>OY735242.1:8420074-8542574 GCA_963457665.1 Thysanoteuthis rhombus
AACATATCTTAAATATACGTGAGAGGTGCCTGTGTGAGTTTGTCTGTCATGCTATAAAAAGTACCTAAACATGGGTGTAGCCTAACCGAATTTGGCATGCCTTTCAAGGGACCAAGAGGGAAATTTTTAAACAAAAATTTTGAGAAAAATATCTTCTTATTTCATATCTTTGTAGATAACACTTCAAGAGGTTTAAAGGGGAGGGAAGCCCCCTCTCTAAGAGGTCAGAAGTTGAGGAGGATTTTTAAAGTAATGAGTTTTTAAATGTTCAAGAGGAAGGGCGGCTCTATTTATAATGTAGTTTTAATGCACAACAGAACCCTTACTTCCAGTTGAATATATCATTATATACATACAATATGTATATATATATATATATATATATATATATATATATATTAGCTAAATAACCTATCTGTGGGACGGGTATTTGGGTAATATGTATATTACATATTCACAGTGGATTCTGCCTAATTGAGTCACTCTTGTAAGGAACAATTCAAACGTATGTAATCGCTAATTTGCTTTGTTTATTGATCCCTATATAGTCGAATAAACAAGAATCCACATTGTGTGTATATACATATATATGTATGTATATAGGTTGGTGAAATATATACCACAAGTATATATTATTCAGAAAAAATCTCTAATGTAACAGTGCTCAATACTTTGAGTAGAGACAATACATCAATAAAATACATAAATTTTGAATATTTATGTACCTTATCGACCTATATATATATATATATATATATATATATATATATATATATATATATATATGCTGGACAATAAGATGAATGGTTTACAAGGGTATTTAGATAACTATCACTCATTCAAGTCCCATGACTATCCTTATTGAGCTTCTCGGGCCTCTAGTCCTTATACCAGCACATTGAACAGTGTATTTTAACATTTTCTTAAAAATTAGATGTTTTTCTTGCATACCTACAAATGCTTAGACCCTGTCAAGGTTGATTATGGAGATAACAGCATTTTGCAGCTATTGCAAAGGCAGGAAAGGTACTTATAGAAGACCGTTTTGCCCAAGGGTTCACCCATCAACTCACTCTTCTTCTCTGTCGACTACTGCCTTATACCAGTATTAAGACATTGTGTTTAGATATCTGACATTGGAACATAGATCACAGCAGTTCTTTTTATCTCTGTCACATGTTAATGAAATATTTGGATGTAAAAACAATCCCTGCTACACATTAATGAAATAAATATTCACTATACAGATATCAAAAAGGCACTTTTTTATTCAAGTAACAATAAAATCATTAACTTCGAAAATATTGATCTGATTGTGCTGGAAAATTACTTGAAAAGCAAGAAAAATTAAAATTTCATATTCCTCCTCAAGAGAAAAAGTGAAGAAACAAAATAAAAATTGCTGGAATAGAAATATTTTCTATCAAAATATTTCATTAACCTGTGGCAGTGATAAAAAGTACCGCCCCAGAGAGCAGGCAAGAAGGGCTGAGTGAACATAAACAACTTCAGCTGGAATTTGGATTTGGTTCGGTAATTCCATTTGCCATACTGATAACCAACAAATAGGTCAATTCTCAGCCACTTATGGATATCAAACATACATGTAAAGAAAGCTGTTCAAAATGTTCAACTTGAAACAGTCTTCTTTCCCCAATATTCTACTAATTTTGATTACTTTTTACCTTCATCTTAGTTTTTACTTATTTCTAACAGAACTTAGGCTGTTATTCTATGGTTACAAGCAAACTCTGTGATTGGAAATAAATAGTAAGCCACAGGTGAGAATCAAAATCACGTTCCTCATGCCAGAGAGAAGACCAATTTATACCCAGCTGCTATGACCAATCTGGGATTGAGGCTTTTGTGAACCGCAGAAGTCAATTTTCATCTTTCAAATTTACTCATGATTCTGACTATTGGCACCAAGTTTGTCATTGGAACTGGTAGTGTTATAAAAGCAATCTTTATTATTTATTCTTATTATTGAATGAAAATTGACTGGTTTGTTCAATATATGACAGAAAATATAACTATGCCTCCCTCATATATTCTAAATTGTCTGTTGGATATATCAAGGGATTATGGAGCAGACATATGCAACCAACATCTTGGGGGTGAGCAATTAAAAAAATGGAAGAAGATGGTCAATGAATAAATTACTTCTCTTGCTTTTGTTGGGCAGTGATGAGTAGAAAGAGTCCGAATATTTAAAAATAAGCGCGAACACTGCTGGACACTAACTAAGGGACTGATCTAGCATAAACTTGCATTGCAAATTGAACCCCAACGCATGAAAAAACGTTTTTTGTAGACATAGTAAGGGGTAAACGCTTAAATTTCCAGCTCTTTAGCTCTACTGGTGCAGCCTGTATGCATGATCCATATACAGCCAGACCAACTTAGAAAATGAAGAAACCTAGGCTGACAGTTTTGGTTGACAGTTTCTAAAATTTAAAAAAAAAGACTGTCTTGTTTTATTTTATATACGACTGAAAAAACAACTATGTCTTCCTCATATACTCTGAATTGACTGTTGGAGATTTTGGAGGATGGTTGGAAAAAAATCTCTGATAAAGAATTAACTCAGAAATGAACCCCTATACATACAGAATGAAGGTATTAAAAAAAAATGTTTGTAGCAGTGGTGTATGTTGCTTTGTATTTTGGGTGTGCTGTCTACTACAGATACTTAAAACGTTAAAATATTTTAGTGTCTCTAAAAAACAATGGACAGTTGAAGGTTTTCGGCTCAATGTGGTCCTGGTTGTAGAAGTTAAAGAATCAATGGAAAAAAACCATTTAAATTAATCCAAATTTTGTTTTTCATTCATTAATTCTCTGATTTCCTTTTATTTGTTTGCTGTTTGTAAGATTGAGGACACAAAATTTTATGATGCACAATTGGGACCACCTTCCCTATATTGTATTAAAATGGCTTTTACTGTCCATAACTTTTTACAGATACTAAAATATTTTTTTGTTTTGTAGCATACAGTATAACCCAAGATACAAAGCACAATATGCCACTGATTTGTAGGTAATCAATATTTTAGTAACGATGAAGAGTCATGGTTGATTTTATTGATATGCCACTGCATATTCACCTAAAAAAGGAAAAAAAAACACCATTGACTTGTTCGTTGATTAAATATTGATTATCTACAAATAGGATCTTTAGAATTACCATCATTTTATACATATATATATATATATATATATATATATATATATATATATATATATGTATGGACTATTGATATATAAGGATTAATAAACCTTACCACCAAAAACTTCACTCCCGAGTCTGTCTCACTCTCTAAAGTACACATTATATATATATATATATATATATATGTCTAGAATGCTTTACAGCTTTAAACACTGAACATTAAAAAACTTTTTTGAAAATCTTTTTGTACCACTTCAGTCACTTATTTCCCCAATATCTGTCAATGTAATATATGTAATTTTCTACAGTATTTTCCCTTGTTTTACACATAGTTCTTTTTATTATGGTACAATGTATAAATTGTCTCTTGTTGGAATCATCAGTTGTTTACCATGTAAGTGTTTTGGGAATTCTAAAAACAAAGTTATAATAACATTGCACCCCAGCAGTATTGATCAAACACCACCCTCCTTTCTTACAATATAGTTTATGTCATATGTGTAGTTTGTCATTTTATATAATGTTTTATATGTATTGTATATTGATATCATTTTATACTACATGTTTATTTTTCGAAATAGGGCTTACTTACATTGGTTACCCCAAGAACATATTTAATCATGAGGGATCAATAAGTATAACATCATACGTGACTTCTTGTTCATGCTTTTTCTATTGAACCATTACATATACATATATATATATATATATATACATATATATATATATATATATATATTGTTGCCATAAATAAGTAAACCTCTACCTCTTTTCATAGAAAGTAAATGTTCCAGTAGAAATAATAACATTCTGCTATGTTTGGTTTAGAAGAAGAAACTTTCTATAAAAAAGTGGTAGGAATGTACTTATTCATTGGTGACAATGTGTGTGTGTGTGTGTGTGTGTGTGTATATATATATATATATAATCTTTATACTGATGGAGACTCATGATGGGCTCGTTTCATGATACTATAATCGTCTGGTGAGTTTTGTACTTGAAAATTACTCATTATGTTTTACTTTTGGTATATGGGTGCACTTGGTTTCATTTCATTCTATATATTCGGTTTGAATTTGAGTTATTTCCCCAGCATTGTACGTGGTATTTTAACAAAAATGATTCTTTCATGATATTTACTGTTCTACATTTTATTTTCAGATTTGGAATTCTGTATTTAATTAGTTATGATTGTTCTCTGCTTTTTTTAAATTTTATCTTTCTTTAAAATTTTTCCTTATCAAGATTGCTACAATATTTTTCAGTTATTTTCAAATGTAATTGTTTTCTTTTTTCAAATTTCATTCCTTCTTTTAGCTGTTTTTATAGTCTAATTATTTTTTTGATTTTGTTGATATTAATCTAGTTGTTGAAATTGTCATAGTGTTTTAGAAGGACTTTTTTCTCGTGCCTACAATTTCCCAAATTTTTTCGTACCCTGCCCTTAATGACTTCTCTTTAAAAAAGTGTCTCTAACATTTGTGACACTTAGAAAGTGATGTGAACTCGGCATCCCTTTACTTTCTTCTAGGCTTCATATGGTCTGAAAGCATTCATTGACTTCACTCACTTATATTATCAGAGCACCATCAGTGTAGATTCCCCTGCACGTATGAACAAGTTTCTATGGCTATAACTGTTTTAAATATTAGGGAAGTTATCTTAATACATAACTCCAAACCTGGAGAACTAGGATTTTGTGTAAATACACACTCACTTTCCATCCCGGGAAGGATGCAACCATAAGACAGTCGATTCATGTCTTCCAACCCGATCACCTAGACTGGAGTGTACTCCATCAGCTGCTGAGTGCACTGAGAAATTTGTCCTATGAAGAGTTTTCCACGCTCTTTGCACATACCAAGAATTGAGTTCAGAATGGGTTCAATATTTCCAATGACTGTCAAGCTATAAAACATTCCACCTAAAATCCTATAATATGGAGTATTTATGCCTAACTAAGAAGTAAACAAGAAATCAATTCTCCAAATAGTGAGAAGATAAATTGTGGCTGGAGGCCAGAGACTAGTCAGGAAGATTCCTTTTCCAGAAAAGACCGTGACAGAGGCTGGTGAAAGCCTACGGAAAGACAGTTCACCAAACAACCTTCGAACGACAAAGACAAAAATTTGGATACAAACCTGGAACTTTAAAAACCATTTTGAGAGCGGGAAATCAGTTCAAGCAGAAGACTGGAATCCACAGGGGAAAGAAAAGAGTTGGGAAGCCAAAGCAGACCCAGAGAAGTTCAGTCAAGAGTGAGGCAAAAGCAATCAGACTGATGAGGGCCCAGCTGAAGGCATGGTGTTATTGTGGCCCTATGCTCCAAAAGGAGTAAACAAGCAATATATCTACCAAACCTTCCATATATATATATTTAATATGTACCTATATATCTACAATGAACTATTCATTATACACTGTATATAAATATATGTATAGCTACCTCATAAATCATATAGACCTGAAATTGACCACAAGAGATCAGAATCTCTAAAGACTAAAATCCCCAAAACCACAATCCTCAAAATCCCATGGAATTCTGGGAGCCGAAATCCTCTAACTGCAAATCCCATTCGAAAAATAAATAAAAAGATGGGTTTTTATAGAGACTGTTTTTTGTTTCATACTGGTTTTTGACATTTTTATCATGTCATCTGTTCTCACAGTATTCACTAAAACCTAATGGATCTTTCTTTCTGTATTCCACGCAACAATAAAATGCAATAAAGTTAGGGTTAGTTTTTTTTTTAAAACAAAAAAAAAAACAGTAAATATGTTTTTATATATTTCTCAAATCAATCCCTTTTTGAAACTGAAAATAATAGTTTTTACAACTTTTTTTTTTTTGAATTATTTTTCCCTGAAGTAAATTTTCAAGAATCTGACTTTTTGGTATTGTGGTTTCCGGAATTTAAACCTACAGTTAGTCTGATCTTTTGGGATTTCCACGTTTAGGATTATGGTTTTTCGAGATTGTGTCTTTCGATATTACGACCCAAACCCACATTCTATAAGTATACACAGTTATATGTTTGATATGTATGCATTTATATAGACATTGATTAAATAGAAAAGAATTAAGTCAAGATACATAGATAGAAACAGTGAGCACTGAAGCATTACATAAAGGTATAGAAATGTGGCGGCGATTGGCAAAATAAAATTTAAAAAACAATGATAAAATAACAAAAAATTACAAACAGGTGGTGGCTGTGTACAACAGTGAAATAGATAGACTGACCAACATAAATAACAAAAAATTACAAATAAACAAAAGCATGCTGGGCGATAAGAGGACATTAGCTGGCTGCTGGGAGAGACTATGACAGACCTGGATGGAATGAGATTGTAAAAATTAAAATATGTTTGGTTGCCGCACGCGGCCAAGCAGTGAAAGAAGTCCTGTTTTGCCTCTGGCGTCTCTGGCGAAAGGTCCTCATTATAAATCTGTCGCATGAGTTCCAAACGTTGTCTACAAGATGAAATAAGTGGTCACAGGTTAATTAAATCAACACACAACTGTACGTTATCATTTTTTTTTTTTTTGGTACACATGACAATATGCAGGGTACCGATAGAAGCAATAAGAACAATGCTCATTTATTCTTTGAAAAACATTTTTTTTTTTAACTGGAAAACTATAAATTGGGCGGAATTTTCAGCTAGATATCTACTTTATATGGTTAAACAAAAAGTTACAGATTCTTTTAGCTAACCTGACAGACACAAAGTAAGTGTCAAGCTTAGCGTTATACTTACATTGTAAATTGAACCCCTTGCTAAAAACTTATAAAGTCTTGGAATTTTCGAAAACTAATATGCTAAAAACATGCTCAGGGATCCCATTAGTAACTATAGTACATTTGATAGCCATAACTCTAGCCCTCCTTGAGTTTTGTGATGACGGACAGACGAGCAGACATTTGGTGAGTAATAATAAGATATATATAGTTGTATGAATGAGGTTCTAATGACCTAACGATATTCTACCATTAGCTATTTTGGTTTGATTACTTCATTTTTATTTCTAGAGTTCAAGACTCAAATTTTTAATTTCTACTTTCGTAAGTTTCTACTACTGTGAGTATATAATTTATATATAATTTATATTTCTTGCGAAAAACATTCGTAATTATATTTGAATTTCTATGTGATCATTTTTTTTAGAAAAAAGCTATATATATATATATATATATATACATATTTGTATTCCTGTAGAGTTCGAGCAGTTTCTTCACATTCTCTTACTTATTTTGAAACTTAATCGTTCACTACTTCAATGCTGATAATAGTTTGAATAGAAGTTTACATCTTAACGATTTCATCTGAGGTTTTATCAAAAAGTGACTGAACTTGTTCAAGTCAAAGACTCCATTGCTTCAAATAGTCGGCAGAAGATAATTTCATTAACAAAAAATACATTTTATCTTACTTTTATGTATTATGGATGGAGAAACAAGAAAACAAACAGAAAAAGTCACACTTTCTATCATATAGATATATATTGCTATTTTGGTAACACCTAAAGTCAGCCTATTTTATCAATTGCCAATGGGTTTTTTTTATGTATGTTAAGGTGTGAGCTTATACAAAAAGCATAATATGATACCGGTGGGACATTTGATTAGCTAACTCTCCCTGAACAGGTATATTAAATTAAACGGTTGATTAAAAGATATTTGCAAGGGTTAATGTCAACTTGAAAATTAATTTTTTTGTATTTTCTGTCTGAATTTCTGAGATAGGAAGTTATGATTATAATACACCGAGATATTCGGTATCCCCATTTTTGTTGTTATAGTTATGCTTTGTCTGTTGAACCCTGGCCTTCTTCTAGTGCCTGTCATGGTGGGTAACCTTCTGTGAATTTTAAACCAAACCTTTTATCAAATCCCCGGGGTAGATGGATCTCATTCCACTGTCCATACTAGAGAATATCTTGTATCATTTAATTCCCAAAAGGTTGCCAACTATAATAAACACCTAAAGAAGGACAGATGGTACAATGGCCAAAATGTTGTGACCATAACAACCAAGACGAGGACATAAGTTTGAGTAAATCAGTGTATAATAATCATTTAACCCATGGGAATTTCTAAATTAGCCTCAGTAGGTGAGAATTGTATATAAATTCCAGTTATGTTAATTTTCATGCCTCGGGTAGAGGGTACCTATGTGATATGTTTTTTTAATTAAAAAAAAAAATGCAAACAAAAATAAAATGAGTTCTTTGAATAAAAGCTTAAAAAAAGGGAATGAGACAATTTGCGTATCTTGAGACATTCAAGTAATTCTTTCCCTTCATGATGGTATCATGAAGCACAAGAACTGAAGTATCTCAGAAAAGCAAACGTTTATGTTCATCCGCCAATGAAAGAAGCTTGTATCATTCTCACTCTCAAAGTACACACCCAAGCATCAAATTATCTTCAAATAGTCGGATACTCTTCATAAGATACATAATTCCATTTTCGAACATCACTGTCTCTTGTCAAGCAAATAGCATGTCTAAGAGACATTGTTATATCCTTGAATATAAGATGAGTTTTTCTACTAAAAGCAATGCCCCCAAATCAGCAATTTGACTTGTACTAAGATCATCAAAGACGGCAAATACTTTTGCCTGAATGAATACAGTGTTGATACATACTAGCAAGCGATAATGCTGTTTTAAATCAATTTAACTATGGTTTTGTAAAAAAATGTTATGTAGAGAGCACATGGTGTCTTAAAATCACTTTTCACGTAGATTTGTCATCACTGAAGAAAATTTCACCAAAAACAACGATCGATGTACTGAAGATGAAATTAATTCATATTTTGGTAACAGCTGATCAAGTATCATAAACAGTGTATTCATAAGAAGGGGATATCTATCATGACAATGTTAAAGCAAAATAACTGACTCGGCTTATACCTGCTTTTCTGAAATTTTATGCTCAATTCCAAACTCTTCTTCTACACATGGTCGACTTATATTCAAAGATATAAGGTAAATAACATTCCATGGATCTTGGGGAAAAAAGTATCTGTTATCATTATAATATAAATTGAAGGTCAAAAGTTTAAACTAATTCCTTCTCTCGATCCTAGCTAAGCGACAGAGTCAGAGAAATGTGATATTTTTGAACAAAAGTCATAAGATTATACATATATGTATTTACATACACCCCTGGGATCTCCACGCACTTTGCCTATGCTTGCACCCCTGGAGAGGTTACTTCAGCGCCACCGCTCACAGCATCAAATTCTATACAAGACAGGAGATTTGAGTAATGAGTCAATCAATTGGCAGCTCGCCACTGGCTCCAGACCTGCAAGACGGTCCATTCTTCATCGCAAAGATGTTTGTGAACGACACCTGAAGGCAGGCAGTATCAATCCAGTAGGCAGGAAAGCTGTGGCCACAAACCACATCAGATAGAGGCTTGCTGTCAGGGTAGAGTTCCTGACGAGCAAGAAGACTGGCAGGAAGAGTAGAGGGTACACACGGCAGAGGACTGTGACAGAACCTACAGAGCCGGGACTAAACCTATAGAAAGTGCTCCAGAATCTGCCACAGAAGAATTGGGCTGTATAGTCACAGACCAATCCTTGGCACATACTGGTCTTTCGAGACAGAATGTGACTGACAAAGTATCTATTTTGATTAATTTACACAAACATAATAATTAAACAGGTCTGGTTAGTCACTCAATAGAAAATGACACATGACCAACATCTTTTGGCAGGATGCAGTGCTAAAAAAATTAGAAAAAGGGGTGATCAATGAATGTTACTTTTCTTGCATTTTATTGAGTGGTGATCACTAAAAAAGACTGAATTTACAAAAAGCAAGCCTGAATGCTACCAGACACAAACTGAGGGACCAATTTAGCATGAGCTTACATAGCAAAATGTTTTTTAGAGACATGATAAGGAGTAAATGTTTGAATTTTCAGCTTCTCTAGTTCCATTAGTGCACACCTTATATGTGGAAGATAGCTAGCAAGACCATCTTAAAAACTGAAAAAAAACCCTTGGATGACGCTGACAATTTTGATTGATGGTTACAAATATAATATTGGAAAACAAAATTTCTATTTGGGTTGAGCTTTTCTGGAGGACCTACACACATCAACATATCTATGATTTAAGAGAATAATTCTTTTGCGCATGAGTTTTAGCTGGAAAAACTGCCAAGAATGAAACTCAGTATTGCCAACTCAAAAATCATTATCACACTAGTTCGACTGCCAAAAAGTGCTAAAACTACTAAATGAAATAGCCAAGTGCTACAAAAGTTCAAAATAATGCCAAAAAGTTGAAGCATTTCCAAACTGATATAGCAATTTTCGCAAATAAAAATTATTTTCCAAAGATGGAATTCCATCTGAAGATGAAGATTTCACATCCATGATTTTGTGGTCGTCACAACTTATTTCATATCAAGGGATCAAACTGCTGATCCAGTTCTAATGATTACGATATTGCGGGGACAAGGTTATTACAGAACTTGGATTTTTTCTATTCTGATCAATATTTAAAATTACAGGACTGATCTACATTAGTATCTTCATGGTAGGTTTTCAAATATCATCAGAAACAAACCTGCTTGTCT
Organism: Thysanoteuthis rhombus; assembly: GCA_963457665.1. NCBI lineage: Eukaryota > Metazoa > Mollusca > Cephalopoda > Oegopsida > Thysanoteuthidae > Thysanoteuthis > Thysanoteuthis major. Next base: position 8,430,850 of record OY735242.1, read on the forward strand.
TGGTCAAAACTGTTCAGTTGAGCTCTCTCATTACTATATTTGAACTTTCTCTAAATTGAAATGATCCAAGATTCACTCTTACTCTCATGTCATTCAACCTGTAGGATCACATGACTCCTAGCTGATCCCCGCTATGTAAAGCTTCGTTGCAAAGTTAATTACACTCTTCCTACAATATTGATTTACTTAATCAGGTCTGGCTTATCATTCAATACAAACTGTCATGCAACCAATGTCTTTTAGCAGCATGCCGTGTAGGGGGTGATCAATTCATCATTTCCATCAGGTCGAGAATGCATCTCAGACCCGTTTGACTCCTTCCCTCTATCCTTTTCCGTCAGTTATCGTTATCAGAAGATCATCATGATGACAACTCAAGTCTCCTGCCAGTCGACCGATATAGGTATGAGAAGGATGTCCAAATGGTGGACAAGCCGTATTTTGGTTTCCAAAGTATACAACAGCTTGCAAGTTAATCTGATCGATGATCAATTAAAAATATAAGAAAAAGAGGGGATCAATGAAAAAGTTACTTCTCTTGCATTTCTTGGCAGTGATCACTATAAAAATCTCAATTTTCAAAAAACAAGCAGACAAAAACTAAGGGATCAATCTGAGATAAACTCACATTGTAAATTGAACCCCCACTAAAATCCTATCAAGGGGGATTTTTATAAAACAAGAAAAAAATTTTTTCATCAAGACATAAGGAGTGAATGTTCAAATTTTCTACCCTCTGGCCTCATTGGTGCAGCCTGTATGTATAATACACACATAACCAGACCAGCTTAAAAACTGTGAGAAACCTATGTTGATAGTTTTGGTTGACGGTTTCAAATTTCTGCAACCAAATCAAGACTGTACAAAAATAACAAAGAAAAGAGCTATGTAATCCGAACCCATGGGCATCTGTTAGCAAACAGGGTAGTTGACTGACCCCTACCGGGATCAGGCCTCCTCATTGAGGGTGAGGAGGTTTGAAAGTTAGAGCCCTGTAGAAGCTGGGGATCAAGAGGCCACTCGCTATCAAAAGTGACAGCTCAGGAGGAGTCGCAACTCGAGAACTCCCAAATCCCTTACTTGACAACAGACATCCAGGTATATTTTCTTATCCCTATCCCTTCCTCACATCCTCCTTGGTGAACATCATTACCTTCCTTTTGAGAAGTCACAGTGGATACCCAGGTCTGGACCTTCTTCTGACAAAAATGATTTTGAAATTCGTGCTTTGTCCTCATTTTATCCTCCATATACTGCAGGGACTAATACCTGCTTTCCAGCGATGTTATTTAGTCTGAGGGATTACTCATGGCTCAATTCTTGGCCCACACAAGTCAGTTAGAAAATGTTGGTGTTGAAAGTGTTGATAAAGTTTATATATAAAATAATGCTCCAAACATTATTGTATCATACCTTCCATGGAGTAGCTTAGACATTGAATGATAAACGCATGATATGTGAACAATGAAAAGAATGGAGGAATATTCAAAAGTGGTCACTTCTTTGTTTATACAATGTCTGTTTTCAGTCACGTTAAAGCAAACCGATAGATAAAATTACTGAATCCCTGCTGTGATTAGAACATGCAACCAGGAGGTAATAAGGCAAGTACCAAACCCGCTAGGACATCATTACATTGCTTGAATAGAGGGGTAAGAGCCTGCTGCCACTACTGCTGCTGCTTGATGTCTTTGTATATAGGAAATATGAATTTCATTCAACATATCAATATTATAAGGCTAAAATAATGAAAATACAAAAAAAAAAAACTCGTAACTTGGTACTTGCAAGTTAATTTGATTCTTATAAACAACTAAATGCATTTATACTAAAATCAATGTAAAGTTGGTATGGGTGCTATGTTAGTACATAAACAACTCTGAAAGTTGGATCGTAGATGCCCTATTTAAAAACAAGTTTTGTCCCTAACACTTCTTTAAATGGTATTGAATTTATTCTTATCTTGAGACAGCACACCACTGAAATCACATTTTATTTTTTAAAACAAACTTATGAACTGAAATAAACCTATCAATGAAACTGACCCTAAGCCAGTTACAATACAAGATTTTAAAATGAATCTTGAGCTACTTCAGATATTTAAGCGACATCAGATTCATAAAAGGAGAGGAAGGGAATGTTTCATGGGGATGGTGTGAAGCATTTGATATGTCAATTTGTCAGACTGTCAGCCAGTAACAGATGTGCACTTCTGAAAAATCTTCTCTTTACAGAACTGGCCACAGATAGACTTTTTAATATCATTCCACACAAAATTGTTATGATAAACGATTGAATCAAACTACTCCCATAATCTGGTACCTGTTTCACTGCAGTGCAGCAGATTCTAGACAGGTCTTGACTCTTTTGAGATGCCTGGGATATATATATCCCAAGGTTCTGTGATTGCTGGTATATATATATCCCATAGATCTCTGCTTGGATGCATATGACACAAAAAATAAAATGTAGGAGATTTTCCTGGCTTCTACAACTGCAGATAATGATGCCACCATAATATGCAACCTACACAGAATTTAATTCATATTACATGATTGAGGAGGAAATACTTGTAGGTGAACTGATTTTCTAATTCCAGGTTTTTCATCCATCTCAGGATAAATCTCTAACAGGACTTATGTATCCAATCATGACTTTTTTTCTTGAAAATATGGAAAAATTTTTGTTTAATAAAAAAACAGTTATCTTCAACCATTAAATAAAAATTAACACTTTTCTTTGTGATACTCTCCTATAAATTCTTTGAAATACTCTCCTAAAAATTCTTCGTCATACTCTCCTAAAAATTCTTCGTCATACTCTCCTAAAAATTCTTCGTAATACTCTCCTAAAAGTTCCGTATAATACTCTCCTAAAAGTTCCGTATAATACTCTCCTAAAAGTTCCCTGTAATATTTTCCTAAAAATTCAGACATTAAAGCACTTAGTTTCACATGAAAATTAAATATTAATGACAAGGGGAAAAATTACTGATCTCAGTTGACCCATTTCAACTTGAGTTTCCATTCCAAGTTTCATGAACTCCAGGGGTTTCAACAACTAATGCTATGTCTTCAACAGTATTCCCTCTAAACCTGACATTATGAATCTTCTAGTGGCAGAGAAACAACTTCGTCCATTGCTATCAAAGAACACATTTATTGTACACAGACCTGTACCAAACAGTATAATTCATATAAATGTAATCCATTTAGAATAAGTATGAATTTTAAAGGTCAAACATTATTTACTATTGTAGTTCATTGATTACAGTCTAAAACCTGAATACTAAGAATAGATGTCTGCCAGAATATTTCCTTTAAAGAAGAGATCTTTGAGTTTTCAATTAACAAACATGATTTCCACTTCGTGAGAGCTTGAGGGCTGCTAGGAGTGGTTTCCAGTGTTGTATGGCATTAACATTTAATAGTTATTTTTCTTTCTAGCAGCACATGGCTTCTGTCTTGATGATTTACAAAACATTGATTTGGTGGGAGGGCGAATGGGAGGTGCAGAAATAGGAAAGCTCTAAGTCTACGACACAGAAAATTGAAGAGCAATAAAATTAAAAAATCCAAAATTTTTTAAAAAAAAGAAGAAAAAAAATCAAAGAAGATTTTAGAAACAATCAAAATGGAAACATGCTTTGTATTGTTGTTGTAAAAAAAAAAAAATAAGGTTTACTTTTTTTCGCTTTCAGTACTGCGATGCAAAAAAAAATTTTGTCTGAATTTCTGAGACAAAGAATCATCGTAATTGAACAACCGTAGCCAGCAAAGGGTACTATCCATTCTAATATATGTGTGTGTGTCCCAGCACTCCAGGCCATATTGTTTTGTCTACAGACCTGAAAATTGATATCAAGTACTCCACTAAACCTTTTATAAAAATGTTTCTTCACTTTTTTTTTTTCTTCAAAAAGTAACTTCTTTTGATCTTTTGAGGGTCTTATTTTGACAGGTTTATTAATAACATTTAGATTATCCAGAATCTAGATGCTTTTTTTCTACCCTATTTCAGATGTTTTCCACTGGAAAACATCAGATATGTCATTAACAGAATTTATTCTGATCATATTTAATCCTCGGGAGAATCTTTTTTCTTTTTTTTTTTCACATGACTTCAATTTTTTGATGCTACGGTTGTTCAGTTATTGACTGTGATGGCATGTTATTCATTGATTTACTGAAATTATTGTCTTCATCTTGATCGTTAGAATCACAACGTTTCGGCTGTCGTACCCTCCAACCTTCTTCAGGTGTCTGTTGTCATTATCAACATTCTGGAAATTCTGAACCAATCTCTTTATCCAATCTATGGAGGCAGTTTGTTCTCATTCCACTATCCATGTCAGAGGATATCTCGTTTCAGTTAATTCGCAAGGACTCATAAACGAAGAAGGATTAACCCATAGACAGAAGAATGAGAACAATCTATCTGGATTGGATGAAGGTTCGGTCCAAAATTCCCAGAAGGTAACCGAATATTACAGGCACCTGGAGAAGGCCAGAGAGTACAATGGCCAAAACATTGTGACTATAACAATCAAAATGAAAACACTAGTCTGGGTAAATCAATGTATGATTAAAACAAGAACCATAAATTCAACAATGCATCCACCATCCTTACATCCATATCTGTGATTTCCGATTTCAAAGGGATAGTAAATGAAGTAGTAGTAGTAGTATTACTAATTGTGCTAGAGGAAGAGGAGGAGGAAGGTGAGGATGGTTCACCCTAAAATCTGGCTGTTGAGAAAAACAATTAGTAAGTTTGAATCACAGTAACTCTACAATTTTTATCAATAATTTCAGAAATTTTATGGTATTTTTTTTCTTATTTGATAAGAGGACTTTAAATGAGTCCATATAACATTTTTAGCTATGAAATTAGCGGGAAATTGCCAATTTTAGACATTTAAAGAGTTTAACATTTAAAAACAAAGCAACACAGTAAGAGACAACCTATTGATATGTCATCTATTGATCAGAATAGATGTTCTTTTAATGACATCATACATTCTTCTCTACCCCTTTCTTCTGTTTACATAAACAGAACCAACCGACAAGAGTCCAGTAGAGATGTATGGACTCATCTAATCGAGTGATATTAAACCCATTGCAGTTGTGAGAAGGGAGGAAAAATATATATCTCCAGTTCTCGGATAATTTGCTTCAGGGAAATATGACACAAAGCTTCCTTCCTGGATCAGTAGCCAAACTACTAAAGGACAAAAGAGACATTTAATGTCCCCACAAAACTCTCAAGTATCACTATGTTGAATCTTTCTCAACTTGTATTGTTCATAACTTTTAGAATGGTCAAACATTCTAATCTCTTCTTCCCATCTTTAATGTTGACAATGTTTCAACTGATTCATTCTATGGTCTTCTCCAGATGTACTTATGGAAAATATGTAAGCACGGGCATCAGCTGCCACTTTTCCAGGGTCCAGGGGCGTAAAAAACAATATATTTCCAAGGTGGGTGAGACAAAAAGATGAATAGTAAGCCTTCACTCAATGTATTTCTGATCACGTTATTATTAGGGTGATCAGATCAAAATTTTCAATTGCTTTGTAAGATGCCAATTAATGCATTTTCTGAAGGAGCCCCGACTGAGGATCGAAGAACTTTTAATTTTTTCTCAAGTAGCCCAAAGGAATCAAAAGTTATACCAAAACAAAGTTTTGAAATGGGGAAGTAATTATAGAATTTTAATTTGGTTATTTGTATAGGAGGAAGTGGTGTAAAAATACTGAACAAAATAGCTTTAAATACATCAATGCAAGTCCATGCAGAGCGTACGCAATACACATAGCTATAATATCAAAAGACACGACCACCAAGCCAAAATGTGAAAAATATTAATATTACTTTGATTTAGTGAGTAGAGTAAATTAATAGACTGAATGGGTACTATCCCAGGGGGCCACACACGCACCCCTTTTCTGGACACCATAAGGAAAAAGAACTGAATTTTTCAGTTTCTTTCTAAGGTGTTGCAATGCAAGAAGAAAAAATTTGTCACTATCAAAGTTGGGAAGAAAAGATCGAAATATCTGAACAAAAGTTGGTATATATACTTTATCAACTTGTTCGCAAAATTTTACCGATAGAATGTTTTTCAGATAAAACATTTTTTTTTCTCTCTGAATTTTTTTAGATTAAACAATATCATGTAAAGTTTTTATAAGTAAATATTTTGAGTAAGTTCAAGTAATATTTTTTAGTAATAATTCAAAATAGGAAATATTGCAAAATTTCATATCAAATTGAAATTTAATTCGTTTTATTTTGGGATTAATTGACAAATAATTTTTTCAAATTAGATAACTTAACATATCTGTAAAAAATTTGTAGATTCAATAAAAGTTAATTTTATTGATAAAAAATGTACCCAGATGAGGACAACAGTCTACTGAAAAGTTTCCAGAATTTTTTTACGGCAAAATAAGATGGGCTCATCAATTGATTGTGATTTATGATTATAGGTTCAAAATATGAGTTAGTATTTGTTTTAAATGTAAGTATTTTAATCAATTGTAAATGTTAACTAAGGTTCACTTGGGTAATTACAGAAATATTTGTAAAAATCAATAATCAGCAAAGATTTCAGTAATTTTGGTAAGAACTCAAGGTTGATTTTAGTCAGTTTAAATAATATTTTTTTTACAACATTACTTATTTAATTTAGAATAGGGAAATATTGCAAGATTTTATACTGAATTAAAATTGAATTTGTTTCATTTTTGGATTAATTGACAAACATTTTTTTCAAATTAGATAACTGAAGATATCTGTTAAAAATTTGTGGATTTGATTAAAGTTATTTTTTTGATGTTTAACAGGTTATTTTTTTCTTCATTTTATTTGGATCATTTACAATGTAGACGGACCTCAATAACATTGTCCTGCTAAGTTAGAAATAACTTGTTTGTGTTGTTAACAAAACATTTCAGCCAATCCATTCAATGGCACTCTTCAGAAAATCTGAAATTTGCTAACTAAAGTAAGTTTGCTATGCAAGAAGACTGACCAATAAAGGTATTTACATTATTCCCTGTAAATATAGGAAGCTCTCTAAGTCAAATTCGTGGAGCATTATAAAGCCATATTCTAAATACAAAGGTCTGGGATGGTTGACCATATCTGCAGAGACAAAAGCAAACACTTTCCTCTCTGCAAAGAAGTTTGGATTATAGACAGAGAACACTGTTGGAAACTGAGAAAATTCAAAGAAGCAGCACACATCAACATGTTGACTCAGTGTATAGGTCAGACAAGTGTTAAGTTCAACCCAACACGGTTTCCACCACTCAACAGGGATAAAGTATGGAAATCGAAGCCTAACAAGGAAAGAGGAAGATACCATCCAAACCCAAATTATAGCGTTGCTACCATTTGAGGAAAATATTGTTCACCACCATCATACATAAATTAGAAAAAAAAATAAAAAAATAAGGATCTTACAGAAAATTGGCAAATTTAAGAAATTAGTGACAATTCCGAAATTTTTTTTTCTCCCCAAGTTCAGAATAAAAATACAATAAGCCAAATGAAGGAATCAAAGAAAAAGTTTTTAAAAATCAATGACTTCATATCAGGGCTACATTACCAAAGGTCTGTTTCTTTTATGAAGAAAAGTCATCTAAATTCAGATTTATGTAACATGTATTGCATCATAAACAAACCTTTTCACAAATGATACTGTACATGCTGGTATCTAAGACGGACATTGAATTAAAATGCGTAGAAACCGTCATCAGATCAACATTTTTTGGCAGAATGTCAAGTTGGGGGTGATCAATCAAACAATTGGAAAAAGGGGTGATCAATTATAGGTTACTCCTCAGTTTTTGTCAGGCTATGATCACTAAAAAAAATTCTGAATTTTCAAATGCAATCACGGGCTTAAACTGAGGGATCAATTCAGCATAGAATTAGATTGTTAATTGAACCCCCCAACAAAAAACCTATATAAGGGGTGATATTCAGAACACAAAAAAACATTTCTCCAAGACATAATGATGATTAAACGCGGGAAATTTCAGCCCTCTAGCTCTATTGGTGTGGCCTATACACATGATACATACATAGCCAGCCATCCAGTCAGAAGCACCAATGTTGAGTTTCTAACATGCACTTGATCCAATGCGATGATATTATAAGTAGAATGCCATTTACCAAAGCACAATATGGGCCGTTCGGGGCTTGGATGAGTTGCAGTGAGGTGTAGTCATCCAAATACCCTAGTTAGCTATTCATTCATGGTCCAAAATTTACGGTAATTTTTTTGTAAAGAAAGTACTCATAATTTTTTTTCTTCATATTCTGCAATTTCAAAAAAGGTTTATGACAGCTCTAAATTTTTTTTAAAGGCATATCCATGAAAGAGACATGATCAAGAGAGATTGTTAAAATTTGTCACAGGAATTTCATTTTAAACTTTCTGATTCCAAGAAGTGCTGTAATTTTCCATTTACAAAAAAAAAAAAAAATCAAGAACCATAAGTTCAACGATGCATCCGGCATCCATAGTAGTAGTAGCAGGAGAAGGAAGAAGAAGAGCAAGTAGTCTTTTTTTGAGTCAATTGTGATCCTCATATTTGTAAAATTTTGTGATATGGAAATATTCTGAGAATATCATTTTCAATAAAAATCATAAATAGTCATTTTTGTCATTTTTCTTTTAAATAGAAAAAAAAGAAGCCAAACTCATAAATTCTATTATGACATCATTGCATTTGCTTTCCTTATGATGACACACATTCAATGACATCACACCTCTTCCTATTTCTGTTATTCAACAAACTGGCCGAATGACTGACTGACCGACCGACCAAAAAGCATCTTATTGAGATGCATGGACACAACTAAAGAGAAAAAAAACAGGCTAGAGGGAGTGACAAGCTTTGTGTTGAATAACTTTATCAAAAAGATACGGATGCTATTAATAAAACATGGTGTGCTACAGGTTTCAGAGCTAAGACCAGTATAATTTTATAATTCATTCAAGAACTACCAGATGCCATATTTAAAGAATGTAAAATTTTTGCGGATGATACCATGATTAGCTTTTAATGAAGATAAATGTGAGGTCTTACATACAGGAATGTAGATAAAAAGTCTTTAGAAAAGTCCAGAGACAAGCAACAGAATTAGTAGTAGAATTAAAAGGTATGAGATAAGATCGGTAAAAGGAGTCAGGGCTATAATCGTCACACAATAGAAATGATCAGGGAAGACTTAAAACAAATGTTAAAGATTATGTGTTGTTTAGAATGAGTAGACCCTTATGTATTTTTTACAAGAATGGAGCACAAGGGACTGTGAGATGACATATACGGTAGAAGCAAATAGAAGTAGATTGAACATCAGAAAAAAATTTTTAGCAATTGAGTGGTTAGACTATGGAATAGATGACTGGATTATGTAGTGATCAACAAACGTCATCATCATCATCAGTCTTTCAACGTCCGTCGTTGGACATAGACCTTCCCCAGGATTTGCCACACTTATGGGCGTCACGGAGCCAGTACTTCCTGAACTTGTCTAGCTCGTCTCTCCATCTAACATTTTGCCGGCCTCGGTTGCGCATGTGGTCTCGGAGGATCTATGTTGTAAGTCGCGATGTCCATCGATTGTCAAACGTAAATGATTTTTAAAAGAATTGGAATGTTTATTCATAATCATTATCAGTCTCTTAATGTCTGTTGTTGGACATAGAACTTCCCTAGGATTCGCCACACTTCTATCATGGCATCACAGAGCCAGTACTTTCTGAATTTCTATTGCGTAAATATGATTGTTCTCATGAATGCTTAGATATACAATCTGTATGCTTTTTTCCACCCTAAGATGAATGTTCTATAAGTGGTGCACAGTAAGACAGGCTTTTTTGTAATATTGTTTACCACTGCATAATTATATTTTAATGATCTGATTTCTGTCAGCTTATTTGTGGGCTTGTTACCATAACATTGCAAAAATGGTACAATAATGTTATAATGCTTCAACCTAAAGAATAAGAGAATTTACTGTCCAATAGAGTCATTGGTTTCTGAGTAATTGATTCAAGTTTAAATTGACACAATAAAATCTTTCAAAGGAAGATAACTCTAATTTCATTGACTTCTTGAATTAACATTAAGTCAAAAGGTTGGCGAAAGTGATTTTTAAGCAAGTCAACTGCAAATCTTCAAGTTGACTGATGTGCCGAGTCAAGCTGCATGCTACAATATTTGGGGACCTCACTCTAAACCTATATAATTGAAATTACCTACTACAATCCTGTTTAAGAACCCCAGAACTGTAACAAAGGAGCAAAAAGAAGGGGACGGAAAATACAAACTACCTTCCTTATTAGAGTATATTTTAGGTCTAATTCGTAACGTAAGAGAAGAATCTCAACTTGGCCTTTTCAAGAAGGAATACAGTATATTTTAACAATAAGGACTTACAAAATGGAATGTCAGTGAAGACAATATAAGTATTAGGTTGTTACACATGAAATATCGTTTTTTCACATCCTTAAGAACATCTGTAACTCATTATCTATAATCATCTTTAAAAACAGATCTTTCATAGAAAATTATCTAAAAACTAAAATCATCCGGAAGAAAAATTGATAATTCATCCAAAATTATGTAAAGAATGATCTAAAATGACCATAGAGATTCCCAAAACATCTTTAGACGGTGCCCAGTAGTGTTTTTGTGCAAATAATAGACTAGTGAATAATAGACCTTGCAAATATTGGGCACCAATGATAGACCTTGTAAATACTTGGACACCAATGATAGACCTTGTAAATACTTGGACACCAATGACAGACCTTGTAAATACTTGGACACCAATGACAGACCTTGTAAATACTTGGACACCAATGACAGACCTTGTAAATACTTGGACACCAATGATAGACCTTGTAAATATTTGGACACCAATAATAAACCTTGTAAATATTGGATACCAATAATAAGCCTGTTCTTAATGATGAAGAATTATTTGCTGTAGTGGCCAATGACCCATGAACAACAGTTTGAGCACTTTTTGGAGGCTTTAGGACTTCAACAGTGATATTATCTCATCACAAAGCAGTATGAAAGGTTATAAAATTGGAAAATGGATCTAACATAAACTGAATGAAACACTCTGTGACATTTCTAGATTTCATACCACCCAACTGACTGTGACTAAGCTTAGAGGATTGGGATATGAAGTCATGCAGAATGCTCCATATTCACCAAACCTACAGAATATCATTTTTTCAAAGACTATGAACCTCAAATCTGTAATAAAAGGTTCGAAAATAAGGAGGTCATAATTCATTTCACCATATTTGTGGTCACTAAATCTGAAGAACTATATAAAAATGGCATTTCATCATTGAAAGATTGTCGGAAAAAGCTCAGAGTTGTATTTTGAATAGATACTTATAGCTTTTTGTTCTTTAAATCATCCGTCATCTCACGACACCAAAAAATGACATTTTATATGTAGCAACCTAATACATAATAGCACATAAAAATTCAAAGCCGAACTCAAATTATACTTCTAAGTCTAAAGTATCCTATAAAACAAGAAGATGAGAGCACGAAACTTAAATTATGATTAATGAATGCCCATTCAATTAGCAATATAATGTGTGTAACGCAAGTCAATGGATACTTGATAGTATAGAGCAGTCTTTCCCAAAGTGGGTTCCGTGGGACCCCTGGCTTCACTGAGAGAATTCTTGGGTTCCGCAACATAAGGCATTTTTTGATGAAATCTAATAAAAATCTTTTCTATAAAGAAATGGTATTCACCATTATTCACCATTATAATGAATTAGATGACGGGAAGGCAGACTAGAATTTTATTGTAATGTTTTAACAACTATCTATATAAATAAATTCTCTTCCTAGTACAACTTCTGTTTCATTTAATGTCTCATTAAAATTCGGGTAGAGGGATTGTCTGTAAAATATAGGTATGGGTTCCCTGATTTTTGGAAAATTGTACAAGGATTCCATGACAATATAAGTTTGGGAACCACTCTTGTAGAGAATTGGCAAATGATAATATTTTTGGAATCGTTAAGTGCTGAACAGGGTACTTGGCACCATCAGCATTATAAACTAATATTTTACAAACAATAAGCAATATATGTCTATATTATTGCTTATAACTCTGAGAAATCATTAACACAATAACTCTTGTTCAGACAATCTAATTTATTCTTACCATCTTTGTTCTTGATACACAGTTTTGGCCAATCCATTCTACAGCCTTCTTTAAATGTAAAATGTAATATCCATGAGGGAAGAGAGTGTCTTTTATTGGTCTATTTCTCCTGTGGTACATAGCAAAAAATGGTAAAATTTGAGCATTATCTTCAATGCTTGTGAATAAGTTATTCTATTAAAAAACACTGTGTGCAGTACAGTTTGTTCCATAATTTTAATATGGAAAAGTTCTCATTTTCTTTCTTTGTTAAACAAAGAATACCATCTTGTGCCTCTGTTGGGCAGAGAAAAAAATTATGATCATTAATACACCAGCAATTCATTTTTTTTTTTTTAATAAAAGGAGATTGCCTTTCCTTACGGAGATCACATTTTACACCTGGAGAAGACTGTAGAATGAATCGACCAATTTGATGGGAAGAAGAGATTCGATTGTCAGAACAAAAGTTGGTATGTCTATATCAGTTCAAAATCTTAGTCTCTATACAGAGATTTATAAAATGTGATTTTAGAACTAATATCTAACTGCTGGGCAGAAGTAACATAAAAAATACTTACAATTAACATCTATAACAATATGAAACAAATGGTGAATACATACAGTTCGTAACATATTGTGTACACAGCTGTATTTTAGAATGTATAGAGTAAAAAGTTGTAAATACAGGAGTATTTCAAAATCAATATATGTTGTTATCAAGAGACCTTATGTCTCACTTCATCTTTAAAATAGATATATGTACATACAGGGCGAGAATTAACACCTTGTTAGAAATACTAGATGTAACTTTTCTAAATATTGTTGTATTTTTGTGTAACAAAGTTTATTTTGGTCCTTAGAGTGGTAAAATTCTACTATTGTATGGTCCAAAGTAAAGCTATTTTGACTACGATTGATTAATAAGTAATGAAGTTATTAGCAGTTCCCAATTGAAAGTTTCTTTTCACATACTATATATATATATATATATATATATATATATTTATGAATGCATTATATTATTTGAAACTGTAAAATGACCTCCTATTTATACATGGAGAATGAATCATTTGGCCTAGACAGAATAAGTAGTATAAACAATTGAAGAAAAACAGGGGCTGCTGTAGCATAGATATTCTGTTAGATTATGTATACATTTCCTAATAACATGATTGTCCACATGAAAAACAAGAAGTGCAGACATGGACAGTGAATGAACAAGATAAGAGGAGAAGAGATAAAGCACTTATTTGGACCTTCCCCTTTTAGTCAGGCTGTTTAGCTCAATGATCAAGAGTGATGCTACGTTAAAGTGGTTACCGATTCCTGCAGTAGTCCCTTTTTTCTTTGTTTATTCTATACACGCTGTCAAGACCGAGGGACTCATTCTCCACGCGACAACGTTAAGTCCTTTCAAATAATACAACGCATTCATAAATATTCTTTGGGATAATATATCCATTTCTTAATAATTGTAATAATAATATGCATATTTATATATATATATATATATATATATATATATATATATATATATATATATATATATATATATATATATATATAGTTAGTAGGTTGTGCACAATATTTTATGCAAAGATCTAACAATCAATTTTTGATAGATTGCATACTGTGCATTCAAATATTTTTGGGAAATGACTCGTATATTTAGCAACAGGACATTCATTGTTAGCTGTAATAGCTAGCAACAGACTGTGTACACAATATTTGAGAATATATCCCTACTAATGTACATAATTAACAACATGTCGTATAATTGAAAAAGCATATTATAGTAAATAAATGTTTAGCAATGAACATGATCAGCAAAAGGCTATGTATACAAGAGATTAGTCAAATAAATTGAGGCCTCGGTCATGTGTGTGCGAGGGGATCAGTTGATTGGATTGAAGATCCCAGCAAACCAAAAGGGGGATGGGTGGGGAGTAAAAAAAGATGGGGGAGCAGGAGGAGGGGTTCAGGATCGAGCTGGGGGTGGGGAGCAAAATGCAGATGGCAAGAGGCAAGGTGCAACAAACAGGAACGTACAGTTTGGCAGAAGATATATGAAGCGAAACAGCATGAACCAAGAAGTAATAGTCAAGACAAAAGCTGTACGGTAAATGCAAGGCGGAAATCCAGATGGCACAAAAAGGCAGATATATATATATATATATATATATATATATATATATATATATATATATATATACACACACATGTATTAAGAAATGGATATGTGTGATCCGAAAGAATGAATTATAATTGTATTATATCATATAGAAACTTATTTGAGATGATCTCGTATTATTACATGGTTGATATATCACTCACCCTAGACAACATAAATAGGATAAACAATTGAAGAAATGCATTTATTTGGGCCTTTGCATGACCAGTAATTATTTAGCTCATTGGTAAGAGCATCGTTACGTTGAAGCAGCTACCCTTTTGGTGGTAGGTTCGATTCCTGCAGCAGCTCCATTTTCTCAAATCATATTTATATTTAGGTTGTCTAAATTGAGTGACTTATTGAACGTGTAATGACAGGGGAGCATTTCAAATAAGTTTCTATATAATATAACACAATTTATGATTCACACACACACACATATATATATATATATATATATATATATATATATATATACACACATACATACATGTGTATACATATGTACAAACATACATACTTGTGTATACATATGTACATACATATGTATACATATGTGCATACATTCATAGATACATGGGTATACATATGTGCATACATACATACATGGGTATACATATGTGCATACATACATAAATGCATGTATATACATTTACATGTATATATATATATATATATATATATATACATACATACATATATATATGTGTGTATATATACATACATATGTGTGTGTGTATATACATACATATATACATTATTGGATGAGGATTAATCAAAGACAGGCAAAAAAATAGTCAGAAAATTCAATCACTACTTAGGTGCAAAAATGGCCATTATTTTTTTTAGAATTTAAAATTATCATTTTTTAAAAGAAACAACTGAATTAATGTAATGGAAGATTCCATCATCTCAAATGGTAGGTTGGAGATATTTTTATCAGCAAAATCATTATCTCTTAGTTGGAAGGTCCATTGTTACGGACAGAGAAACAAACAGAAAAAAGTTATTCTGTTCATTATGCAATATATATATATATATATATATATATATATATATATATATATGTGTGTGTGTGTGTGTGTGTGTTGTGAGGTAATCAGACAAAAAAGTGGTGGCACTTTGACAATGTGGAAAATGAAAAAAACTGCGCAAAGCAAATGTTACACCTGAATTTTTTTTATCATCACAAGGATAGGCATGATGCATTGAGCTGGTTCCTTCTTAGACATGTAAACAGTTAGACATTTGTTGCATCGCCTGGTGCTTTTGAAAAAGCTGGCAGAACCAATGAAATGCATCAAACCTGTCCTTGTGATAATGAAAAAATTTGAGATGTTTTTCTTAAATTTTTCCACTTTTCATATTGTCAATTTACCAACATATATACCTCTTAAATTCATCTTAAAAATTTTGAAAATCATAAGTGGAATAAATTTTGATCAGAGTAACTCCATTTTAATCTTTAGGTAATTTTTTTTTCTTTTAAAAAAATTCCATACATAAAAGAGACCCTATTAAAAAAATTATATTCTTAGAAGAGTTCCAGTGTGATTAGGAGTGGCATAAAGCAGTTCATGAGATTAAAAGATATATACAGGGTGTCTCAAAAGTCGCTATATTTTTTACTCCAGATTTCTGTCTCATCTCAGTGAAATTGATCTTAATCGATAGCTCAATTTTTTTTACACCCAAGCTCTATATCCATTATTATGGCGATGACACTAATGTGAGAATAGAGGTACAAAATCACAGTGCGGCAAGGGTTAGGGTCAGTGATTTCTTTTTGAGGGTCGATATCAAGAACATGGTCTATGCAACAAGATCAAAAAACCTGTATGAATTCAAGGCAACAATCAGAGATTGTATTGTGAACATCTGACTCAAAATGCTCGCTGATGTTGGGAATGCCTGTGCCAATAGCCTGCTCGGCCGATGTGCTTTGAAGAAGTCGGCTCACATTTTGAAATCTACCAGAAAAGTTACTCTTATTTGAACTCGACAAAATTTGAAAAACTAAATTCTCAAATTTTTTAGTTCAGATGTTCAGATTTTGAACAGTTTTTGTATTATGTTGTTTTAGAAAAAAAACTGAAAGAAACAAAATTAGTGACTTTTGTGACACCCTATATCATATATATATATATATATATATATATATATATATATATATATATATATATATATATATATATATATATTGCGAGAGAAGAGTGTCTTCCATTGTTGAAACCAAATACAGTAAACTCTCAATTTATAGATCCCAGTATAACAGATTTCAGAATCAAGGAACATTTTCCATTATTCTATTTAATTCAAATGTGTTATTCCTTAATAAAATATAGTTAATTACCTTTCATTTTCCATTTCATAATAACCAATATTTTTTCAATATGCCTAAAATAAATCTTATTTATGAGAATATGGGTCTCCATGATATATTTTAGACAAAATTTTGGTTCACCACAAAATGGTAAAAAAAACCCACCGAACTACAATGTCACATAAGTGAGTAAATATTACGTATTTTCTAATCTAATAATTTCATATTGTAAAGTTATATGCATTATATTGTATTCATACTTTAAAAATGGCCTCTTAGGTTACATTCAGATTCAACTGACTTTGGGCATTAATTGACACCCTGTTCATCCCATTACGCTATCAAATTGAGGGTTTACTGTATAATTTTTCTGCAATACAGTGTCATGTTGTTGCAGGATTTTAGTTGAATTGATAATTGTTTCCAAATAGCTAAAAAAGATGTTCTTTGCCCAAATTTAAAATCAGAATTTTAGTTTTTTTCAAGTAGAGATGTATTTGCAATCCATAGATACCACTATAATTACCTCAGTCCTCAAAGTTGGAGAGATATATGAAATTGGTTACAACCCTCTCTCCTTCTTTCCATCAGTTTCCAAAAGTTCTCAACGAATTTCTTTGAAATATTGTGGAAGAGTAAGCAAAGGGCTACAGAGGAAGTGATTAAATTTTTAGGTTGATCCCATGCACAGTCCCCTGGCAATGGCGTTGACAGAAGTACGCACTTTGAGTGATTTCTAGTTACCAAAGTGCCTTTAATTATATATTTACTTGTTTTCTGCCACATTGAAGGAAACTGAGATATAAATTGAGTGGAACTGCCATGGTTCAAATGTTTAGCACAGCCCTTAGCAGTCTGCTAATTTACCAAGAGGGCAAGGGTACACCAATGATTCTGAGTAGAAGATTCGAGTATTCCAGTCAGATTGTGTACAACCCATCTAATGTACACGGTGGGAATAAAACAAGGGAGACTCAGTAAAAGAGATTATTTTGTATGAAAATTGAAATTTAGATTTTTCGCTCAATTCAGGTAAAATTCAAAGGGACGATCTTGAGTTTCATGTCCCGGGAAATTGTAGATCACTTTGATGGGGTAAACAAATTACAGGTGGACTGAAAGCATAACATCAGCAGCAGCCTTTTAATATCTGTTGTTGGACAAACCTTACTCAACATTTGTCAGATGTATCACAGGTGTCACAGCACCAATATCTTCTGAACGTGTCTAAATCATCACAGCATCTTATTTTCTGCCTGCCACAGTTATGCAAATAATTTCTGGTAATCCATATAGTGAGTCATAATGCAAAGCAGTTGTCTGACATTCTTGCAAGATGGCCTTCCCTTTGCCATTTGAGTTTTCTAATGGATTCTATAATATCTCTGACCCCTGTTTTTTTCTCTAATATGCAGTGCTCTGATTTCTTCATCTGATATTAAGTATCATCCTCTCTTCTGCATGTTGCATGGTTCTCAGTTTGAGGGTCAATCTTTTGGCTATGATCCAGGTTTCAGCTTCATAGGTGACTATCGGCAGGATTAGAAATATAAGTTCTTATGTTTTGGCCATTAGTCCTACTTTTCAACCATTGAGCTACATCTGCAAATAAATTTTTCTTTTGCATTAATAGAGTGGGACCAATAAAAAGCCAATGGACAAGGTTATCAGTATAATAGAATTTTACAAGAACAGAAATATACTATTAGAAATGTAGAAAGTCTAGAAAGCTCAACAGCTTTAAACACTAAACATTAAATATCTTTTTCAATAGTTTTTTTTATGTCACTTCAGTCACCCATTTTTCAATATCTGTCAATGCAATTTACGTAATCTTCATTAGAGTTTTTTTCTTTGTTTCCCTTATACAATGTTATTATTGCACAATCCCTCTTGTTGGGATCATATATATATGTATGACCAAAATTGCACAAGAGTATTGGCTAACAACTATAAAATCTGACTGAAGATAAGGCACTGTCAACATCCTCTCGGTTATTGTAGATTCTATAAGATTATGAATGTACTGAGTATAAGGAAAGATGGAAAATAATTGATTATCCATTTCAGAAAGGTATATAAGGCGTCTGCCACAAAATTCAGCATCTTGAATTTGAACTCTGAGGGCGCTACAGCCAGATATCTGTCTCTTGGGAGAAATAGATCAACTGAGAACTAAATTCCATTTTTGATTAATCAATAAGAATGTTTCATAAAATTCTGATTTTTATCAATTTTAAAAATTTAAAAAAATATTCATTTTGATTGGATATTTAAAAAATGAAAATTGAGAGAGCCTGGTAGTAACTTCATTCCAGGGCTAATGTATTACTTGGAAATGATATTAATGACAATGTGGTAAGAAACACAAACTTTTTGTTAAAATCAATAATTCATTAACAGGTTTTGCTGGTTATAACTTCATCAAAGTGAGAAAAAATACAAAATGAAACAAAGTTAAAAGCTCAAAATTACTGGTTTTTTGATGCTATCACCATGGAGCATATATAAGATGATGACAGAAAACCACCAGTAATTTCAAGCTTTCCTGCTTCATTTTGTATTTCGATCTTTCTTTGATGAACTTATAACCAGCAAAACGTGTCAGTGAATTGTGCATTCTTCAAACAATTTGTGTCTCATCCCACATTGTCATTAATATCAGATATCATTATCCAGATACTGATCATTAATAGGAAATGTAATCAAGATATTTGTATACAACATTATCAATTGGCAGGTCTTCCATTAATAATTTTTGACTAGTATTTCTTTCATTTCAATTAACATAGGTGGTTCCATTATCTATGCCATGATGCAAAGAAAAAGAATGACACGTTTTCCTAAATTTCAAAGTATAAATTACAGCATTTATAGGGTCCATGTTATTGATAATCGCTGGAAATAGGGTTAATAATAATAGTGGACAATTTTTTATTTACACTCAATCCTATCATTTGTTACCTTGTATATATATATATATATATATATATATATATATATATATATATATATATATATGTAAACAGGAAAAACTTGCTAAAAATTGATTAACTCTCACTTTCATACAAGAAAATTTGGATGCTAATAACAAGGGGAATAACTATTGGTCAAATTTACTATTTTTTCAACTTTAGGTAGAGTTCTCTTTTTTTGTTTTTGACATAAGTGTAACAAATATGGTTTCCACGACAAAAGAGCTCAGGAGCTGCTAGAAGCGGTTTTCCAGTGGTGTATGACAATAAGAGTTAAACAAGCTTTGTCTGTTGCTTTCAATGAAAACCTGCTTAAATATAAAGACATTGTAGAGAAAAAAAAAACCAGTTGGAACTGATGCAAGAATCCATAAGGACGTTTGGTCAGAGACAGCCCACAGCAAGGAGACAGCCAGCCGCAGCAGCTAAAATCTGTGCAAGCCAAGTAGAGAAAGTCTTCAAGAAGGGTCATATCATGTAAAACACAAGTGTCTAACATGCAGTGCAGAGAGGAAGACTATACTACCACAAACAGATTAAAGGGTGGGGCCACTGGTAATAAGAGACAGGGAGATATTTGCTCAAAGAAAAACAAATCAGAGACAAAAAATCTAAAACCTACAACAAAAAACAAAAAAAAAATAACCCTCAAAATCCTTACATTTCACACAAATCCTTTTGAGAATCTAATGACATATATAATGATTTTTTAAAAATATTTTCAGATGTGTCCACACATCTCTATAAGATGCTTTTCAGTCGGTCGGTTGGTTGGCCTCAGTTAGGTTAAACAACAGAAAAAGAAAGAAATTTTGCGTTTTATTTGGCAGCTAGTATTATGGCATAAGAGGTGTGATGTTATCAATAGATAATGTATCAAGAATGTTTTTTTTTACTGTGTTGCCAAGTATTGTTTATTATTAATGACTAAAACTGCAAAAATGGCTTAATTCAGCTAAAATTTTCTATTTCCAGTTAACTTTAGAGCTGAAAATGTTATATAAAGCCTACTTTTCAAATATAATGACCAAACACTAAGACTCCTGAAAAAATTATCGATAAAAATTGTATACTAACTTAAACTTAAATTTACTAATTGCCCTTTTTTTTTAAAGCTAGATTTTCGGTGAACCATCCTTACTTTCCTCTTACTCCTGCTACTACTACTACAGCTAGTGATGCTACCATTATCTCGTTTTGAATCCTTTTGAAATCAGAAATCACAGATATGGACATTAGGATGGTGGATGCATCGTTGAACTTATAGTTTTGATTTAATATCTGTATTTCATTACTTTCTCGGTAATTGATATTTCGAATTCAAATTGTATAACTTTGTAAAATTACCTCAAACTGATCACCTTAATTATTTGATAACAATTATTGTTTTTAATCCATTTGAAAATAAATATATACTTATCACTTTTTATATGGTTAAAAATAAATTATATAGGGTGCTTAGCTCGAAAACCGTTTCAGTTCCGCCAATTATCTTAAGCAACTCCTTTATAGAATTGTTATTTAGCCTTTTCTAATTATTTTTCACAACTCTATTTTAAAATGATTTTTTTGCAGTTAACTTTACTATTAGTATTGAATTGAATACATCTGAAGGCTTTTATGACATGCTTATATCCTGTTTGCATCACAAAAAATGAAGCAAATGAAATTTCCTTTGCTTTCACAACTGCAGACACTGTCGTCATTAGAGTATGATAACTACGCAGTAATTAGTTTGTATTACAAGACTAAACAGGAAAGACGTGGAGGCAGAGTGATCTGTGAATTGCATGTTTTTCATTTGCCTACATAAGGATAAATATCCAACGAGACATATGTATCCCATTATGATTTTGGCTCTTCAAAATATATGAAATTTATCACTTAATAAAAGAATAAGGCATTCCTTGGATTACACAGTTTCTTGGATTTCTTGGAGGACTATTTTAAATTAACAATTTTGAATGGCTAAAAGGGGCCACATTTTTCAAAACATGGCTGATATTTAGTATTTCATCTTCAGATAACAGTATACACTCGAAAAACTCATACAAAGGATCCAGAAAGTATAAATATATAATGTATTGATAATATACCAATGTTCACAAATAACATTATTCTCAACCCAAAGATCTAAATGTTGAATAACATTATATAATATTAAAGATACCACTCTTCATATTCATTTATTAATGTATTCATCAGTTATTAACAATATAGAGAGAATGAAACCTTTGTTCAAGATACCGTTATTCTAATTACCTTGTTGGTAATCATGTACAGCATACTAATTACCTCTTTTTTCTTAAATCTAGACACCTTCAAGTATTCAAAATGGTCGTTCAAGAAATCCAAGACTATGCTTTACTCCAAGGACTGCCAGAGAATAGATCTTTTCAATAATTGTTAAAAAATTAATAGGTTCTTTCTTTATTACATTCTTATAAAGCTTCAGGCATTGGGCATGCTAATAGGTTAGTCTTAAAAGGGTAAATCCATTTTTTAAAATCCAAAATCTTTCAATCTCAAGTGACACAAACACATCAACATATTTAATCCTTTAGCTGAAAAAAATAAACAGCTGCAGATTTATATAATCTAAAAGAGGTGATTTTAGATAAGCATTTTATAATGCAGAACCCTACTATAATTAACCAAATCACTGTCTGTCAGTCTGTATGTGACAACATAACTCGGGAACCAGACATGTCCATATGAACTTTTCCAAGTATGATAATGGTGCCCCCAAGCACGTTTTTCTATGTTGCAATGAAAAACAACAAAAACTAAGATGGAAGAAGTATTAGTTAAAAATCAATAATAGTTGACAATACTTCATCTAATAAAAAATTCAAGATAATATTATTACTACTAGTGATAGTAAAAACAATGACATCAAATATGGCGCTGAGCAATCAGTGAAAATAAAGAATAAGTTTGAATGCTTAGATTTGATCTTCCGCTAACCATAAAAGCTCTCGTAGCTGATAAAGAAAAACAGGCTTCCCGAAGCAAGAGGGATTTGAGTACGAGTCTTGCTGAGAGCTTGTTTTTCTTTTCTGATGAGATTTGTTCACTGATGGCCATAAATTGAAGGTCTGAATAGTTTTGATGAAAAGTAACTAAAATTGAAATGAAAGAAATAATAGTAAAAAATTATTAATGGCTGATAATGCTTCATATAATAAAAAAAGATTTGAATTAAGATCGTATTTTTCCATTCTTTAGTCAGAAGCAAGAATGGAACAACCACCATATAATTATCTTAAATTTGACAAAACATTCGATCTATATAATACAAAAAGTCAGATTTTGTCTAGCTGTATGTGATCTCCAAGTAGCAGAAATGGTGCATTGTAGCTATTGGTATTGAATAAAGCTGCCCCTAAAATGCACTAACATTGAGAATGCAAAAACTTAATAGTGTGGGGTCAAAGTTTGTGCTCAACTCTTATAATGGCTGATTTGTCGAAGGATATAACTACTAAATGCTCATTATAGAGTACATATTTGCAAATATGTGAAAAATCTGGTCAGATCTGATAGTACAAATCTCTTCTCAAAAGCTAAACCAATTGCAGATTGTCTAGTATTCAACTAAATTCTTTCAGGTCTTCTAAAAATAATAAAAACTGTTCTATTCCACATTCAAACAGTGCTAAAAGGAATTCACGGTAAACCCTCAATTCAACAACCCCCCCTTGATTTTAATATAATAATAACCAATATTTTTAATGCTTAACTCAATTTGGAGAGATCAAAAGACAGAACAATAGAGTAGAGAAAAAACAGGAGACATCATAGAATCCATTAGAAAACTCAAATCGCAATGGACAGGCCATGTTGCAAAAATATCTGACAACCGCTGGACATTACGATTTGACATGGATCCCCAGAGATCATACGCAAAACAGTGGCCAGCAGAAAATAAGAGGGCAAAATGATTTGGACAGATTTAGGAGATATCAATGCCACTGCGCCCGTGAAAGAGACATCATGGGGAAGGTCTATGCTGAACAACAGGTATTAAATGGCTAATGATGATGATGATGATGTTGACCATTACAAGGGGAGACTACTTCGGGTAAAAATGTGTGAAAAAGCATCAAAATGCACTTAATCTTGAATTTTCATGCTACCAAAACAAGGAAAGCGTTAAATACTCCACACTGACTAGAAGAGAGGACAATATATCAAAAAACAAATAGGAGACAGTGGCATACTAAAAACCTTAGGAAACTCTAGTTCTTCTCGTTATTATGGAATGGAAAATTAAGTCAACCCCAGTTTATACAGAAGTTTGACAGAAAAGGTCCACCTTTGTTGAGGCTCTTAATAAATTTGTGAATGTCTTTTCTGTGACATCAAACTTATGAACTGATTTTTTCCCTTGGGTAAGTCTTTCATATCCAGTATGCACTGAAATAATAGCACTTGTATACTTGTAAAATTATATTTGTTACAAGCCTGACTGCAGCAAGATCTAACTTCTCCTCTATTTATATTTCAACTGAAGATGATTACTGCAACTTTTGTATTGTATATATAATAAATAATTTTGTAGATATGATAGATTCAGTTTGGCTCAGTCAGGCTACCAATCAATTCTGATTTCAAATCACAAAGGGAATGTTAATTTTATATATTGGTTTGATTTAACATGATGGTACAGACAAACAAAGGAGAGTTTACTCTCCTAAATTTGGTGAGGATTGTTCTTGTTGTTGGTAGAAATACAATTTGACAAAAATTATTTTATTTACAATGAAGGAGAAAAGTGACACCACAGCCTTTTTTGGGCTTGCTGGATTTTACTAAGTATGATTTTCAAATGGGAGGTACTTGGTTCTAAGAGGAGAAATATTAGCCAGGAGAGGATCATATATCGGTGAAAAAGTTACTAGATGATAATTCAAAGTAGTAAAGGAAACTAGAGATTGGGAGAGGAGGAATGTGACTCTGGGATCGCAAAGGGGAGGAACGTGACTGGGATTGCAAACGGGAGGAATGTGACTCTGGGAGCGCAAATGGGAGGAATGTGACATCGAGATAGCAAAAGGGAGGAATGTGACACTGTGATCACAGAAGGGAAGAAAGTAACACTGGGAATCGGAGAAACACCATACTAAGGCATCTGGGAACATTTGATTGTACAACACTCGGTTGTAACAATGTAACATGCACACCAAAGGAAATGTTTGTTTCTCCCTCATCTAATCAGTGGTCACTAACCTTTTTATGCCAAACATCCACTTTTGTGACATTCTTTAGGGTAAAATTTCTGTACTACCCACTGACAATTTGAATCCATTAGCTACATAACAGCAATTTCAAATGGCTGTTAAGTGGCTGGATTTGTCAAAAATGGCTGAAATTGTGAAGATTTAATTCCCAGGTAACTGGGCAACTGTATATACTCCAAAAACTAGAACAAAGGCTCCTAAAATTAAATTATACAACATATTAATCATATAATAAGACTATAACAAAATTTTTGATTGGCAGTCTTTGTATTAACGCATTATCAATACGTTATTGCAACCAATAGAGACATATTTTGCAGCCAAGTCATGGGCCTATTACCCATATGCCCCCCCCCCAAGAGGCGATATTGTTATTTTGGCAATTACTGATCTAGATGGTTCGAAAGCAGAATGTACAGGAGCTCCACTACTTATGAACAATATAAGTTTCTGGGGTCCGTTTGTGATCAATCAAAAGAATTGGAATATGGGATTAATAGATGACCAAAACTGAGAGACATTATAAGACTATCTCACATTTAGTGAGTGGCATTCCTTCCTCTTCATTCTTCCTTTCTCCTCATCCTTATCATGGTAGATCTCCCCAAACATGTGCCGGCAGAAAACTCCAGTCTTCCTTTCTTTTAATTCATTCAAGAATCAAAACTTATTATTGTTGTTAACCTATTCATTTGTTCTTTTTTTCTGCATTTGTTACCAATCAAACTAACAATGTACTAACCTTGTTTTTGCCTTTAAGCAGTGAACACGTCACTTACCAGGATCTATCTCCTTAGATCAATTCTGGTAATTTATTTTGGGGGCTAGTATAATTAGCAACAACCAAAAATAATTTTACTCAAGTATATTCTGTATGGTACAATAGTAGAAAAAATGATCGCATTATACCAGTGGTTCTAAACCTGAGGTGTATACACCCCCGAATAGTGCAAAAGGTGATTGGGGAGAGGGAGTACAAGAATAGGGTGTCCAACAAACTTCTTTTCATTTTATTACTAAGGTATAAATCTGATCTTTCTTCCCTGATACAGACTTTTAATTTTGACAGCTGATAAATCATAATATTCGCACTTTTTAATATTGACTTTGCCGATTTCAATATTTCAAAATTGAATTTTCCAGCCTCAAGATTAAGGGGTGCCAGAAAGATTAGGAAATCTCAAAGGGGGAGCCAGAAAGATTCAGCAATCTCAAAGGGGATACCAGAAAGATTTGGAAATCTCAGAGGGGGTGCAAGAAAAATTTGGATATCTCGAGGGGTGGCGAGAAAGATTTGGATTTTTCAAAGGGGTACGAGCCTTGAAAAAGGTCAAGAACAGCTGTATCAAACGCTAGAGAGAAAGTGTTTGGTCACACCTCAACTTCATTATATATGATATGGTCAAGCTATTTTCCTTGTCCGTGCATTCTATGACATGTCCAGTCACGCGCTCTAAATGGTGATTCCGCATTCAAGAACGAACCACACCCGACAAAAGCTGGAGAGAACACAACTAAAACATTGGGAATAAATAAACACAAAGAAAATAGTCTGACCATATCATACATAATACACCCTGTCTAAGATAATTAAGACAAGATATCTCAACTTGTTAACAAAACATAATAAGCAAAAACAGATTTCTTTTGTCATCATTGAAAATCATCAACTTCATTTTCTAGTAATTTTTGCTGATGTGTCTAAAAAAAACTAATAAAGCCATAGAAAGTTTTGAATAAAATATATTCACAATTGTACCTCCCTCTAAGTGGTGCTCATGTTAGCATATGTATGTTTTGCAACAAAAGGTTTGTTACCAAAAATCATGCTTATAATTATAAATATCATAATATATTGGTTTACCCACACTGTAAAAAATGATGGCATATATGAAATATATGGATAAACACATTGCATTTCATATATGTGGATAATAGAGATTTGCATTGCTATGAGCTTAGGGAATAGCATTTGGTTGACCTCAAACAAATTATATGATTTTTGTTTTTATTACTTTTGCAAATTTTTTAAATCTATTCTTCGAATTCACCATTTTTATCATGTCATTAGAACATGGATGAAATTATATTTTACCGTGCCAGTAGCATAAATGAAATTCTATCTCACTACATCAGTAACATTGATGAAAATAAAACCCACTACGTCAGTTATAAATATATTTTTATTTACATATGTCTGCTACACTAGCAAAAACATACTTTTACTACATCAGTAACATGAAATACTATTCCTCTATGTCAGTTACGTCCATTAGCTTGATAGAAGATATCTGCACATTGCTACTGTTTCTATAAACTAGTTAGTTTATTCTCCAAATACGACATTAGTACATCACTAAATGAGGGATGGCTTAACAAAATAGTGGAAACTGCTACATCGAAAAGTAATGAACATACAGCTGCGAGAAACACTTATGTATGATCCGGAATCTGGAGCATTCAGTGCGTACATACTTTTGTCACAGGAAAAAACTTGCACAACATAAGATTTTTGTGCACACTGAGGACTAAACATTAGAGGGAACATTGTTTACAATGTGAGGCATGGTAAAAAAAGAAAAAAGGCCAATTTTCTTAAGCATACCATTTTTTGACAAAACCAAAAAAAAAAAAGAAACAAATTAAACTCATGAAAAGAAGGTAAAAAAACAAATTAATAAATGCATACGCACACACTCACAGAAAATAGCATTAAATTATAGAAAAAATGAAATAATTAAACATGAATACCAATCTTAGAAAAAAAAAAAAAAAAAAGCACGCGGAGAATCACAAGAGCGCCACAATAATATAGACAAACACAAGGAAAAGGGCTAGGAAAAAATAAACTGTTTAGTTCAAAACAATACTGATAGCAATGAGTGAAAAAACATTTGTATGTGTAGTGTGTCAAGTGTGTAATATGTGTGCGAATGATCACGGGTCAATAAAAGTAGAGAGAGAGAGAGAAAGAGAGAGAGAGACTGGAAGAGAAAAGGAGAGGTAGAGAGACTGGAAGAGAAAAGGAGAGGTAGAGAGACAGGAAGAGAGAGAGAGAGGTAGAGAGACAGGAAGAGAGAGAGGTAGAGAGACTGGAAGAGAGAGAGAGAGGTAGAGAGACTGGAAGAGAGAGAGAGGTAGAGAGACTGGAAGAGAGAGAGAGAGGTAGAGAGACTGGAAGAGAGAGAGAGAGAGGTAGAGAGACTGGAAGAGAGAGAGAGGTAGAGAGACTGGAAGAGAGAGAGAGGTAGAGAGACAGGAAGAGAGAGAGAGAGGTAGAGAGACAGGAAGAGAGAGAGAGAGGTAGAGAGACAGGAAGAGAGAGAGAGAGGTAGAGAGACAGGAAGAGAGAGAGAGAGGTAGAGAGACAGGAAGAGAGAGAGAGAGGTAGAGAGACAGGAAGAGAGAGAGAGAGGTAGAGAGAGGGGTTTAGAGACAGGGTAGCGAGAAAAATAGATATATAGAGATAGAAAGAGGGTATGGGACAGAAAAAGTGGGGGAGATAGAGAGAGAAGGAAAAACGTGAGTCAGGTGTTGAAAAAGCCTAAACTCATGAATTCATTAAATTTGTGAAGGGAAATAACACCTGGTTGAGATTATCCCCCAAGACCATTTGATTGATTGGAAAAAAAATTTATTCGTTGAAGTGTTCCAATGTCAATTACAAGTGGTAACAAGCGATCCAGAGTGTTATGATTACAGTGATAGGAAAAGGGAGAGACAGCAGTAGGAGAGAGGGAAGAGAGATAAGTAAAGACAGGAAGAGTGAGAGAGATGACAGTAACACGTGTGGTTATGATGTTGTGAGATTATACTACTCCTGGCAAAAATTATGAGATCAGCGCACTCTGAGGATGTTCATCCAACTTTTTTAATAAGCAGCAAATAAACAAACCACACATAAAACACTAAACACTTTGGCTTTATCAAATATATCTCAAACCAATTAGATTGAAATATCCATAACTTACATAAATGAATCACCGTGACCAGCACATGTACCAGAACTACTTATCTACCAAAATGATCAAGAAAAAATAGATCTCCAACAGGATTTATTTTTTTTAAATTATCTAAAATTATCTTGAAAAATAGATCTTTTATCTAGATTAATCATAGAGGCCCAAAATAGCACTTTTTTTAAGAAACAAAGGAAAGTTTTTAGATAGTGCCTAGTGGTGTACTTATTCAAATTTTCCAGGTTTCAGCCTCAGAAATGTGACCAGGAGCGCCCAGAAAGACACAGACAGACACAGAGACACTCAGAGAGGGAAGAATTTGTAGCGAACTTAGCTGGTTGGTCAGCCATTTGTAGAGAGCTACGCTGATTTGATATTCAAATTATTGGCAAATTTTTTTTTCCAGATTGAGCAGAGGTAAAAATTATGGAATCATGAACAAAAAAAAAAAATCACTAATTTGCCAGGAGTACTAGAAGAGAGAAGAGAAAAGAGAGGCAAAGGCATGAGAGAGAGAGAGAGAGCGGAGTAGAGACAAGAAAAGAAGGAGAGAGAGAGAGGACACTAATGTGTTGTAATAATTAGGGTAATTGGAGAAAAGAAGAGAGAGGTAGAAAAAAAGCAAGGTTTGAAGAAAGAAAGATATAGCAGAGAGAAAAAGACAAGGAAAATAAAAATAAGAAAAGAGATAGACAAACCAGGCAGAGGGAGAAAGAAAAAGAAAAAAGAAAGAGGGACGAGAAAGAATGGAAAAAGAAAAGGAAAAGGGAGAAGAAGAGAAAAAGAGATGAATGTGAAGAAAGAGAGGATGAGGAGGGTTAAGAAAAGAGATAGAGAGAAAGGGAGAAAGTAAAAGTGAGTCAGCTGATGAGAAATCCTCAACTCTTAAATTCATGAAATTCAAGAAAGGAAATAACACCTGATTGAAATTACCCCCCTCTGACCATCTGGTAGATAAAAAAAAATTTTTCAATTGAATTCCTAGTGGAGTTCCATTATTTTTAATTTATTCACTGAAAAGTTTTACTGTCAATACAAGCAGTTACAAACAGTCCATGAATTTAAAAGTTAATGTCCTTAGGAAGTTAATGCTTGTACACTTTTCTTGTTGAAGGATGAATGTCATTATCAAGAGAAATAACACCTCATTGAAATTACCCCACTTCGACCATTAGGTGATTTTTTGTTTTTAATTTCTCTAATTCCTAGAAAAGTTCTACTATTTCTTATTCTATTCATTGAAAAGTCCCACTGTCAATTTAAGCGGTGACAAGCAATCCATGAATTTAAGAGTTAAGAGAGAAAGTGACTAAGATAAAGAGGAAAATTTCAGAGAAAGAGATAGAGTAGTAGATGAAAAGCAGAGAGATAGTGAGAGAGAGAAGAAATTAGAATGAGTAGGGGGTATGAAAAGAAAGAGAAAGGTTAGGAGATATATTACATAGAAGGAAAAAGTGGAAATGAAAATGGAATAAACAGCAAAAATAAGAGGAGAGAGAGAGAGAGAAGGGTTTAATTAATTGGAGGAGATTGGAGAGAGAAAAATAATCATAAAGAACATAGGCGTACAAGCCGGGGAGGCAGACGAGGTAACTCCCCCTACCCCCGATTCATGCAAAATAATGTGAAATTTCAAGCAAATCAAACCCTCTGCCCCCTTCAACCGAATTGTTTCCATACGCCCATGGTGAAGAAAGACCAAAGAGAAGTGAGATGAGAAAGAGAGAGAAGGAGAAAATAAAGAGGGGTCAGCTGTTGAGGAAAACTAAGAATAGAAAGTAACAAAGAAAAGGAGAAAAATTCAGAGACAAAAGAGAGAGAGAGAGAATAGTAGATATAAAGCACAGAAGATTAAGAGAAAGAAGGGAAAAAAATTAGAAAAAGGTGTAGAGGTATGAAAAGAGAGAAAGATGAATAAAAAAAAAGATGAGAAGAGAAAAAGATCAAAAGAGAGATAGAGAGAGTGAAAGTGAGAGATGAGAGTGTGAAAATAAGCTTGAAATAAATAGCAAAAAGAGAGGAGAGAGAGAGAGAGAGAGAGGAATTGGGGTGGAATTGGGAGAGGGACATCTATATAAGTAAGTAAATTAACTTACCTGAGTTTCTCTAAACTCCAGTAGTGGGTGGCTCCATTCTTTAAGTCTTGAACCTCAACAGCGACAATAGTCTTTGGAAAAGGTCGGTTGGTGTCACGATCTTCTTGAGACAAAAGTTCAGAAGACAGAGGCGAATAGCTTGTGTCTGTCAACAGGACGAATTGGAATTGCACCTGTCGGGGTAAAACAAAAAAAAGAAATGACTTTGGTTTCCTGCCAGTAACAAATTTGAAGTAACTGCAGAGTTATTTACAATCACAATAGAAATCTTTTATAGAAAAATAAGTATATCATTGAATAAAGAGATCATAGAGGAAATATATAATGAGAAAAAAAAAAGAAATTCATGTAAAAATGCAGTTAAATATACTTAATAGATATTTTCATTTTAGATGGATATATCAAAACACTAGATCAGCAGTTTTCAATCTGGGGTCTAAAAAGTTATTACTGAGGGTCCATAATCTTCTAAAAGCCTTGGGTCCATAGGAAAATTCATTTAAACCAAAGAGGTCCTTGGTAATGAAGAGATAGGGGCCCCTTCTCTAGATGCTAAGTGAAATGATATATGAATGAAACAATTGTCAAGTTCTTACCTTTTTGTGTAATTCTACACTGATGGCATTGGATTCTTTTAGGAAGATGGCATTTCCCCAGAGGTCATCCTAAAATATACAATAGCAATAAATGTCAACAGTGAGCAAATAAAAATTAAACAACTCCAACCTGGAGTAGTAACTTTCTTAGCATTTTTTATGACAATGATTTCTCAGATATTAGGGTGTTCGGAAAGTAATTGGGTATTCAACATCATCCAGATTTAGTACCTACAGATTATAATATGTTTCGGTCAATAGAGCATTTTGTAAGTGGCAGAACATTCAGAAACAAAGGAGTTGGAAAAGGTCCTTCAAATCTTGCCTTCCCGTTGGGCTGCAGTTATTGATAATGATGGTAATTACTTGATAAATAGTATTTAATTAAACTTCACTGGCATTTGTTTTTATTTCTGTTTTGAGGATATGTAATTACTTTCTGAACACAAAAATACATAATTACTTCCCAAACACAAAAATACATAATTACTTCCCAAACACGAAAAGGCAGTATTACTCTCCGAACACGAAAAGGCAGTATTACTCTCCGAACACGATAATGCAGTATTACTCTCCGAACACGATAATGCAGTATTACTCTCCGAACACGATAATGCAGTATTACTCTCCGAACACGATAATGCAGTATTACTCTCCGAACACGATAATGCAGTATTACTCTCCGAACACGATAATGCAGTATTACTCTCCGAACACGATAATGCAGTATTACTCTCCGAACACGATAATGCAGTATTACTCTCCGAACACGATAATGCAGTATTACTCTCCGAACACAAAAGTGCAGTATTACTCTCCAAACATAAAATTGCAGTATTACACTCTGAACACAAAAATAAATAATTACTTTCTGAACATAAAAAAACAATAGATGTTTCCTTTTGTCTACAATAGTTTAAATCAGAATTTTAACAAAAAGGAGGTTGGGTTTTTTTGCAGTTGTGAAATGAAAGACGAATGAAAAAACAAAAAACATACTCTGAGAGATGTAAACTGGTGGTACTTCCATTTCTGGAATGCCCAAACTGCTAACTGTCGTTCATGGTCACTCCAAGTGCATTCTGAAAAGGATAAATGCAATAAAAATCAAATAGAGTATACAGAAGTGATATATAAGTCAAATCTAGAAATTCTAAGATGGTGATGTTTATTCAGGTCTAGGCCTATCTTTGTTGCATAAAAAAAAACATCATTTCTTTGAGATTGTCAAGTTTAATATAAACCATTTTTTCAGCTTTTTTTTGCTTTAACTGTTGATATCACCTATAGTAGTTTTGTTAGTCCTCATAAAACCATTTAATTTGAATTACTTGAACGAATCACTTCTATTCCTTTCTCTTTTATAATGATACTAATGCATTAGTCATTTGAATAATTTTCTTTGAATTTTTATTACATCTTAACAAGACAGTTGTAGCTTCAAAGTGAAAAATCTACAACGGTTTCTTTGATTATTTTTTTCTACTAATACTTGATTCTGTCATTTTCGACGGGCACTATGCTAGTTATAAAAAAAGGGTTGAAGGTAAGTTCTTTGAAAAGAAGAGATGAGAAACCACTTTTGACTACTGACCCATTTCTTGTTCTTCTTCATAATTCAAATCTTCTGTGGTCATACTGGACATCATGGAATGTCTTTCTACTTGCTCTTGCAGGGCGTGGATTTGGAATTCATAATCCTGAAACGAACACCAAGCAGACAATGAATAGACAGGTCTGGTTAGTCACAAAATAGAAACCGTCATGTGACCTATGTCTCACATCAGCATGCAGTGTTGGGAATGATTAATTGAAAAATTGGAAAAAGAGGTAAGATACTTCACTCTAAAACAGTCTGAATTTTAAAAAAAACAAAAGAAAAAACACGTGTGAATCCTGCCAGACACAAACTAAGGGACCTATTTAGCATAAACTTACATTGTAAATTGAACCCCCACTAGAAACTATTAATAGGGGACTTGAAAAAACTTTTTTGTAGACATAATAAGGATTAAATGTTTAAATTAGCCCTTTACCTGCAATGGTGCAGCCTGTATGCATGGTAGATAGTTAGCCAGCAATACTCATTTAAAAACTAAGGAAACCTATGGGGACAGTTTTAGTTAACATTTTCTGATACGTTAATAAATCTTCCCCAGATCTTTCAATTCTCTGTTACAGATTATTTACTTATGAACATGGGATTAAGCAGAAAGTTATGCATAAAATACTAATATAAATTTAACAATGAAATTGATATGGGCGGGATCTTCAGCCAGTTCCTGTGGAAGGTCTATATGGGGCCTCTCTTTGGCCATAATAAAAAAAATCAAGGATTTGAACTATGTATTTATTGAATCATCACCATAATGTTTATTCCATCAGTTATTTCTACTGAATATAGATAGAGGGAAAGTATGATTTTGACTATTAATTTATGATTTAACACCTCTCCCCACAAAAATAATTTTGATATGGTGATCTGTATGAATAAGTTACTTTTCTTGCCTTTTTTTTTTTTGGCTGTGATTGCTAAAAAGTCAAAAAACAAGTCTGAATGCTGCTGGACACAAAATAAGGGACCAATTTAGCAAAAATTTTCATTGTAAATTAAACCTCCAAATAAAAAAAACAAAACAATCATACAATGGGGTGTAATTTAAAAAAAAACATTTTCCCTATTCATCAAATGGAGCATGTCCAAAATTTCAAGTTTCTCCTATGAACAATTGGGGCTGGGTAAAGTTAAGATAGTTACATCAATAGATAGATATATATAAATGTCAGAACACACGAATAACCTTAAACCAGCAACAATATTTAAACCAGTGTTGTCGGTAGTGATTATTAATTCAAGCTGATTTTGACAGCTCTGATTTTGGCCTGGATGCCCAGTTCAATAGCACTGTGTACCCACCCCCATTAAAAATCATTAGGTACGTATGACCCTGCTTTGATGAAACTTTTATATGAGAGTGACTTACACACACATATAATTGTGGAGAACCTTACCTTTCTTTGTTGTTCAAATAACAAGTCAGCTTCTTCCTTTTCTTTACGGTATTGTTCTTCTAATGCCAACAACCTAGAGAGAGGAAAGTCAAAATATACAATATAATTACTCAATGTACAGCACATATTATTTCATAATCACATTATTCAGATCAGAACCACTCTAGTCAAAACACTATTGAATCACTGTAATCCTACAAATAGCCCTACAAACCAGCCAAGTGAACTACAAATTCTTATAAGAGTGTCTGTGTCCAGCTATGTATCTATATGTGTGTGTTTCCAGATGCTCCTGGTAACATTTTTGGGAATACAACCTTGAAAATTTGTATGAGAACATCATTAAGCACCATATAATAACACTTTTTGTTTTGTTTTTTCAAAAAAGAGCTTTCTTGAGTGTCTATGGTTATTTTGGACCAATCCAAATTTTGTGCTGGTATTTTTTAGATAATTTCAAATGAAAGATCTATTTTTTCAAGATATTTTCAAATGAAAAATCTATTTTTTCAAGATATTTTCAAATGAAAAATCTATTTTTTCAAGATATTTTCAAATGAAAAATCTATTTTTTCAAGATATTTTCAAATGAAAAATCTATTTTTTCAAGATATTTTCAAATGAAAAATCTATTTTTTCAAGATATTTTCAAATGAAAAATCTATTTTTTCAAGATATTTTCAAATGAAAAATCTATTTTTTCAAGATATTTTCAAATGAAAAATCTATTTTTTCAAGATATTTTCAAATGAAAAATCTATTTTTTCAAGATATTTTCAAATGAAAAATCTATTTTTTCAAGATATTTTCAAATGAAAAATCTATTTTTTCAAGATATTTTCAAATGAAAAATCTATTTTTTCAAGATATTTTCAAATGAAAAATCTATTTTTTCAAGATATTTTCAAATGAAAAATCTATTTTTTCAAGATATTTTCAAATGAAAAATCTATTTTTATGATAATTTAAAAACACCCAAAAGATGATAAAAATGGTCAAAAAGTTTAAGCAGTCTGATGCTAATTCAGCTATTTTCACACGGCCAAATTCTGCCAGAATACCGTCTGAAGACAGAGATTTAACATCCATAAATCTAGTTTGCAGCGAACAGTTTTAATTGACACTTGTTAAGAATAAAAGATACTGATAATTATTTAAAACTAGTTTACCTCTTGCCGTTAATGACAGCAGTAGATTATAATGATTTTGCAATTGCATTGTACTTATAAAACATCCAAAGCATTATGCTGTGCAGCATTTCCTTCCTTATCTAAAAGTTAAATTGGGTAAAGATAAAATTTATCAAGTTTAACGTAACATAAAATTCTATTTCTACTTAGTTACATCGCCATACATCACTGATGACGCGAGCGTGACAGACAATAAAGGCACATTGCTAATTATTATTTTATGTATGGATAAAAACTTCACTCACCTTTGCTCCATATCTTTTCGCAGATCAATTCCTTGTTTTTCTAATAATTCTAACTGAGCAAAGGTCCAATCCACTGGTTCTTGATTCTGTGCTGCCACTGGTAAACAAAGATAAAACAATAATATGAAATGGACAGGCTAACACAAAGAGAAAAACAAACAACAACAACAACAAAAAAAAACATTGTAAGGAGGCCCAGCTGAGGATGGGAGAGGGAGCAATTTGATAATGTCTCTCTCCCAGATGCTTCAGTAGATGTTTAAGAGGGCCCCTCAAGTGGCTAAGCCCCCCAAATCCTCCCAAATCTCTAGCTACACTTCTGGCACTGTACCCGACAGTGCTTAAAGATGCATATTTGCCCAAACAGTTTCTCCAGGACACAGTGCAAAACAAGTGCATGTAGAATTCAAACAACATAAAAAAAGACTAATATCATCATCCTTGTTGTTTACAGCATTCAGGTTTAGCTGTCGTACTTTCCACCTCTTCTTGTAAAGTCTGGAGTTCTGGAGAAAGCATTGTAATCATTTCATGTATTTTGGTTATCAGAGACTTAAACCCAAATCTATTTTGCATCTCACGTAGGAGTTGTATAGTCAGACTAGTATCTGCATTGTTATCTTTAGTCTTTCTTGTATTGTCAAAAAATCTGAAATGAAGTAGTGGCATTGAACCGTGAACTATCTGCATTAGTATTCTCATCTTCGGTTCCAAAGACAAAAACCATCTCTTAAAAATTAGACTTGAACAGCAGCCAAAAGCCATAATCTGAAGCAAAACCATGGAATCAAGCTCAGCTGACCAGATATAGAAGAAAAAGTGAGTATACTGAGCCGTCTGGAATTAAGTCAAAGTAACAGAGAACCACACTGGGAACAGTGGAAAGTATAGTAGGCAGCAGATATGAATTCAACAAAAGATAACATAAGTGCTGAGTTTAATGCTATATTAGAAACCAGTCGCAATAAAGGGTAAAGAATGGAAGAAAATAATGGCTGTTTGGAGCTTCCATATCAGAAGTTGATGAGAAAGTGTTAGTGTAGTGACATACTGCCCAAAAAATTAGTTAACATGCTCTTTTGAGTAAAAGTAGTGTTTTGAGGAGTTGGGCGAATTCATAAAAATATGTATAGTTTAGGTTAAAAGTTCAAATACAGATAAATAATTTTCTATTTTATTTACACTTTGAAATACCTTAGAGAAATATACAAACTAAACAGGTTCGATAGCTAAACAATGTCAAGAAGAAAGAGGCCAGTTCAAATATGATTTACCCGTGTTGTACGTATTGTGAAGCTTGAACATATTATACTTGGATGACCTTCTTTTTGACATTGTTTAACTATACAACCAATTTGATACCGTCAACCGATACTGTTATTAAAACTGTCAACATAGGTTTCTTTAGTTTATAAGTTGGTCCAGCTGGCTGTACGTATGTATCATGCGTACAGGACGTACCAATGAAGCCGAATGTGAGTTTATGCTGAATCAATCCCTTAGTTTGTGCTCACTTGTTTTCTGAAAAATAACTCATTCATCAATCGCCCCACTTTTTTCAATTGATCATCCCCAACAAGGCATGCTGTCAAAAGATGTTGGTCATGTGACAGTTTCCAGCCAGATCAACTTATAAACAAAGTTTCCAATCAAAAATTATTGTGATGCATGTAAGCTTTTGACCTTAATTGTGTGTGTGTATGTGTGTGTGTGTGTACACCCTTTTCAAGGTGATAGGTTGAGTAATGTTGATCAGGTGAGGAAGTGGAATCCGTGAATCAAGTTCAAACTCCAGCAGCGACTGTTTATGTCCACTTCAACATAGTGCCCTTAAGAAAGACATGAATCAACTTCTCCCGGCACTGTCTCATGGCCAGAATATTTTGATAAAAATATCTCATCACTGGCATATGACAATTATTGAAGGGTGGGAAAGTGAATGCTGAGTCAGCTTATCCAGCCCGCTCAAATTTATAAGCCTATAATGGGACAGCTGAAGTATGGAGGACCAAAAATGACAAAAGCTGATACTATCCACGATGACAAAAGTATAATTCCACCACCCAAACCCTGTCATATGATAGGCAACATACTAGTTCACATAATAAATATTGAAAATAATGACTTACATGTTTCAATATCTGGAATACTTTCCGTCATTAATGCACGACTCTCGCGTGCTGAAAATAGAGAAAAAAGTAGACATATATATCAATCCAATGGATAGGTATTAATAAAAATTCCATTACTCTTACTACCTACAACCAATCAGGGTGGCCAACATGAAAATTTTTTTGCACTAAATCGACCATTGAAAAGTTTTTTGAAAAAATAGCACTATTAGCTGTTAGGAGCGAAGCTTTTTTCAGCCAATTTAAGCTATTTTCGAGCAAAAAAGATAGTTAGGAAATAGCTCAAAATAAGCTGAAATTGCTAATAAATAGCTGATAAATAGTCCTAAAAAGTGCTAAATGTTGAATGTTTGCACTGCCAAAATAAGAAACGTGCTATAATCAGAGCGAAAAGCTCTAAAAGGATCAGAAAATATATTTAATTTTTTGCTTTCAGCAAAAAGTCTTTAAAAGACAACCATCCACAAAAATCTGTAAATTCTTTTCTCTTAAAATGTACACCTACATAGGTGTACTATCAATCTCTAACTATAGCGCTGGCAGTTGGAAACAACCAGAAGGTTCCTTTTCCACTTCGCTACTATCTTTTTAAATAGGGGATAGACTCCATTCCCAATCACACAGCCTAGGGTGTACTCAATTAGCTACTGAGTGTGCAAAGAAATTTGTCTTAATGAAGAGTTTTCCACCCTCTTTGCTCATACTGGGAATTGAACCTGGATCCTTCTGCATTTGCAGCTAACATGCTAACCATTACACCATCTAAGTTGACAAGGGTATTAGTGGAGAAAATTGCCAAGACTAAAACTCAATATTTTCATGCTAGTTTGAGTGCAAAAAGCACCGAATAAAAAAATATCTAGAAAATACCAAAAAAAGAATACTTAAAATGGTCAAAAATGGCCAAAAATGGCCAAAATGTTTAAGCACTTCTGTGCAAATTTAGTTATTTTCATACTATCAAATTTTTATTTGTCAAAGATAGAATTCCGTCAGATGGAAATTTAGCATCCATGTATCTGATGAAACAGCTATCATGGTGTCTAAAAATATAAAGATCATTATGTTTATGTAGAAATTTCTTGCAAAAAAATAGTTTTCAACTAGGTATTCATTCTCTGATTTTCAAAAGAGTGCTGAAAACTTCTATACACACTTAATAGATACATATCTCCGAACACAATGTAGATAGATGTAAAAATATATTATGACAACTTACCTTGCACAGGATGATTAAATCTGAATACATGATTTTTTCCCAGGATTACTCGAGACCCTACTTTTAAAACAGTGGATTCGGTCACCTGCCGCCCATTCACATATATCATGGCTCCGTTGCATGGAATCACCGTTACTGTACCTAAAAATAATGAAGGGAAAAAGAGAAGGCATGAGATGTTGTTTACTTGCTTTTTTTCAAAAATTGAATTTTTAGGTTTTCCTTAGGCTAGTGAAGGAAATACCATTGAATTTCTTCCAGTTGATAAAAAGAATTCACATAAGCACCTTCTTTACAGATGAATAAAGTTTATACACTAAATCCTCACTATAATGAACCTTGATA
This sequence comes from Thysanoteuthis rhombus, assembly GCA_963457665.1. Lineage (NCBI taxonomy): Eukaryota > Metazoa > Mollusca > Cephalopoda > Oegopsida > Thysanoteuthidae > Thysanoteuthis > Thysanoteuthis major. The sequence goes on from OY735242.1 coordinate 8,470,570, forward strand.
TAACAAATCTCGGCTTCAACAAACATATGGACCATATCAAACTCTCTTCTTTCATGAACTGAGTTTGATAAATGTTACAAAGACATGGATCATAACGAACTTGGCATTGTGCTAGTCCAGCTTTTAGATCAAAATCAGAGTGAAGTATCTGTTCTCATGTCAATGAAACATAGCATTAACTTTCCATTTTCAATTCTTAATGTTATTATAGTTGAATTTATTCAAATTTCGAACTAAATGCCATAAAAGGCTGGACCACAAAACTAGGATAGTGCCGAGAACTTTCTCATTATTATTATTTACTGAACGATGTTAGTAAGGGTAAAAAATAGAACAAGGTACAACCGGACTACCTTTAGAGTTACCGAACGATGTTTGTTAAACGTGGCAAACTATCAAACTTGTATCTCATTCACAGTACGAGAGATAACCATCAAATAGAAAAAACTTCTGGCTTCAACGACAACCCAATTTCCCCAATTAGTTTGTAATCATGGAAGTTTCACAATATATACTAACTTAAAGATTATTTTTCTTTCTATTTACTCACAAGTTCCATTATTAAATCAAGTGATTATAAGCTAACTATGAATTTAAATACACTTAAAACACCATACATACATATATATATATATATATATATACATATATACACACACACACACATATATATATATTATATATATGTATCACATTATATCACTTACATCTGCCAAATTATAATACCAGCACATTGGATGTAGTATGATTTTTGCAGAGTTTGTATTTCATCTGAATGTGCATCATATATTATGAGGATTTGTGGTAAATACAGTAATTGAGCTCCGGGCACATAATTCCCCCATACTTCAATAGGGAATATTAAGAAGAAAACACATTTTCCTGAATTCCTCTTATTTATCAACAGTTTTTTTTTTTAACCCACCCAACAAATTCTGGCCAATATGGGGCTGGACAGTGGAGGTTACATTTACCTTTTGAGCCAATTTAAGGAGATAAAATGGGTTTTATAAGCCATGAAATATGGTACTTCATGTTTTATAAAGTTGTGCTATAAGTAATTCCATGTTATATTTAGCTGCATTATAACTAATCTAAAGTGTAGTATCGAAAAACAGATTATACTAACTTAAAAACCAATACAGTTGTAGTGACTTACCATCGATGTTCTCAAACATACAGTGTTCTTCTTTGATATGAGTACCACTCAGTTGAATGTCCGGGGGTTGTTTGGCATTGGGTAAGCCCACCCTGAGAAGAAAAAAACATATATGTATATAGATAGATATTTAGAGTTATTACTTATCAGTTTCATGCCATAGCAATTGGTGGACAAATGTTCTTTTCTGTTTTCAAACTATCTTTATAGATAAATCGAGTGCCATTTTTTAGAGGGAGGGGCTATTTTTTTCCTTTTATTTTAGGATAATGATTATTTTTTTGATTTCTCGGTTTGTAGGGTTCAATGAGTGCTAAATGGGCTCTAGCTGGGACAAATGGTGGAAAGTAATCAACCTCACATGGAGAGATCACAAGACAGCACAGTATATCAGGAAAAAACAGGAGTCCGAGACATCAAAGAATCTTTTAGAAAACCCAAATGGCAATGGGCTGGTCATGTTGCAGGAATGGCAGACAACAGATGGACATCATGACTCACAATGTGAATCCCCAGAGATCAGGTATGAAACTGAGGGCGGTAAAATACAAGATGGAGAGATGAACAAGAGAAATTTAGTAAATACAGGCTCCATGATGCCCACGATAGAGAAATTTGGCAAATCCTAGCGAAGGTCTATGTCCAACAATGGACAATAAAAGACTGATGATGATGAATGTAAATTGGATAGGATGTCAGTGCTAGATGTGGTGATTGTGTCGGGTGTTGATGAGGTTGTGCTATTCTAGGGTGAAGATGGGATCAGGAGGAGAGGTTTTGCTGAGGAGGGATAGAGAGAATAGTATTGTTGGATGGAATAGATGAGATTATGTTGAAACTAAGTCAGGTGAATATAGAGGATTATCTGAGAATTCATAAGTTGCCACAATTTTGTTCTGGTAGAATTGCCAAAGTGAGTTCCAGCATTGTCATGCAATAAAATGGGTTCATGCCTGTTTACGAATACTGGTCATTTTCTGGCTAATTTTGAATGTATTCCATCAACTTTTCAGCAGTATGATTGAGCTTTTCAACACGAAAATGATCTTCGTAAGTGCTTAAACAGAATTTTTTCTGAGTTTGAACACATACAAAAACAATAGTCTGATATCATTTGAGTTTATGATCTCCCAGAGTTGGGTATCATCTTATGATGAATCATAAGTTGAAAATTCAAGAGAAAGCTAACGTCCTTTAATCAGTAGAATATGTATAACTACATTTTTTCTTTCAGAATTTGTCAAAATTGCAAACAAAGACAAAAAGGAAAACAGGCATTTTATGTGAGGTAACCTGATACTTTAGATGTTTCCAGTAAATAGGTAAGTGAAGGAGTAGAGAAACAGGTGAAATAACGAGTGGTGGACTTTTATGATGATGATGATAATAAACACTCAACTCACCTTGTTGTTCCATCCTTGATGTAATAAATTAGACACTCGGACATCAAAGGATCTTCATTCAAGTTGACAAGATGTGGAGTCTAGAAAAGGAGGAGAAAAAATCATGTAAAACCATTTTGAAGGTAAAATTAGATCAACGGTTCTATGAAGCCCAAGTTACATTCCTCCCCTTTTTGATTCTAGGTTCCCTCGATTCTTCACCTATTTTACAAGTCATATAGGAATTTTTTTCACAATTATATTTTCTATTATCCATTTCTTGCCTGACTGAAATACCTCCCCTTCTTTTGCTTTTTATGGAGTTTACAGAATGTTATACTATGGCGATTAGTGAGCAGATCGGAAATTTTAAAAAATCATTACAGTGGTACCACTCATTTTCAAAGACTCTTATAGAGACGAGAGGTCATAATTGCAAAAAAAAAAATCTTTGCAAAATATTTTCAGTTTGCAAGGAAAAAACCTAGCTTCTATATAATTATACAGAATCATCTAGATTTCATTTATAATTATCTAACTGTATATGAAGTATCTAGGCGCTTTTTTTCAGACAGACAGTTAGTGAACTATGTTAAGATTATTTATCTATTACATTATTTACATGTTCATTCGTATTCACAAATTATTTAGTAAGTAATTATTACATCATACATTATTTGCATGTTTATTTGTATTTGAATATCATCTAGGCAGTAATTAGTACATTATACATTATTGAAAATGCTATTATTGAGGTTTTAGAGATCCAATATCTTTATTTGGAATGAATTACATGGGTTTAATTATTTCCTCAACAAATTTTCATCTAACAAGGTATTTTGTGGAACGGATTGTCCTCCTTAAGAGAGGCATCTATGTATGAACAATTTTCTTCATTTTTATGCTATTATTCACTTTCATCTTGATATTTTTGTGGCTTTTTTTGCAACTTTGCTCAGACTGGATTTCCTTTAGCCATCAGAGGGGCAATAGAAATTGAAAGAAATACTAGTCGAGAATTGATACTAATAAAGAAGCTTTATCTATATTGCAAATTTCTAATCTACGTAACTCAAACAAATGTTTATGAGAGCTTTTTTGCAAAATACAATATTGTTACACCTTACCTTCTTTGGTGAGAAGACACCAATAGTGCCACCATCTTCCCGAAGGGCCACACCCATTTCTGCCAAAACAGCCTCCCTGAAAAGTTTTCAAAAAAATATAAATTAGAGAATCAAGTTCAACTGTGTATTCAAAAGAAAAGAAAAAGAATCCATAATCAATCTAATAAATGTAGCAAGTGATAAAGAGTTATAGTTATACATAGCAAGATAAAAGCCCTTGTCCACTGCATGATAATCTATTGGAAGTTATCCATAGCATGCTTATGGTATTGAATCACAGATAGAACTGAGTTGCTAACAGTTATAATAAAATGGTAATTTCTGCCTGAACTTTACTATTTATCTAAAAATATCTACAATTTTATCTAGAAACAAATTCCTATACCTGGACACAACCAAAATTATCTGAATTTAGATATATAATATCTAAGTTGACGGCACTGATCTTGAAGCTCTAAATTAATGCCAATCTGAATAGAAGACATTTTGTTCAATATCAATGGACAGCCTTAAAGACTTGATTCTGAATAACTTACCTGTCCTTTCTGATGGCTTCTGTCTTGCGGAGTTTTTCTTCCCAAGACTCATTAAGCTCAGCCATCAGTTTTTCAGACATTTGGAGCCGCTCAACAGGGTCGTCCCCATCTGCTGACATAGACTCTTTACGAGTACGTTTGATTTCCTTTTGGTTGGCAGGTGTGTTGGCTGGAGAAGAGGAAAAGAAAGAAAAAAAAATTACCAAGTAAATCAATTTTGGTTTTGTATCATCGTTTTCTGCTTATACCCTCTACGAGGGTGTCATGGGATTAGGCATACAGTATTTGCTAGTAAGACCCACTTCCAGCTTGCTAAACCTGTGGAAGCTTCATTCTGCTTACGACACTTAAAATCCTTTAATGGCCACCCATCTAGGTATTGACCAGGCTCAACATTGCAGGGTCAGATACACATAGGCAATTGTTTGTAAGACCCATTTCCAGCTTGCTAAACCTGTAGAAGCTTTGTTCTGCTTACGGGACTTGGTATTCCCCAATGGTTACCCCTCTAGATACCGAATAGGCTCAATGTTGCTCAACTTCACAGATCTTATGAAAATCTGAGTATCCTATATGATTTAGTTGTAAACATTTTTAAAGTCTTCCGAATGACTCAGCAGTGGATTGAATACGGCCTATTGCACTAAAGGCGAGCATTCTACCACGGGGCCACAGTGATCAGTAAAGATTTTATATAGTAAATGCTATTTTCATATATGATGTTTCACTTCTGAAGAATACAAAAATCATTTTTATCTACAAAGTCTGATTTAGAAGTTCAGAATCTTGAAGAGAACAGATTTCAGAGTTTGCTCAAGTAATTCTGACAAGGTGAACACTTTTTAAACATTAAAGTGATGTTGCAGAATGTTCCAATGATCAGGATAGGATCCAAAAACTCAACAAAATATCAGGAAGGGAAACCACTGATCATTGACCCTCTGAAGAGGTTACAATAAAATGCCCTCAAACAATATACTTGGCTACCTTTAACTTGTTGGATAGTTCACTAAAGACTTTGTTTTTCAATTATTTCTATTGCTTAAGTGCATTATTCAAGACTCCTTGATGAAATTTTCAAATCAAAAAGAGAAAAACCCAAAAAACAAGAAAAACTGACTGTTCAAAACCTGTGATGTTGTTTACACAATTTTTGACTGCATTTGACAACATTTGTTTCTGTAATGAAACTATTTGTTTCCAACTGATTAAAAAGAAAGAATGATATAAAGCTGTTAAGAGATTTTTAAAAAAAACTCAGAAATTGGACACTGACTGTTTTTTTCAAACCTTGCTACATTTTTGTTAGTACCAAAGAAGTGTACATCTACTTCTGTTCCAAATAAGCTATCGGTCATAACTATATGCTTACAATATAAGATGCTAAAAATGTTTTAGTTTCTTAAATTTTGGATGCTTTTTTTTCATCTTTTTGAATTTCAAGATTTAAAAAAAGATTATATGATGTAAAGTGATGTTAAAAAAAAATTCTTCATTTTTGCCCATTCTTCCTTCCTTCCTTCCTTCCTTCCTCATTGGTTTAAAAGAAAAACCTTTTGGCATTCATAGAACCGTTGACTCCTCTCTTGCAGTAAAAAAATCAATAAGATTTTCAAAATATATGCTTCTTTCTACCTAGTAAATTAAACAGTGTTAGTGGTAAAATCAAGTTACCATAATGAAAATACTATCAGTAGGACTTGAACCGTGAATTATGATTTTTTTTTTTTTGAAAACCCGAAAACTATGGACAACAAACTATGGGACCTATTTTGCATAAACTTTTATCGTAAAATGAATCCCCCAATAGCAATTTATTATTGGGGTGAGGTAGGGGGTGATACTTAAAAAAAAAAAAAGCATTTACTCTACTCATTGTGTGAGAACACAAAATTTCAAGTTTCTATGATGAACTGTTAGGGTGGGGCAAATGAAATTCAAAACCAAAAGAAAAAAAAGAAAAAGACAAAAAAAATTCAACTGACCATCAGAGATCTCAATTCCTTCGTTGACCAATAATTCTCGGAGTCTGGCAACTTCTTCCTTCAATTCTCGGATTAATCTGGCATTTGGATCTTCATTAACAATAGCCTTACATACGATTTGTTTGGCGCGGTCAGCATATCTGAAAGCACAAACAATACATATTGTAGAATTTAAACTTGACCATATCAACTATTTACAGCCTGCTATTACATCTGGGAAAAGACAGGAGTCCAAGACATCATAGAATCCATTTAAAAATTCAAATGGCAATGGGCTGGCCATGTTGCAAGAATGGCAGACAACCGATGGACATCACGACTCACAACATAGATCCCTAGAGATCACATGCGAAACCGAGGCAGGCAGAGCACGAGATGGAGAGACGCTAGACAAATTCAGAAAGTACTGGCTCCGCAACGCCCACGATAGAGAAGTGTGGTGAATCCTGGGGAAGGTCTATGTCCAACAGCGGATGTTAAGAGACCGATGATGATGATGATTTCAAAGATACTTGTATGAATTCTTTAACATTAAGCAAAAGATGGTGCTGGGAACTTTTGGATTGACCTAACATATACAACTATTGTATAAACTCCTGGCTCTGGGTCAAATCCAGCCTGTCTCCTTATTTCATCTGGTTCATTGAATATAATTGGACACAAAAATTTTCCTTTCTCCTTATCTATCTTTGGCTGGTAAAAAATAAATATCTTAAAAAATAAAGAGAGTCTTATTTTCAAAGAGGCCTCAAACAAATCAATGTTTTATTGCTAAAAATGTTTTAGCACAACCAATTTCTACAGTTCTATCAAAATTTGAACCACCATTAAACAATATGCCACCCCCCCACCAATTTCATATATTCTCATTATAGTATGTAAATGTTAATGTAGATAGATACTCCTTCAATGAAAACAAGGAACGTAGGTTTGATGATGCATCCATGCCTTATCAGATAAACCCTAATCGCACAAGCACATCTGTGTTCGTCTGGTTTTAAATGGTCATGTGAACGGTACTAATAAATCATACAGAGGCAGAGTTAACCGATTCAAAAAATTCTAATTCCTAGCAAATATAATAATCTTTAAAGGATATATTTTTCAATCATCTGCATACATTCAAATATTCTAATGTACTTGGAGCTGGTTCAACTATTTTAGAGCCCGATGGGGGATCAGTCATCTATGCCATAGCCAGCTTCAGGGAGCTTCCTATAATTTGATTCTTCACAATGGTTGCATCTTGGTCCAAAAGTTTCCAGTACCATATTCAAGCTCAATCTGACAATATATAAGGCAACTTTGTTGAAAGAAACTGTAAATGGTTTAGATCCCCTTGCCGAATGGATTCTAAGAATAAATCTTCATTTTGCTCTGATACTTAAAAAATACAAGAATCTCAATAAATAAAGTTTTTTTTTTTTTTTTTTTACTTACCTCAGTGTACTGAGAGTTTCATCAAAGTTGATATCTGCAGGACTCAGGGCAGCTACCATAGCTGTCTTGGAGTTGCCACCTGGAAGATAAAGGAAGAATAAATATCAAAGTACAACACTGGAATCATTATCTAAGCCTGTAGAAATTGACAAAAGAATTTCTTTTATGCACGTTGGGTCTAACCCAGTGGTTTTCAAACACAATGTTTAATTAGAATAGAAAGGCTCCAAATCTTTTTTTTTTTTTCTCCATTACGAAGTATGATTGAACATCATTTTCATCTGAAATTGATCCAATACTGAAATCAAATGCATCTCTCTATCAGATTGCATACGATGAGCATGTGCCAAACTGACTAATTCATGGTGTGCAATCTGAAAAAGACATGCATTCAATTTTGTTATTGCCTTAATTTCTTTTAAATATGTTGTTTAATTGTATTTCTTGATTATACTATTTAGAGCATATCTATACTCGTTAACACTGCCGTAGTGTTCATGTACATCAAAACAAAGATTACCAAAAAAATCATCATTCTAGGAGTTGTTCAGACAAATTTTCCCATCTTTGTTCAACAGATTTGGGGATAAAATACTTTTCCTTTAATTGATTGTAGGTCTTTGAGTAATGAAATATTTGGCCAAAAAACACATGGAAAATTTTGAAGGAGTATCGAATCACCGTAGCCCCACAAACATTTCTGGGGACATAACCTTGGAAATTTACATGGGTACACAACTGAGCATGATCTAAAAACATTTTTGTTGTTTTGTTTTGTTTTTAATCCTTATCGGGGTTTCTTTAGTTATTTTGGATCAACAATGCCTAAATCTTGTGCTGGTATTTATTACATCTGATACATGTGCGGGCTATGGTGATTCATTTATGTGAGGTACGGATATTATTTTAATTTTTTTCTAGAAATTTCTTCAAAACCAACAAAGACAGTAACTAGTAACTAAATTTAACACTTTAATTCATAATCACTTGTATTGACAGTAGAAAATTTACTCAATGGTCAAAGTAGGATAATTTCAATCAGGAGATATTTCCCTTGATAATGACATTCATTTTCTTTATTTTTTTAAATGAAGTAAAGAGTTAAGGAAGAGATAATTCAAGTGCAAAAGTGTAGATAGAAACGATGAACAGAATGGAAACAAAAAAGATTGAGGCTTACCCAAATTCTCTCTTAGGAGCCATGTGAGAACTGAATCTCTGTAGGGGATAAAGTCTGTTTTCTTTTTCTTTTTGCTGCTCTGTTAGGTGAAGAAAGAAACATCGGTTCAGTTAGGAATGAGAACAGAAGAAGATATCAGGAATACATTATTGCAAGAGGAAAGTTAGCATGTCTGTGAGAGGACATCGAAGAAAGTAAGTGAAAAAAATAGATATAAAAAGAGGCTGATGTCCAGTATCTGGAAGCTGTTTTGATTTCAGAAGAATCGCAATGAATAGCCACCCTCCAAAAGGCTCTTTGACATCTTTAATACCTGAATAGAAATGACTCAATATACTTCTAAAATGAATCTACGGGACGTACATATCTCAAAAGTCATAGGAATTTCAGGATATATATATATATATATATATATATATATATATATATACATACATACATACATATATCCAAGGAGTCTTGAACAGGTTAAAAGTTATTTTTCTTTCTGTTGCCTTAATACCTTCAGAATAAACATTTATTTTGCTGATGCTTGCAAAACAATGAGGATTCCCCGGAGACTACATAGCATTGCTGGAAAGCAAGTACAGAGGACTAAATGAAGACAAGGCAAAAAATTCAAAAAGGGGAACATTACTGTCCTTTGGACTGAATTCATTAATTTAAGGTCAATGCTAATTAGACAAGACCCACTGATTTATGAACCTATAGACCAATGTTCCTCTAATTATAAGTAGTCATCGTACGTAAAGATTTTATATTGAGCAATCTTTTCCTGTGATAAAATTATGTACCCATTAAATGGTAATGCAAATATAAATCTGAAATCATTTCTAAAAGATTTCTGGTGTAGCCTATCTCTCATGGCTAATAAAACTGTATTGGCATGATTAATAAAATACAATTAAGCATCCTACCAAGTGATATATTCAAGTTGAGATTTTACTTTATAGTTTCTATACTTTTTTATTCAATTTGATCCATTAAATAAAACATAGAAAGTACTTATTTTTATGTGATGCAGTGTCAAAAGTAATTAATAGCAATAACATACATTAATTCAGATTATTATTAAACTTACAATTTACTACATTTTTTTTGTCTAAGGCTGTTCAAGTTTACTTCACTTATTTGCATAAGGCATGACTCTTCTTCTCCCCTAAGCTATGTATAAATAGCAGGGCAGTTTCAGCCTTTCAATTTAGTATTGTATAGTTCAATGCATGTTTAAGCCTAGGAGGGTAGCTTTTTATAAAACAAAGAAATCAATAGTACAATTGGAGTCAAAGATTCAAACAAGATTCAGAAAGTCAGATGTGATATTATTATATTATGTCTTATGCACAAGTTATGTATGAAATATGTCACGATGAATTTTTCAAGAAAAAAAAGATGTTTTTCACTTTTCTCTGAAGAAGATTCATTTCAAAATATAGCGAGCAGACAAACATGAATCACATTGCATATACTTAATACAATCAGTTTTTCAAAACAATCAGTAAATTATTAAAAAAAATATTTTTTTAAAAACCCATTCATTTTTCAGCACTTGAAAAGTTAATTTCAAAAAAAAAAAAAAAAAAAAAAGGTTATAAAGGACCAACTAAGACAGGAGTTCTCAACCGGGGGGGGGGGGGAGATTCCATCCCTGCAGGGGAGGATTTTAGGATTTCAAGTGGGGAATTAGGGTCACAGATTGGCTGATTCATACGGTTTCAATACTGATCTTTTTCATTTGCCAGTATAGAATTAACCTTTTGAGTCAGACAATCTTGAAAGGGAGAAATGGCATTGTGAAATACGATAAAAAAAAGTGTGCGGACGAAAAAAAGGTTGAGTAATTGGGGAGAAGAATGACTTTCTGAAATATGGCGGGAAGGATGTAGTGGCAAAAAAAGGTTGAGAACCACTGTGTATAATTAACATATTGTACCCAAGAACCTCTATAAAAAAATTTTTTTTAAATGAACCAACTCTCTTAGACCCTTTCTGAAGTAATTTTAAACAAGATTCCAGAGGGACAAATAATATTGGGTTACTTCAAATTCCTTTACCGTATATGTCATTCTATAAGACAGGTATTAAATTTCTTTCCAAACAGACAATGTAAATATTACACTGCATCTGCGAAGTATTATGACTAGGATATTGTCTACCAAAGCTCAATATAGACGGTTATGGAGCTTTGATGAGATGCAGTCCTCCAAATACCATTGAAAACCATCTGTCGTATAGTCGGACATATACAATACCACAAATCATACTCTGAAAATTATTCTACTTGAGGTATCTATTGGGTACAATGGGTTAAGATCAGATTTGACATTCTTTGCTGAATGCCATTACCTTTCGAGCGGCTCTTCATTCTTTGCAAGCAAGAGCGTGTCAGCACACTCAAGTTTTAGTACTTATTCTCACAAAAGTAGATGAAAAATTTTGTTTTATTGTGATTGATGGCAACTCATTTTTATGTACGAGTCAAGGTTCTTCAACTCACAATGGACAAAGGCTTTTATCTTGCTCTCAAAAAATTATATATAACAGCAGTCATACATGAATAAGTTAGATGGGGGTTGTACATACAAGATGTTCAAAAAAAATTACTTTCTATTACTACATCTACGCTTAATGAATTAGGTTAATACAGTTATTCTGTTGCTTAACATTAGCACCAAAGAGAAAGCTAAAATAGCAGGATATGACTACTTGTTAGACACACTGGATATACAGAGTTGCCCATAAATGAATACACCCCAGTCACTTCTTTTTTCATAGAAAGTTAATTTTCTTCTAAACCAAATATAGCAGGATATTATTTCTAATAGAGCATTACACAATCAAAATGGATATCATCAGGTAATGTGCGTTCCAAAAATCATCCATAATGAGAATTTAGAAAAACTTTTCATCAAATCATTCATGTGGACACACAACTGAAGCATAAGAACTCAAATTTTATGGAAAAGTTTAAGTGGATTCGTAGTTTCTATAATAAAAATTTTGGTTCAAAATCTCAATGCAATAAAAATTTATTCTAAATTATTTATTGTTCATAAATCTCTGAAATGCTGTGTATTACACAAGTCAAGAGTTTACAGCATTGAAACTGTTGCCAAACATATATGCAGTCATCCAAAAGTGAGTACTTATCTGAAGAAAGTTTATTCAAAATCAGGTTTGGTCATATCCATCTTGATTGTGTAATGTTCGACTAGGAATAATAAGATTCTGCTACGTTTGATTCAGAAGAAAATGAAGTCTCTATATAAAAAAAAAAACCTGGTAAAGGTGTACTCATTCATAGGCGACATTGTATGTGCATAACTTATATATATATAAGTATATGCTCATGAGTATGAGAGAGAGAGAGGGAAAGAAACACAATCACACACAGTGACCAAGAATAGCAACATTTATGAACACATACATATTTAAGCCATACAACATTGAAAACATGATTGTTATTGATATCAACTCAGAAGGGTTAAACTCGGTGCTATTTTGAGATCTTTGTGATAGTTTAAGAGCCATATCCATTTTAGCAGAATCTTGACCAATCATAAATATTCTAGCGTATACCTGTCAAAAAGGATGGTGTTATCTATATATGGATTGGTATTAAGGAGCCTAAAGCTATTTTATTAGGTAATTTATTTTTAATAATTCAAGTATCCTACTTTTAGTATTTTTCAAAGTTTCAACTGAACTTCACTCAAACCGTCTTAATGTATGATCAGCTATGAAGTCTTGAGCTTTTCTGTGGAGTATTCTTCATTGTTAAAAGCTTATCTCATCTTAAAATCCTTGTTTTATCAGCTCTGTGAATTTCACATGGACCAGTCCATTTTAAGTTTTAGGTTATAACAGGAACCGGATCCAACAGACAACCAATTATACAATTGAACATACTAATTTGTATACATGGCTTTTATATATATATATATATATATATATATATATATATATATATATATATACATACATATATATATATATATATATATAAGGAAAGACTGTTTAAGAACTAAATTTTGCTCGCACTGAAATATTTATGGTAGAGAGCAGAACACTGGCAATAATTTGGTTTGATAAAAATTTAGTTCCTTACCTGTCTTTCCCAATTCACATTGTTGGATACTAATATCCATTACTTATCATATAATGTATAAATAGATATATATACATACACATACAGTACTATGCAAAAGCGCTTATATAAGTATTATAAATATATTTTCAAGAAGTATTCAAATGTGTACATATCTCCTTGATTACTTAGCTGTTTTTTATGAATAAACTAGGAAATACATACTTATATCCTCTTGGTGAAATAAAAAAATTCAATTGTTATAAGTGTAGCTTAAGACTTTGGCATGATACTTATATATATATATATATATATATATATATATATATATATATATATATATATATATATATATATGAATGAATGGATATTAGTATCTGACAACTGAGAAATTGATGATTCTGGAACTAAGTTTTTGCTTGGAGCGATTTACTATTTGCAGTTAATGAAAAGGCTTGATTGGAAAATAAAGGACCTAACTGAATGTAAACAAAATGTCCACCGATCAGAATGAGAGATTGAGTTAAGGGTGTTATTCGAGTCTGTCTGCAGTGCACAGCTTGATACCTCACTTGGTAAGAGCAGACCCGGCAAGAAAGTGCTCCCATTAGGGTTCAGGTTTGAATTCCACCTAAGGCTCAGTCCTTATTTTCTAATCAACACCATTCACTCACTAAAGAAAATAAATCAGTCCAAGCAAAAAAAACAAACTTATTTCCCTAATTTGCCATTTCTTTATTATATACATACATCTTTTATGACTGATTCAATTTTAACCTTAAGAATTTGAGAATTACGTCATGAGAATGACAAAATAACACTTCATTTTAAAACTGAATAAGGAACATTGAATGATTTGTTAGGAATGAGTTTCTTGTGACGATGTCGTTTAGTCATTCTTTTCTTCAGTGAATTCCAAGTAATAAGATCTATTTGGGTTAATTTTGAATTTTATGTCCAAATGGAAATTTTAAAAGTAATTAGAATAAAACTGAAAAATAATCAATCACTATTAATGAATGGATCAACCACGAAGCGCATATTGGATGTTTTCTCTCCCTAATCTTGAGTCTATATACATATATATATATATATATATATATATATATATATATACACACACACAGATGAATATATTATTTCTGCCCATCAGAGAGTTTGAGAACCAAGACTAATCACTGATTCTAAACAGTATATGAGTACATAAAATAGATAATACATTTAATGTCTAAATATTTTTGTTTTTGAAGATTTATCTCCAAATTCATATCAGTCAAATATTGTTTTTTTTTTACCCGATTCGTAAGTTGATCCAATTTTAATGGGAAGTTGAAATTAATTTGATTAATCCATTCATTCTCCAAATACTGTATAAAAAGTGAGTTAGCAGATGTTGTAATTAAAGGTCCTATACAGGTGTCTCCTGTTATAATGTTACAATGTAGGTCCAAGAGAGCCAACTGAGTTACAAACAAGCCATAATAGAAATTTAGCCATTTTGGAGCTAGATCTAGCTATTTTGGCCTAGATTGAGATTTTGGGGTCCACCATCTACCAGTGCTATAATGAACTGTGTTATAACAGGGCAGGCCTGTATAAGCAGAGCTTCTGCCAAAGTTGATATCAGCAGAATATTAGAGTTTTTGTTGATGTACGGTTCCTTCTTTAGAGAAAATATTGACCAGGCACAACAGCACAAGCTAGGGAAGTATGAAGATCTAGGCGAACAATGTATGAGAAACGGCAGCACAATCAAAATATAACAAAGTCAGATGTCGGGGTTGTCAACTCGGCCTTGACATACCTGACTTGACTTGGATCTTCATAAACAGAGAAAGGGAAATATATCAAGAAGCTCCAAGATCAGGCTGTATGGTGACTGAAAATCAACAAAGCCTGGTGGTTTTGTGAGGTACTGTTGGGGTGCCCTGGGTTAGTAGGGGTGCTTCAGCCCCCAACCATATCTGACCCCAGATTCATCATCTGATGAAAGCTTTGGTCAAAGCACTGCTGCTAATTTTGCAATAATAGCAGTATAAATTTATTTTAACTCAATCCATTCAGAGCACATATGGCAACATTTGGCCCCTGGCAACATTTTTTGTGGCCCTTATTTAAAATCTTTGATTATTATTCTTAGAAAGTCACTTTTACAATCTATATTGTAAAATCAATAATTGTTTTGGCATTGCAAATCAATATTACAATAATTGTGATTCATATGTTCATCTAAAAAAAGAAAATTAAGTACGCATTCTGTAATGCGATTTGAAGTGAATGTGTGGCCTGAACAAAGATTAAAAAATGTCTTATGTGGGCAGCTAGATCAACAAGGTTGCCCACACCTGATTTAGAGTCTAAAAAGAGGTTAAATCATTCCTCTATATATAGAAAAGAAGTTATTCCATTGAAAAAAATTTTCAAACACTTCCTTCTCTTATTTTTTAACACTTGGTTTCTATACGTCTTTTTTTTCACTTTTAAAATATCACAGATATATTTCAATTTCTATAAGATGAGTTTTTAAAAGAAAGGAACGACTGAATTTGATCCAAGGTTTCAAAATGGTTGGCTGGAGATATTTTCATCAGAAAATTGTTACCTCCAGTGGAAGAGTCCATAATTACAACAGAGAAACAGAAATCTTTTTAAAGGAGAGGAACTACTGAATTTGTTCCAGTGGAAAAGTCTATTGTTTCAAATAGTTGAAGGGAGATTTTTTCATTAGAAAAATTGTTACTTTTAGTGGATGAGTCCATTGTTACCGATAGAGAAACATGAAAAAATCATGCTGTCTGTTATACAAGTAAATTATCTTATGAGTCTTCTAAAATAATCTCAGTTTCTAGAAGAGTATGAAAAAAATGTAAGAGTTTAAGGGGAGATAAACTAATATAGATATAGAGTATGTACAATGTACAGAAAGGGCATGATTGTTACAGTCATATCACACAGACAGACCGTGAGTGAGATGATGTATAGACAAACAATGAAAAACATGTTTTGAAGAGAGAGTGAAAATTGAAATATTGGATTTGATGAACCCATCACAACTGAGAATCGCTTCAAGGGTTTGTGTTATAATGTGTATGGATGGTGAACCCAAAAATATCAATCTAGCTCCAAGATGGCTATATCTAACTCCAAAATAGCTCAATTTTATCATGGCTCAGTTATAATGTGGTTGGCTTTCTTGAACCCCAACACTCACATTATAACAGAGGATGCCTGTATGAATATGACTATGATGAAAAAAATAATGGATTTTTTAAATGTCTTGTCTTATGTTATACAAATGACTTAAGCCACTGTATCTGGTAGATCACAGCTATATAATTTGATTCATACTTCCTAAACAGTCCCATCTGAAAGGGCCAAATTAGTTTGGAAAAAAACGGTTCTTGTAAGTTCACAGAAGTTAAACAATGTCAAGCCTGGTCATTACCCAGAAAGGTGACAGTCTGAGAATACAAGGTGCCTTGGGCCGTGACAAGATTGTTCTGCGGCTATCTCGGCCTATATTCTGCCGCCAATTAAAAGAACATCTTGCCAAGCTAGGACCGGGCTGTAAACCCCCCCGGTCCTTATCTCATGCACAGGATGCTCCATGAAGATATTCTCTCCTATGAGCTACCTCACTTGTGTTAAGTGGCAGAGATCACTTGTATCACTTCTGATGTGAATTATCAACAAGTAGAGAGATTGAGTGACTTAGCTTGTTAATATTTTCTTGTGACAGTTACTAGAAAAAAATTAAGTAATACACAGTTATTAGCTGGATTTTGATCTGAAATCTTCATTGTATAATATTCAACCTACGTGAACAATGGAGGAGAGTAGGATTAAGCGGATTGACAAGGAAGTTCATTTGTTGTGTAAAATAAATATCTCTTCATTATTGGGCTAAGGACTTATTGATGCATCTTACACTTCATAATCAATCTAGGTGATTGATATTCAATACTTAAATAAATGGATTGACACTGAAGGAGATTATGTCGAAAAATAAAAGATTGTGTGAAATAAATGTCTTTTCATCATTAGGCTACAGTTTTTATTAATGTACTAACGTAAAATTTGTTCACTTAGCACCTTAAAGTGATTGTGGGTACGAGTTGATACAACTGTGGGAATACTTAAAACAACATTGTAAATAAATACAACACTTTATTATTAGTATACATGTAAAAGTAAATACGTAAGACATTTAAAGTTGAGCATGCATTATATCGTGTAGAACTAGACAACATTTTTATTTCTAAAAATTAGTGCTTGTGTGTAGGTTGCACCTTTCAATGTATCTTAGTGCAAAACATACATGGAGGTAGATTTCTTTTAAAATTTTTACTATAAGATGAAGTCTTGTAATCCAATATCAAACCACCGTAGCCCAACAAATGGACCGTCAGACTGTGCAGTCAAGTGGGCTACAAATTTTGGAGCAACGACCTTGAAAATTTGCATGAGTACACCACAAGGCACCATCTAAAAACATTTTTTCTTGGTTTTCCCCAAAAAGCGCTCTTTTGGTAATCTATGATCATTTCGGACCAACAAACCTTGTGCTGGTAATTTTTTAAGATAATTTTAGCTGAAAGATATATTATTCTAGATAATATTAAGGTACACACGCGGGCTACAGTGATTCATTTATGCAAGGTACAGATATTATCTACATAGAATTAGATGAAGTATTATAACCTTATGTTTTATCATTTTGGACGAATGTTCACCTTTGTGTTTTAGCACATATGATAAACTGGATGGAAAAAAATTAAATTTCTTCTCACTTGTATTCAAGAATAATGTCTTAGTATATAGACATGAGCACCTCTACATGTATGCAGGCATGTACATTAAAACTTGTTTTCAACAATACCATGATGAAAAGGGCAAAGACAGTAAAGTCTTTATACATGAAAATAGTGATTCTATGTGTATGCAGGCATGAACGTTAAAACTTGTTTTCTAGAATGACAAGGGGAAAGACAAGAAAATTTTCATATATGACCATGAGGGATCATATGTGTATGCAGGCATGTACATTAAAACTTGTTTTCTACAATACTACGATGAAAAGGGCAAAGACAAAAAAGTCTTCATATATGACCATGAGTGGTTCTATGTGTATGCAGGCATGTACATTAAAACTTGTTTTCTACAATACCATGATGAAAAGGGCAAAGACGGTAAAGTCTTCATACATGAAAATGAGTGATTCTATGTGTATGCAGGCATGTACGTTAAAAATTGTTTTCTAGAATGACACGGGTAAAGACAAAAAAGTCTTCATGTATGACCATGGGTGGTTCTATGTGTATGCAGGCATGTACATTAAAACTTGTTTTCTACAATACTATGATGACAAGGGAAAAGACAAGAAAGTCTCCATGTATGACCATGAGTGATTCTATGTGTATGCAGGCATGTACTTTAAAACTTGTTTGCTAGAATACATTGATGACGAGGGCAAAGACAACAAAAAGTAACAACAACGGACATGATGAGCATCCACTCAATTTGGCGTAACAACACACAAATTTCAGCACGTTTTGTTTTTTTCCAGACAGCCACAAAATCTTAATCTTACCTTTCCCACATCAGCACTCTGTTCAGAATGTAAGAAAAAAAACCAACAACATTTTTTAAAAACCTTAGATTTACCAACTGACAAAAATACAAAAGTAATGAAAATGATACAACTTTTCATCTAACAACGTTTCAATCGAAAATACAAAATACTCACATTATACACGCCTCAAACACACACATTCCACATGTGCACGTACACATGTGAAAGATAAGCAGATTATATATACACACACACACACACACACACACCATGTACTCGAATCCTCAAGTGCACACAGGCCACATATGCATTCTAATATACACACATACTGAACACACAAATGTGTGCACGTGTGTTTGTGGTGTGTATGTGTGTGTGAGTATTTTGGATTTTTGATGAAACCTCTTTAGAGGAAAAGTCATGCCACAAATGATAATAGCAACAAAAACAGAAAAAGGTAATCTTTTATTAAAAAAACTCAGGAAAACATGGGTCAACAATCAATGAAAAATTTGTTCAATAAAAAAAACTTTTTAAAAATCAAATTCAAAAGCACCATCAATCCCCCAAACAATGAACAATGCACACTTTAAATTAGTTTGAAGCAAAATATATTTTGAAAAATAAAAGTAGCAGATATTCTTGGCCGTCTTGGTGCACTGGGCATTTGCCCAGGGCCCCACGATTTTAGAAAAAAATTAAAAATTCAATTTGAAAAATAAAAATCAAAGTCTAGATAATCAAATTGCAGACATATGGAACTTTCTTTGAACCTGGGTTTACATTCACATTTAGATCAGTTCTTAACTCTTCATTGAATCCATGTATCAAATCAGGGTCGGCACTATGACCCATAGGCCAAATCCAGTACATTGTTTTACCTAGCGGCCTCAAAATATTCTTAAGACGGCCATGCAGATACTTACTAATTTTTAGAAGCAGAGAACAAGAAAATGGAACTTGAATTTATCACTCATGGCTCTCCATAAGCATATAGAATGGCAGAATGACTACCAAAAGGAAAAAGAGATATTGTAAAGGGGCAAAAATTGCTGGAAGCGTCAAAAGAAAGGAAACTGTGGAGAGCCATGATTGCCCATGGCCTGAAAGGACATGGCACATGAAAAGAGAGTGAGGACTCTTCATAAAAATACGAGACAGGTAGTTAACCAGGACCCTGACTTGGGAAGATGGCTGGGGAATGATTCCTTACTTTCTGTCTATCTTATATCTATGAGATATCTCTGAAAGTACTTGATAAATTTCAATGATATTTTGTGGAAGGGTGGGATATGAGTTAAGGAACCGTTGGTTAAATTTAGGGGCAGATCCAGGAATTTTTTTTCTGATCCAGAGATACTTCTCCATTTTTTTTCATATTATGCCTTCCTTTTTGTTTTTTTGTCTATAAGATATCTCCAGAAGCTCTCCATGGATTTCCATAACATTTCAGGGAAGAATGGGACAAGAGTCAAGGAACAGTTGGTAAAATTTGGGGGAAGATCAAAGAATGCTTTTCTGATTGAGAGATATTTTTCTGCTTTCTTTTTTCATATAGTATCTTTCTTTCTATCCATTTTTCTGCCCACAAGATATCTCTGAAAGTACTCAATCAATTTCAATGAAATTTTGCAGATTCATTGGACATGAGTTAAAGAACAGTGGGTTAAATTTATGGGTGGATTCAGGAATTTTTTTTTTTTGATTGAGAGATATTTTTGCTTTTTCTCCTAGTTACAGGTAACAGGTATGGACATAAAACAGGTTCAATGATGGTACCACTATTTATTACAAATCTACCATCTACAGGTATTCGCATTATTTATACTTCAATAACTGCTGATAGTCATTTTAGTTTGTGGACATATTTGTATTCAGTCTTTCGAAATCTGTAAATACTTTTAAATAGATTTAATTTCATTAAGTACAGTAAGTCTTGATTAGTATTTGTCGGATTGGATTTTCTCTTGGGGAGAGGGGCTTATTGGTTGAGGGAAGTGGGGAGAAAAGATAAAAAATATTTCTTGAAGTTTTATCAAGTAGAAAGTTGATAAAATGACGACTGAAATCTATATGCTCGGTAATGAATGTACAATCAATAACTATATATATATATATATATATATATATATATATATATTTTATATCCACACACACACCGATTTGGTGAAATTACTTAATTGGCAGAATTTAAACTTTTTTTTTTACAAAAAATAAATATAAACATATTTTTGATTAGATCAAAAGTTCATTCAATCAAAACAAAGATGTAAAACTATTTTTTTTACAATAAAAAGTTTGTGAAATCAAATTCTTAACAAAAAATAAGTAAATATATAGTTTTAGCATATTTTTTTACAAAAAATAGATGAAAATGTATTTTTGATTCAATCAAAAGTTTGTTTAACCAAACAAGGATATAAAACAACTATTTTTTTATGAATAAAAGTTTATGTAATCAAAGTGTAATCAAATTTTTTCTCAAAAAATAAATTAATTTTGCCAATCAGGCCATTTCAACCGTTTCTTCGAAACACACTCGCATATCTTTTCAGAATTAAATAACTGAACCCGATTCGAAAAAATCCAAAAAAGAATTTGAATTTAGCGAGAGCAAACAGACGCAAACTTGAACATTTATTGGGTACTCCCACTCAGAGGGTACTATTGTGGCGCCCTGGGTCAGTGCTAACAATGTTTCAATGTTGAAAACATACCTGACCCCAGGATGGACATGAGATGAAAGCTTTGTTGGAGCCATACATCTCTTACTATCACTTATTCGGAAGAGTACCAAGCTTTGCATGTGCATAACCTTGTTTTACAAGAAGCACATCCTATGAGAGAGCTTCATTCTGGCGGCAACATGTGAGAAGCCATACTGAAAACAGGGAGATGAGAAGCAGTCATCCGTGAGTGACAGTAAGAAGGAAGTCATCCATCAAACAACACTTAGTGACTGAGTTACGGCTCAGGTAACCGGAAGAAATAATCAATTACTTTGTGTGATTAGAAACGAAGCTGATACAACCTGCGACACAATGAGAACAAGCAATATAACAACATTGGTAACCTACAATATGATAACCGGTGTGTGTGTGTGTGTGTGTGTATATACGAGATAATACCCAACACAACCCAACTTCTATATGCAAGAATTGTAGAGTAAAAACATTGATTCTTGAAAGTGAACCGAATCAGATCATATGTTATAAGTCATTTCGGTTCAATGAATCAGTGTCAGAATTACCCAAAAGCATTATGTAGCAAAATTTTGAATGTTTTTTTTCTTTCTGTTTAAAATGGTGATAATTCAGAATCATAGCTACATACCAAGCTTTGCAGACAATTAGTATGTTATTGGGTAGGGAAAAAGGTTGAAACCGGTCATAAAAGGTCATGCTTGGAAACTAAAAACCCTGATTATCTACAAAATGTTAACTAACATTCAATAGTCTTATCCAAGCCAAGTGATATTCACTATTACCAGCAGTCAGGTTATTTAACTCTCCTGAATGAAAATGAATTAAGAAAAAAAGAAAAATATAAACTTTCTGATTTGCATTTCTAATTGATGTCATATTCTTGTTTCTTGAAATCAGATAAGCAATACTGAAATTTGAGGGTCTTTACAATGATATTCAGGAACTAAATAACATTGTTACAAAATCGCACATATCTATCAAAATAAGATAAAAATCAAAGTTCAGACAGCCATAAAAGAATATCGTTTGGTGTTATATATGTATTTTTTTCCAGTCTAAAAATTGAAGATGAAAAATCATGTTGCAATCCAAGCTGAAGTTCATACAAATACCAAGTATTGCTTCAGTGGGCTTGGATGACAAAAATGCCAATAAGAATGAAAAGACATACAAACAAGAAACAAAGCTGAAACAAATTGTTTGATGGGAACTGCATCAGAACTGC
Source organism: Thysanoteuthis rhombus (assembly GCA_963457665.1). NCBI lineage: Eukaryota > Metazoa > Mollusca > Cephalopoda > Oegopsida > Thysanoteuthidae > Thysanoteuthis > Thysanoteuthis major. The sequence goes on from OY735242.1 coordinate 8,492,968, forward strand.
ATCTGAAATGCAAGTTAGATGTCATGCTGTGGTAAACAAACATAAGCATGCAAAAACACAACTATGTTATTGAAGTGTGCAGCAATGGTAAGGGTCTCATCTTTGCCAGTAAAAGGGGTTCTTGAATTTGGGGAATAGAGAAAGGTTTGAGGCAAGGAAGTAGGACAACGAGAAGGGGTTTAATTGCATCTTGGGATTTATTTCATTTGCTGACAGTAACCTTCATTTTAAGTACAAAAAAGTTATATACATTTTTAAAAAATTCATGATGTTTTGGATAGAGTAATTCATTTCAGTCAGGATATAGATTTATCTAAATTGTATCTCCCAAGTTTTCTTATACATAAACTACATTAAAATAGATATAACAAAAACTATGTCCAAAAAATTGTAGGAAGGCCTGTCCTTTATTACTAAGATGATTGTAAATGAGACCCGAAGGCAAATAACATTATCCCACCAGATAGAGAAGCTGTAGCCGCAGACGGCAGCAGATGGGGACTTCCTGTCAAGGCAGGCAATCAGAAGATCCAGAAAAGAAGAGAGGGCCAGCAGGAAGAGAGGAGATACAGCAGATGGCAGAGGCAGCACCCACAAAGCTACGTGCAAACTACACCTGCAGGAACTGCATCAGAGTCTGCCGTTCAAGAATCAGGCTGTGCAGTCACAAACTAATCATTGACACATACTCCATCGTCTTCTTAGACAGAAAGAGGCCAATGAATATATACAACCAAACATATTTATATTGTATTATCTATTGACTATATCACAACAAAAGAATAAAATCTCATAAATCTTAGAAGCAATAACAGATCTAAACCTTGAATAACCCTTTTACATCATACATCCAAATGTGTCCAGATACTTCTAAGATCCACATTACTCTATGGGCATAAATTATTTTTATTCAAAATACAATGCTCTCTGAAGGTACCAGATTAGATACTTTTACATGAAAGTTGAACTACCTATATAAATAGGATAAGTGATCCTGGTTTTGGTCTTCTGACATTGAGCTCTTAAATTTTTGATAAATATAGAGATTATACCTTTGGTCTACAAATGATTTAAGATTGTGGCACTATGTAAACTAGAAATACCATCTATAAGTGCTTTGCTTAATAAATCAAATAGAATCAAACTCAAATCGCAAATCTTCTACAAAACTATACCAAATTCAAGAGAATTACTCTACATAGCTAGAAAAGGTCAAGAAATTAAGTCTTCAATAAACATATAATCTTAATACTAAAACATAATACTCCTCTTCTACAAACTTTATGTAAAACTTTTACTGTTTCTGGCCCTAAACATTTGGTTGCCAACAAATATAGCCAACATGGTGAATAGATTTTACTCAGTACATCCCAATCTATGTACAAAAAAATATTTTTAATAGAACCCTTGATTATATAAAATGATTTCTATAGCCACAAGAAATCCAAGATCTCTGTAACCATGGAAGAAGGCAAAAGGCATCACATGATATGGACTGACCAATCAGAGATGAAAGGGGATGAAGACCATTTACTGGCACTGAATGGTCAAAACAAAGGGAGGTAATCTGGTTAGTCTTGGTGCTGCATAATGAAGCCACAAGGGAATAAACACTACAATATCTAAACTGACCATGTGACAGTCAAGTGATAGCAATTTGGTCCAACGAGCAATTCGAGACATTTTAAGACACTTCTTGACGAGAATACAGAACTGGATACGGTCAGGGAGTTATGGGGGTGGGATCATGAGCATCCGCTACCACTATTATGGGGTGGTTGGATTGTGAACATCCTCAGTGGGCTGCATATATATATTGAGGGGGATCATATTTTACAGGCAACCTGATAGGTATTCTGCCTGTGCAGAAGGTCATCTGTAGTGTAAGTAAGTACAATGACCAACTGTACGATCAAGATGCCAGACAGTGCACCTGACCATTGATAGAGACACATGACTTGACCATGGAGCAACACAATGGAGCGAGTACCAACAAATAATAATACAGTCTTTACATATGAGAACATTAAGTTGGGGTTACATAAAACTATTGTACTGCACCATTTTCCTTTATTGACTATAAGGTTCTAACTTTCAAATTTCCTTGCCCTCAGATGAGAAGGCCTGGTCCAGGGAGGGAGCAAATGCTCTGTTTGCACCCCATCCCCTCAGCGGATGCCCATGGGTGAGATAAGGATTAAGAAGTCTAAATAGGGAGGATCAGTTATTACAAAGACAATAAATAAGGAACCAATAAAAGCAAAAAACAAAAAGAAGAGTAAAAAGCTATCTTGAAACTTCTGTCGACAAACTCAAATGTGGAAGTTATAGTTCTGATAGTAGGAAATCTCTTTTCCAACTCACAGCAATAAGATTTGGGGTCAAGATCAGGTGTTTCTAAATTTTGCTAGTTGTAGGGAAGGAAGAAGGTTTTCGCCTTTTATGTCAATAAAATGTTAGTGAAATGTCTTGAAACGTGTTGTTTTTTTTCAAATTAATTTCATCTTTTTTCAAAATTCTCATGCAGTAAGTAAGAAAATTGTAAATAATAATAATAATAACACACTCAGTCGTCAGCAATGACCACCGGACATCTGGTGAAAATATGCAAATGCATGAATGATGTAATTAGGACCAGACAGGCCACAGCATTGCTGTGGGCTGCAAGGACCCAGATGGGCTGGAGACTTCCGTTCACTCAGTCTTCAGCAATGACCACCAGACACCTGGTGTGAACATGCAGACGCATGAATGATGATAATAATATGATTATAATGTACAGAGAGTATATAAAGATAAGTGATTGGCAGAGCCAGCCAATGCGTGATCAAAACCAAGGTTTTGAATTTTGAAAGCACTCTTATTACTTACTTTCTTTGGTTTGGTATCTGGAGGCTTAGATTTCAGAATTTAAGGGAAAAAAAACAAAGGGAAAAAAAGGAAAAAGAAAAAAAGAGCCATAAATTACAAAGATTTCTTTAAAATATGAAATTAGTAACTTTCCATAGGTGAACTAGATGAAATGATCCAGAGATGGTAGGGAAAAGAGTGATGAAAAGACGAAGGAATATGCGATGGTCGGGTTTAAAATCTCATGAGTTCATATGGATAGGAAGGAAGTGCCATTGCTAGGCAGTGATTTGGTGGACTAACATCGTCATCATTTTCAACATGCACACATTCATCTGATATGGACGAGGTGAAATGGAAATACAAATATCAAAATGACAACTCTGAATTCTTTTAGGTGTTTCAGCATTTGTGAATCGCATTAGCTGTTTACTATCAACCAGGAAATCATTCCTTCCGCCATAAAACTTTCTTTATGTAATTTTCTCCTCAAGCCTAGCTTTCATTACCTAAATCCTATCTTTAAATCTGCATTCTGTTTTCACGCCGTTTTGATTTATACCTAATGACGATTGTTGTCCTGTAGGTATTAACTCTAGTCTTGGGTCCCATGGGCATCAACTCTAGTTAATCGAGTGACCCCTTTAATCTGGCAAACCCCTAAATAGAAAAAAAATCAATTTCTAGAGTTATAGAGCTATTGCAATTCATTACTTTGGCAACAGTTACTGGTTATATATAATGACTGGCACATACTCTATTGTCTTGTGAGGCAGAAGGAGACCAATGAGTATGTGTATATATATATATATATATATATATATATATATATATATATATATATATATATTATTGTTATTCATTGACTATATCATTGGAAGGAATAAAATCTTTTGAAGTTGTGAAGCAATTGTTGATCTAAACTTGAAATAATTCTTTACACTTTATGTTCAAATGCATTCAGATACTTCAAATTTTTTATTCAATATGCAATGCTATCTGAAGGTGCCAAATTAGATACTTCAAAACACCTTTAGCAATAGATATATTGATGTACAGGGTCAACTTGAGACAAAACTATCATTATACAGCAGACTGCTAATAACAAGCTTATCACCAATGGCTTTTAAAACTCGCATTCTAACCACTGAAAATTTTTTTTCATCGAAATACAACAAATTATGAAAATGGAAATAAATTCCTTTTTTCTCTTTGTTTCAATATTAGAATCTCAGACATTTATTTCGGAATTGTTCTTAAAATTCTAAAAATTTGAAAATTGTAAAAACCTTAAAAACTTCATATCCTAACAAACATATGTCTATATTGTGTATTATTTTTATCGATGGATATCTCTGACGTACATATTACGGCTGTTTACGCCTGATTCAACATCCCAATTGTTAAACCATTAATATTCAGTAAGCGTTTCTAGACATCAACAGACTTTTACACATTTACTTCTGATTGGCAGAAACCAGCTCAGCTAGAACCAATGAAAATACATCAAAATATTCATTTTTGTCTGAATTCTTGAGATGAGTGATATTACTGTGTTTGCCAACCTATGAGTTGACAGGGTGTACAAGTCGACCAAAAAATTTTGGGGTAATAATTCAGGTTTATGCTTATATTCACCATATAAGTTGACCCTTAAAGACAGAAGCAAAAACACCTTAACAACTATTGCTATAAGTTTTATAAAAGATATTGTAGCAGTAATCCATTAGCATATTTTCATAATGGCTTAGGACCAGAAGTTAATGTTTGTATGTGTAAACAATGAAGGCTCTTCCAAGGAAAAGTCTGACAATTTTCTGAAATGGTGTTAGGTGGTGGCCTTTACTTTTTATTATGTCTATATGGTAGCATGTTCCTATTTTAATATCATTTCTATGGTAGACAAATTTTTCCATACACGAGATTCAGAGGGAAGCATTTGTGGCAGACTGTGGTAGTTATGGTAAATAGTGATCAGTGACTGTTAAGCAGACTTCTTCACTTGTAATGGTTCATATTTCATACTCATCATATATAAGTAGATTCCTAGGTCTACAGGGACTTTTTTGGCTTCAGGTGTCGTTTCGCAGGTCGGCATATACTGATTCACTGGGACTAGTGTCCTCATTTTGATTTTGATTGTTATAGTCACGTCTTGGCCGGTGTACAGCCGGCCTTATTAGATGTAGTTGTTAATCTAGTGGGAATTTCAAACTGACCTCAATCCACGGAGGTAGATTGTTCGCATTCCACTATTCATACCAGAGAATATCTCATATCTATTAATCCTTTTTTACTTGATTTGTGATGTCGCTTGTGAGTGGAAGAGCCAGACAAGTGACAACATAACGAGGACACAACATCCGAAATGTTGTGACTATAACAACCAAGATGAGGACACTAGTCTTGGCGAATTGGAGTAAAACAATATTTTTTCATGTAAGAAAATCATATTGAGCTTTTGTAACTGAACCCTAACGCCAAATTTACAAAATTATTTGAGCAGGTATCAACATTACTAAAATACATAATTTGAATTCAGAGTCGCATTTTGAAAAAGTTTTTTTTGGTTTTACATTGACAGACAATTTTCAGACTCTAAAAATAATAAACTATTTCCAATATAGATAGAAGGATTCTAAATATATCAACATACTTACCAAAATATCATAATTTGTTATCTCTAAGTAAATACTTACAGTACATATTCAAACCTAACAATCTATACACACACATAGACAGGCATATGTACAGCAAAGTGCATTCATAACTGGAGCATAACCAATATTAAATTAGGTAGACAGATTCTGAGACCAATACTGATATATCAATTTAAATCTTTTTTCTATACACACCTAAGTATACAGTTCTTTAAATTGAATAACCATAGCCATCAAAAGTGGATAAGGCTTCTATCCTTTTTTATATGTGTTTATATGTTCCAGGGATCCCAACCATATTGTCAACAAACTTAAAAATTGGCATCAGTACTCCACTAGATCCCTTTCAAAAAAATTTTCTATTCTGGGTAAAAAATGCTTTTTCAAACTTTTGGGGCCTTACTTTGACGGGTTAATAAATAAAATTTAGATTCCCCCGACACAAGATGTTTCTTTTATTCTATATGCCAGGGATGTCATAAATAGGATTTATTCTGACCATATTTATTTTTTGATAGAATTTTTTTTACGTGACTTCCAATTATCAAAAAATAATAAAATTACTGCTAGGTTACTGCTTGGTCTGGAGTAATTAGAGTACAGGAAATGAAAATAAATTTATCTAACCTAAAAATTTACTCAGTTTTACAAGCATGTATCTACATATATACATGTTTTTACTTCAGTGTATAACTCAATAAACCTTTCTATGTATAATACATCAGTTCTAATTACTTGCAATTAATGGACTTTGTGATTTGCCGTCCGTTTCAATTTCTGTGCATGAGGGGGCCCAGCAAAGCTGAGGTGCCCCAGTCCTCCGAGGTCTAAATCTGGCCCTGTTCAGACCATCAACCAATGGCTGTAAGGAATTCGGCAGGAAATGAAGAGTATGTATGTGTCATTAGATTTGATCTTCAGCAAAGTGTAAAAGCTCTTGTAACTCAAATGATAGAGCAGCTGGAATAGAAAACCAGGCAAAAAGGATGTTCAAGTAACATTAACATGAGAGTTTATCCTTTATTTCCAATCCATGATGTTTACTTAACAGTCGGGGCTGGTCCTCAGATCCTGGGTACCTCGAGCAAGCTGAACTTTGGCACCCTTCAAAGTATAAGATCCTTATTCATTTATTCAAGTTTTACAGTATGAAAAATAAACGTATTCCTTTTGCCAATTGCTTCTCTTAGTCTCACCACAACAGAAAGCATTCAACTGTCAGATATTCCTGAAAAATCTGACTTTATATCTGGGAATTTTCTTTCAACTGTTTTTATACTGTTTAATTTATTCATTTGCCCCCATTTGTCTAAGACACATGATAGTTGGCCTCAGTGCAACAACTTATGGTTGTCTCTGATCTGAGCTGCTGTGATAAAAGGCAAAGGAAATTTATGAAAGAAATACTAGTCAAAAATTAATAAAGCTGATGTTGGTCATATATAATTAATCAATAAATAAATCAAGCTCGAGTTATGATCACTTATGGATGTATATACGCAGTCGTGCATTTAGAACATTGCATACAGATACACATAATGTACTCGTATTTTGCGGCTTATTCGATGCATTTTCTCTTCTATAAAATGTCTCCAAAAACCACTCTGCATCCTTTTAACTGAAAGTCAGTGACAGAATTTATAAGGTTAGATTTCAGTGGAGTAAATATTACTTGGTATTATGAGTTCAAACTTTTTTCCTGATCATTTCCTCCTAATTTGGGGTGCGTCTAATGCATCGGAACACCTTATGAGCCGCCAAATACAGTAATCATTCTCAACCACACAAAATGGAAACCTTTTCTCCATCTTTCATAAGTGCATGATGTAAACAACCTTCAATCCATGCATTTCGATTGCTGTTTCTATGTGAAGATCAGAACGAAGAACTGTTTTTAGCAAAAAACCATTTACGTCCAGAATAAAAAAAATTACCACCAATCCATATCCAATAATGAAACCAATTCTCTTCTTTTTAATCCATAACGTAATTTGCAAGCTGTCAATCTGTCTGTGACAGCGAATACAATGAAAAGCAGGAGATATTCTGAACACATGGACACAAAATTTTGTTCTGCTATGTTATAAGCCGGCTGCTGATAATATGAGCTGAAATGCCCCAGTCCCCCAAGTCTAAATCTGGCCATGCTGAGCTCATTAGCCTTGCATAATGTTGTAAGTCGGCTGCTGATAATATAAGTAAAACTACTACTACTGTTGATGAGTCAATTATCATTTTTTGCACCAAATGAATACAAGAATTTCAGTCAACAATACCCTTTCAAATTACTGTTCAAACATACAGGCACAGAACACAGCTTTAGGCATATCATTAGCAGAGCAATGGGCATTTGCTAGTTTTAATTAACACATTATGGCTTCAATAAGCTTATTTGATTTACTAGGACAAAATCAAATCTTATACATTTCAAGTGCAGCCTCCAGTTGTAACTCAATAGAAACCATCGCATGACCAATATCTTTTGGCAGCATACCATGTTTGGGGTGATCAATTGAAAAATTGGAAAAAGGGGTGATCAATGAATGAGTTAATTCTCTCGCTTTTTAAAAAAAGTCCTTTTTTCTCTTCTTCTAACAAACGGACATAAACTGAAGGATCAATTTAGCATAAAGTTACATTGCAGATTGAGCTCCACTTTCTTTTTTTTTTTGTAGACATGATAAGGAGTAAATATCTAAATTTTCAGCCCTCTAGCACGATTGGTATGGCCTGTATGCGTCATACATACATACATAGCTAACAGGATCAATTTGAAAACCAAAAGAAACCTATGCTAACTGGTTTAGTTCTGGTTAGTAATTATAGAAGCCAACATGTTATACTTGTTTGAAAAGCACTAATTTGGAATGTAATTAGAGTTGACTCATGTTCAACCATACACCTCAACTCTTGAATTCATACAAAGAAAATAGAATGTTAATTTCAAGGGAAATAACCTCTGAATGAAATTATCTCCCTTTGACCATTTGGTGAATTTTAGACAGTATTTTTCAATTCATTCCACGGATGAGTTCCACCATTTTTGTGTTATGAATTGAAAAGTTTCACTGTCAATTACAAGCGATTAAAATAAATTTAAATCGCTTGAAAAGTCATGACCATTTATGGATCTGAGAGCAAATTGCCCATAAAAAATAATGGGATCATTCATGTTAGAAATGGATAATTTATAGATCATCGCAACACACTCTTCTGACGCTCGTTTCCCTCCTTTGTACAGTACTCTGTACTGGATGTAAACAAAAGCAAAGGCAGGTAAGCAAATAAAGCTATAATCAGCAGCAGCCATTCAACCTGTGCTTGCTGCTAGGTTGCTTGGTAGCTAACTTTTGACTTGATTTCACTCAATATTCAAGCAGTGTTAGGTTGGATATATTACTCGCTTGCCTACCTCCAGGTTGGACACTTGAATCAAGGTAGGATTTTTATGTTTACTTTAGCATGACAGAAACCAACAAACAAACAAACAAAAAAGTGACAACGGCTTAAATATCATACAATAAAATTTTGTACTGGAACGAGAAGATCAATTCTGTTTCTGAAGATCTTTGGGAATTCCTCTTGGTTCTAGTCCTCAACATATTGACAGCATTCGATTTTTTTCACAGAATTCACAAAAAAGTGTAAAAAGATGAGATAAAAATTTGGAATTCAAACGACGAAAAACGGACAAATTATACTTACAACTTCTGCCAGAGCTGATATGACTTTCCCGAGGGTGGTCAAAGATTTATTAATATTAGCACCTTCCTTTAGTCGGGTCCCCTTCGCTCCTGTGGAATCGGCACGTTCACTACCGGCCAAATCCACTAAACTGATCTTACTGACCTGAAAAAATAAAATTCATAGGAAATTATTTCAAAACTAGTTCATACATGCAGTTAAAAAATTATGGAAGTGTTAGAATAATTTTACAATCACATTGTATTTTTTTTTTTTAAATCAAAAATATTACGTTGCTTCATATGTTCTTATGTTCAACCAGAATGAACCCAGATTTTTGAAAAAAATGATTGTGAAAAAAAAACCCGAAACTTAGGGAAATTAATCTGAAATCAGCATTTGAAAGTTATCTCCCTTGACAGATGTTATAGTATAGACATATGAATGGCGTATTATATCATATTATTATCAGATCTTCTATTTCAAAAGAAAAATTGCCCATATGGCCATTATGCAGTTACAATTCTTATTTTCGATCTATATATATATTATTTTACAGAATCAAGATGAATAAGTAGCCCAGGTCAGTATCATATTTCTTCTTCTTGCAGATACAGAATTTTCTCAATCTGTCTTCATTTATAATTCAACAGAAGCATAAGGATAAATATCTTGTGTAAGTATCCCTTCTTTTCCTCCTGTACATACAGAATACTATCCATCTAAAGATTGAATAGGTAACCTAAGTCAGTTCCCTTTAGCTCCCTCTTGCTAGTAGTTGATTGTTATACAATATAAACACAGACGTGAGAAAAGGCTGACTATTTTTTTTAACTGATTTTATGAAAATACTCAATTAAACATTTCCCAGTTACTGGTCAAAGGCCAGGTAAAAAGCCAGGATTTGAATGCTGATCTACAAAGTAAGCAGGCCCCCCTCATTCAAAAAACTGCTGCATACATGCATACACACACACACACCCAATCATATATATTTCTTAATCTTATCATATTTTGCTACATTTTGATGAGATGTTCCATTATTCTTTTAACTTTTCAAGCAATAGATTAAATTTGAATCATAACAGAGCACTCTTTATTGTTATCTAATACATAAAACATAAAAGTATATATATATATATATATATATATGTATGTTGTGAAGAAAGTTGACAATTTGGAAAAGAAAAGATCAAAGGCAGCTTCTGTTCTGTCCAGCATTTGCCAGAAGCTTCATTCATCATCAGTCCTTTAACGTCCATTGTTGGACATAGACCTTCTCCAGGATCCACCACAATTTTTGTATCATCAGCATTTTCTGAATTTGTCTAGTTCATCTCCCCATCCTGTGTTCTGTCGGCCTTGGTTTTGCATATGATCTCTGGGGATCCATGTTGTGAGACGTGATGTCCATCGGTTGTCTTTCATTCTTGCAACATGGCCTGCCCATTGCCATTTTAGTTTAATAGTTTCTATGATGTCTCTGACTACCGATTTCTTCCTTATATACTGCGATGCCTTGTGATCTCTCCAAGTAAAGTTGAGCATGATTCTCTCATGTGCTTGTTGCATACTTCTCTCAGTTAGGTTCCATATTTCAGCTCCATAAGTGACTTTCGGGAGAATGCATTGGTTGTATACTCTTCTTTTTAAGATTATTGGGATCGTCTGGTTTTTGAAAGTTGAGCTTGCTCTGCCAAAGGCTTGCCATCCCAAAGTGATTCTTCACTTGATTTCCTCCTCTTTTGAGGGTCACATGGAGATTTGTTGTCCGAGGTATATGTAGTGGTCTACCTTGCTGAGTTTTGCATCTTCTATCTTGACAGTTATGTTCTTATTCTCAACATCAATAAAGAATTTGAGATGTACTAATCAGCTTCAAGTCTTTTTTTGTTTTTTCCAAACAGTTAACTTTCTTCACATCATCTTGGTCAATCCATATCCATTTCTCTAACAATAATCAAAAGGACCACTAAAAGGCAATATCTATCTATATCTATTAATATCTTTTTATAGGAGTAAACCATTACACATCATCTACAAACTTTTTTTTTTTTTTTTTTTTTTTAAAAGAGTTTTTGAGGTCTCCATAAGTCATTTTGGACCAACTATGTCCAAACCTACTGCTGGTATTTTTTTTTTTTTTTTTTTCAGATAATTTTAGATGAATGATCTCTTTTTTAGATGATTTTAGATGATTTTTCAGATGATCAATTTTACTACACACGGAAGATAATTTAGGATAAAAGATCTAATTTTTTTAAAGACAATTTTAGATAAAAGATCTATTTTTTTAAAGACAATTTTAGATAAAAGATCTATTTTTTTAAAGACAATTTTAGATAAAAGATCTATTTTTTTAAAGACAATTTTAGATAAAAGATCTATTTTTTTAAAGACAATTTTAGATAAAAGATCTATTTTTTTAAAGACAATTTTAGATTAAAGATCTATCTTTTAAAGACAATTTTAGATAAAAGATCTATTTTTTTAAAGACAATTTTAGATAAAATATCTATTTTTTTAAAGACAATTTTAGATAAAAAATCTATTTTTTAAAGACAATTTTAGATAAAAAATCTATTTTTTAAAGATGATTTTGGATAAAAGATCTATTTTTTTATAGACAATTTTAGATAAAAGATCTATTTTTTTATAGACAATTTTAGATAAAAGATCTATTTTTTTATAGACAATTTTAGATAAAAGATCTATTTTTTATAGACAATTTTAGATAAAAGATCCACTTTTTTAAAGATGATTTTAGATAAAAGATCTACTTATTTAAGATAACTTTACATTGATTTATTTTTTAGATAATTAGTGCTGGTACAGGCTGATATTGGCTATGGTGATTCATTTATGCGAGGTACGGCTACTTTCTAACTGTCAATAAATCAAAAGTGATATCTCAGCCTATTTTGTATGTATCAATCAATTCATCTCAGCAACGATGTATTTAAGGCAGTGTAAACAGTACAGCTGAGAAGAACTCCCTGCCCCTCATCAATGTTAAATTGGATTCCCCATATCTATATTGATATCTATTTCCCAATCTTAAATTGTTCCTATCTCAGCTCTCCTACTTTTATTAAATCACCGCTACCCACAACAGACCGGTTCAATTTACAATGAAAGTTTATGATTAATTGGTCCCTTAGTTCATACCAGTGTTTTCTTTTCCTAAATCATGAATTTATGATACAAACCATACTAGCAGTATTTTTATATTTACTAACTTTATTTTACCGCCAACACTGTTTGATTTACAAGGTAAAAACCAACATACATGGGTGGCGGGGATTCATAATTTCCCTTGGAATGCTAGTCTCTGAGTCTGTCCAGTTAATATATTTATGTCTCGTTACATCCATTTATATATCACATTAGTTCCTATCTATCAAGCTCAATGCATACCTATGTCAGTCAATACTCATCTTTTTATCTTAAGCCGTCCATGACTCATCGAAGAGACAGCGTTTGTCGATATCCTCAGAGGATTAAAATCTCCATCATAAGCCTCAAGCTGGACAAATGGCGCCTCACTAATCGAAGCATGTTACACTGCTAATCAAACATTATTTTTGTACGAGCAGAATAAGAGAAGATTTTCTCTCAGTGGTTTGTGTAATTAAGTGATTTCAATTATTAGGGATGTTTCTGTCCTTGTTAACTTGAATCAAACAAACACTCACTCCCACACACATATGCAAACATTGTTATAAGCTTTATATTTGTTACAGTTTTTTAAAAGGCATATTACTTTCAGGAAATTATAACTTTCAATTAAACGCTTACTTATAAACATTTGTGTACCAGTGGAGTACAGTGTTTTGTAACTTAGGTGTGCAGTGTGCTATGGATGCACAAAAATGTACAAGTATTTTAGTGTCAATAAAAAGCAATAGATAGTTGAAGGCTATTTGGCACAATGTAAGGAGGGTGGTCCTGATTGCAGAAATTAGAGAATTAATGAAAAATAGAATTTGGATTAGACATTATTATCAGTGAATAATAGTGTCCAATCCAAATTTTTTTTTTCTTTCATTAATTTTCTTATTTCTTTTTATTTGTTTGATGTTTGTTACATCGAATGAGCGAGGGTGTGAAACTTTACAATTAGTACAATTGGGACCACCTTCTCTACGTTGTACCAAAAAAGCTTCTACTCTCTGTGGCTTTTTAAAGACACTAAAATATTTTTGCGCTTTTGTGCATCTGTAGCCCACAGCACATCCAAGATGCAAGTACCGAGCATGTCGAATAACGAGTCTAGGGTAGATATAAAAACAACCATGTAAACAAATGAAAACGAGAAATAGCAAATCCTCCCCCGACTCCCAACCGCCACCCCAGACAAAAAAGAAACATGTAGAGAAGGACATTTGTTTGCAGACAGGTACCCGAGTCTCTGCAAACCGATTTTCACTTAATCTATGATTTGATAATCAGGTCTAGTCTTTAAGTCAATGACTTCTAACCGATGAAATGTAGGGCAGGCCGTGAATCTACGTAAACTGTGACGAGAATAAACGTTCGCTGTGATGACTCATTCAATCTAAAATGCTTGTGAGGGATTAGAACTAATTTGCTAATCCTTCATTAGTGAATAGCCCGAGGTGAAGAAATATTTTACCAACAATCCAACGGAACATAAGCATGAAATAAGAATCTCATAGCTGGTCAACAAAGTTGATATATAGGGTCCCAAAGAGTGATGCTAGTTTATATATATATATATATATATATACATATATAAATTGCATTATGTTATTTCAAAACTCTATTTTCAAGGTGAATGTATCATTTGGCCTAGATAGCATAAATAGAATAAACAATGAAAGAAGATGTGACTACCCTATTGGTCACAGGTTCATTTCAGATTTTCTCTGATTGTCTATTCTATTTATATTGTCTACACCAAGTTAAACATTCACCACATAATCACGGGAGATCATTTCAAACAGAGTTTCAAAATAATATAAACGGAATTTATAATTATTTCTGTCAGATCATATATCCATTTTTTGATAACATATACATGCATATATATACGTACACAGAGGTATTTGTATGTAATTTTTTTCCCTAATGTTTATGTTGAATATATCTTTATGATAAAAAGATGTATTACGATGGTAATATTTTTTATACATATTTGGGAAAGATAAAGTATACAACAGAGAGAGAGGGGGTTGAGGAGAGGAAAAGATAAAGGAATTGAGTGAGAGAGAGAGGAAAAAGGATAAGAGAGTGGATGAGGAAGGGGAAGTGGGAGAGAGAGAGGAGGAGAAAGAGTGAGGAAAAGTGAAGAGTGGAAGAGGGAAAGGAAAAGAGAAGAGTGGAAGAGGGAAAGGAAAGGGAGAATAACAAGAGAGAGAGGGAAAGGAAAAGGAAGTTAGAGGGAAAGGAAAAGGAAGTTAGAGGGAAAGGAAAAGGAAGTTAGAGGGAAAGGAAAAGGAAGTTAGAGGGAAAGGAAAAGGAAGTTAGAGGGAAAGGAAAAGGAAGTTAGAGGGAAAGGAAAAGGAAGTTAGAGGGAAAGGAAAAGGAAGTTAGAGGGAAAGGAAAAGGAAGTTAGAGGGAAAGGAAAAGGAAGTTAGAGGGAAAGGTAAAGGAAGTTAGAGGGAAAGGTAAAGGAAGTTAGAGGGAAAGGTAAAGGAAGTTAGAGGGAAAGGTAAAGGAAGTTAGAGGGAAAGGAAAAGGAAGTTAGAGGGAAAGGAAAAGGAAGTTAGAGGGAAAGGTAAAGGAAGTTAGAGGGAAAGGTAAAGGAAGTTAGAGGGAAAGGTAAAGGAAGTTAGAGGGAAAGGTAAAGGAAGTTAGAGGGAAAGGTAAAGGAGGAAAAGGTAGAAATGTGAACAAACGATGAAAAGGAATAGAAAAAATGAACAAAAAGATGAAAACTTACTCGTTCGCCAGTCATTTTGGTAGAAGAATCATACTTCTTCTGTGTGAATATAATAGTGAATACTGCATGAGAACGACTGCTCGTTTCATTCATGTTTGTTGCGGCCACAGTTCTGGAAGATAACAAGTAGAAACATATTACAAACTATAATATTGTCGTCTCTACCTAAATATAAATCACCGTATCCAAGTTGCTTAATTTTTCTCACAATACCCATCACTCTGTCAAGTTATCATTTCTCTGTCACCTAAGACTTTACTAATCCACCTACTCCATCACATCTCTTCAGACAGTGATACTGAGTTACATACAGCAATACATGACTTGAAAGATCAAAGAGACCAACTGACTAAAGTTGTCAGTTTCAAGGGAACAGGTATAATGAAACCAATAGAACAAAAAAGACAGTAATTTTTTATTTCAAAAAAATTAAAATTTAACTATATACTCTCTCATAGATCTCTCTCTCTCTCTCTATCAATCCAACCAAGCTTTTCCACAAATGCCTAAATGTCATAAATGCTACATCACAGCTGCGGCAATATCAAAGTATTCATTTCATAATTGATTATTATTGTAAATTAAGCACCCTCAAAGAACAAGTGAGAAAAAACAATCTTGTGATTGAAAAAAAAAAATGTGACCAGGAGTACAAACAGACACAGGGACAGATAGACAAGTGAAAAGGGAAGAATACCTCCAGTCTATGTTTTTTGATCAAGTCAATGATCGTGGCTACAATGATTCAATAATCTTACAAATCTAGTCTATTTTGTAAAACTATAAATTCCTAGTTAACATGGTAAAATTGCAGTTTAGTGACTACTACGTGTTTCTAAGGGATGAACATTTTTGTTGCATAATCATTGATCTGCCGTTACATTAATACAGAAGTGGTAAGTAGTAATAGATTAGAGAATTCATATAATTTAAACTATTCAACTGAGCCGGGTGAGACTATCATAACTAGGAGAGCATAAAAGAAAAATTTCAGCCCTTAGAAATGTATAGTTCAGTTGCATCTCTAAATTGCAATATTACCATTGATATATATCATTTAGAGGAAAGCATCACTGAAAAATGAAGAAACTCAAAGAGTCTGCATACATGGTATTTTGTAAAAACCAAGAATCAAACTCACTACCATCATAATAATAATAGGTCCTCCAATGCAAGAAGGTATATCCAATCACTGTAGCCTCAAAAATGTCCCGTCTAACCAAACAGCCAGCCAAGTGGGCTACAGATTCTTCTCTCTTTGCTCTTCTGTGCTCCTGGCCAAATTTTTGGGGTTACAATCTTAAAATTTTTCATGAGCACTCCACTAGGCACCATCTGAAAACATCTATTTTGTTGTTTTTTTAAAAGTGCTTCTTGTGGTCTATGATCATTTTGGACCAACAATGCCCAAATTTTGTACTGGTATTTTTCTTTTAAATAATTCTATATAAAATTCTTCTTATCTCGTTCATTCACAGGTAATGTCTGCACGGACAATTATATCATTAAGACATGGATATATATCCGATATTCTCAGCGTATCAATGTGAGGACATTTCATACAGAGTTTCAAATAAGATTACACATTCTTAAATAATTGTACATTTAATTTTATTCAGAATATCTTTTTTCTGAATTTCTTGAAAGTAAGATAAATACGGTGCTGTGTTTTACGGCCAAGACCCCAAGAAACATATGTCAAGGGTAGGAAACTTACCTGGCTTTGTTGCCTTCGTCAATGAGTTTTCCAATATCTTCATATGATTGCACAGCCAACTTGGATAGATCTTCAACATATGGACCCAGTAGAGGATGTTCTCTCACTCGTAAGTTGTTTTTATTACTGGGATTAAGCAGATCTCGCACACGTTCACAGTAGATTTCCATATAGCTCACCTGAAAACACACACAAAAATATATAGAGAATCAATTTGATATCCTTGAGTTTATACATCAAGTTACTCCATATTAGGAATGGGATGATTTTTTATTTGAAGTCTGAGGATAAAAAAAAACAAACCAGATGTCATTTTCAAGGCTCAAAATAAAAGTTATAGTCCGCAGATGTGATCAAAAAGCATATGTGCAGTGAAGAAATCTAAGACTGTATCGAGTACGTTCTATATTGTTGATGTGACAAGCACTGAGCTGCCAGACTAATACCACTCCAACCAACATGTCAGGTGTTAGCATGGCAGGGTAAGGCCCATCACTCCCCATGTTTTATACTTACAACAAGTGATCTTAGGGAAAGCCAATCTCCAACAACCAACATTGAAATTCATGAGGATACGATGATGCAACAAGGATAATTGATATCATGGAGAATCAGAGATTTTAGAATTTACAATATAAAAGTTTCCAATTTTAAAACCATTTTCTAATTATTCTCTCATCTTATTCCTTTCAGTGCTTGAGATTTTTAGTCAGTCAACCATTTGGTTTTATACAAACATAAAATAGCTCAACTGATCAAACAATTAATGGAGATATGAAGTAGACGATCATTCCAGTCCTTGACAAAACTGAACCTCATTGCCCAACAAAAGTTTATTAGACTTTTTATACAATAAAAAAAACCAATTCATTTTAGTATTTTAATATTTAATAATACCGAAATAAAGCCTATAGTTTATTGGTTTCTGGCCTTTTTTGGGGGGGGAGTTATCATTTTTGGGAATACAATCTTAGCAGATGGTTGAATCATATCTGAAAACCATCCAGATTAAGAAAAAGATTTTTGCCAGTTTTTCTATGAACTTTAGGGGCAGCCATGTTGAAATACATTTGCACATTTTCCCATTACAACTAAGTCAATGTGTATGGATCCGTTCCAAAATTTAGACACTTATTCTGTAGCCCATTGCCCAACCTTCTACAAAATTTCATTGAAAGATAGCTTTTTTTTTTTAGATGTCTTGTGGACAGACAGGAGCAAATATAGAAATGTACAAAAAAAAAAAAAAAATTCTTGGATCCACCCCCAGATTTAATCAATTCTTCAGTTCAAAGCAGCTGAACCTTCTACAAAATTTCATTGAAATTCATTGAGAACTTTCAGAGATTAACCAAGATCTACTCAGATGAGGTAAGTCTGCACAAATTAATAAATACCAGGAGTTTTTTTTTTTAAATCGTTCAGGAGTGCAGGAGAGGATAAGAAATTCAAAGCAATCGTAATCATGAGTGTTTCCCCCACCCCATCAACTACTCAATCCACCCATCACTTTTCTAGCAGCTTGCGTATCACAATACTCTTGCTTGCTGATTAAAATGCACTTATCTAGAAGCCTAGCACAAGCGCTGTCAGTTACATCTACTTGCATACATACTATCTATTTTTCCTTAGTTGAAAAATGGACTTGCTACCATAAAGCCGAACAGAATTCATAACAGGTAGATAAAACAATTACTTCTACCTATGCAGGTATGTGCGTGGAGAATGGTTCAATTTCTAGGTTTGTTTACACATCTCTAAGACCCTTTCCAGTCGGTCGGTTGGTCCCAGTCATGTCAAACAAAAGAAAGAGTAAAAAAGGGTGGGTTGCGTTTTATTTACCAGCTGTTATCATATCAGAAGAGATACAATGTCATCAATAGATGATATATAAAATGGAGGGAGAAAAAAAAACGCAACCGCCATCTCCACCTTCTCAAATACAGAAGAGAAAATAGAAGAAATAGGTCTGGTTAGTCACTCAATAGAAAGCATCATGTGGCCAACATCTTTTGGCAGTAGGCAGTGTTGGAGGTGATCAATTGAGAAAAAAAAAGAACAATGATCAATGAATAAGTTACTCTTTTTTGCATTTTGTTGGGCAGTGATCACTGAAAAGTCTGAATGATAGTGCCAGGCTTTCTTTCCACAGGGTACAAAAATTACTAGATTACAATTTAAAATGGGGGAGTAAATAAGGAGATCTGTCATCACAAGGGGAGGAATGCAACCTGGGACTCTGACAACCACCGTATTTGGATGTAAAATTTGGGGTGAATTTTTTAGCTGTCAATTTTCTTTCAGCTATACAGAACTACTCAGTACTAATAAAGGTATTGCATCAGACAGGCAATGTCTCTCAGCAAAATATACAGCTGAATGAATATTCGTTTATTTCCAAAGTTCATTTAAATAACAAAGATCAGAAAAAAACAATTATTTTGATAAGCCAATGGTGACACAAATGTCTTTTAACCATTAAAAGAGTTGAAAAATGGTTACATCTAATATTTCCACTGATTGGTATTCTTCAAGCTATACAATACCACTTGGTACCGACACAGGTATTGCATCAGATAGGCAGAGTCTCTCGACACAATGTAGTGCTGAGTAAATACCCGGTTCTAGCCAGAGTTTATTTCCAGAGTTCATTTAAGTAACAATCAGATGCAACAATAATGTCGATAAGCCAATGGTGACACAAAGGTCTTTTTATCTGTAAAAGAGTTAAAAATGGTTATATCTAATATTTTAAGTAAAAAAAAAAAATTTATCTATGACCGTCCGCTACCACTTTTTCTGCGGGGGGGGGGGGTATATTAACATTGTATACCTTGATCGCAACCCTATTACCAGAGAATAATTATAGTCTTTTTATATAGGACCACTGAATTGGGCTTACACCAAGCAATTGTACAGCACCATTATTCTATATTGACTATAAGGTTCCAACTCTCAAACCCCTTTGCCCTCTCTAAGAATGCCTGATCGGGGTGGGGTTAACACCCTGTTTGCCTGCCCCCTCTGAGTGAGAAAGATGATAAAAAAAAATGAATGCATCTACAATACTGTATATCAAATTTACACACATCGTCAATGCAGACAAAGTTTTACGCTAATCCATTAAATGCAAGAGATTTCCACAATGGAAAAAAAAAAAAAAAAAAAATTACGCCCCCTTGACATTATCCATTAAATAATTTATAAGAAATTTGAAAATGATAGAATAATCCGAAAAGAGACGCATTTCAATTTTCATTACTCTAATTGCTTTTATTACAAGAAAGCACTCAGAGAGTGCACCTCCCCCCCACCAACGCCACTGAAAACTATAATCAGTTCATAGATAGATATGATGCAGGGGAGGTGACCACAAGAGTTTTGATATTTCATATTTTGGACTAATATATACAAAAATGGCTCTTAGTCAAAAAAAATTCTTTGATCCATCCCAAAATTCAATCAATTCTCTTTTAGCCCATGGCCCATCCTTCCACAAAATATCATTGAAATTCATTGAGAACTTTCAGAGATAATGTGTGAATATATATAACTCATCCACTTCACTGGCAGAGGTAAAAATCAAAAGCGTTAATAAGTGTTACTAACTCTTTAGAGAATTTCTGTTATAAATTGGTTAATTAATATCTATGAGTAATATTATTAAGTAGTTTGTAAGTGTCTAAATGTTTCCCCTTTTGTAGGTTAGGAGACAATATGGTGCAGTTGGTAGCAACCTAGAGAATGGAGCAATCATGCATGTCACTTTGACAATATTCTTTTTAAAAAAAGGGGGAGATATTTTTTATTTTTACGAAACTCCATCAAAAGCTAACATAATTCCAAAGTACGGAAGCCTACAAGGAAAAAAAATTAAGCTGCATTTTCTTGAAAAAAATTCAAGTTAGCAGAGATAGCAATCATTAATTCCACTCAGAAGACCCATATAATGTCTGAAGTTAATGTTCAGAAAAAAGAAGTTTGTTTGCTCAAACAGGCAATGAGACTTATCAGTGGATCAAAATGAATCCTAGCATTTGATTCGGTGCACAAGGGCTTTAATGAGATTGAGAAATCCACAACACCATTTCTTTTGTTTTGTTTTTTTTAAAGAAGAGGATTATTCCCCTTGACATCATTCATTGCGAGAAATCAATTCGATTTGTTGCAAATATACGTTTGCTCACAATCACATTATTTCAAAACTCCTGAAGAGACCAGCATGATTGGTGAAATATAAAGAGAGTCTGAACCTAGTAAAAAATATCCGATCTGGTTGACTTGTTACTAGTGAATCACTGTAGTCCCATGAAGTGTTCACCCGACCAACCAGCCAAGTGGGCTACAGATTCTTCCCTCTTTGCTTGTGTGTGTATGTCTCTGGGTGCTCAGTATCACATTTTTGCAGCTACAACCTTTGGATGAGTGAACCATTAGGCACCATCTAAAATTGCGTTTTTTTTTTGTTTTTCAAAAAAGTACTATTTGGAGTTTTTTTTATTTTTGGACCAACCAACCAACCAATACCCTGGTTTTGTGCTGGTAAATTATTTTTTAGAGAATTAGTTCTAGTACATGCGTAGGCTAAGGTGATTCATTTATATTTAATCGTATTCAATTTTTAGCAATGATCTCTATCTTATCTATTTTGCTTTTAATTGCAACTCTCAAATTCTCATTCTATAATTGTTGAGTCAGCAGTGAAGATTGGAAATAAAGAATGAGCCTCTTACAAGATTTGAACTTGCATCCCTTATACTTGGGAGCCAGTCGTCTATAAGACCACAAAAGCTAACCAGCTGGAGTCACTCAAATTTAGCCATATAGCTATATTCTTTACTTCTCGAAATGTCATGTGCCACTATCTTCTTTGTTTATATTTTGGGGCACCAGCAGTATTAGCTCTATTGAAACAATTACAACACAACTAATACAAAATTTCTCGAATAATTACTTCTAAGTACTTAGACCAAACCAACTCCAAATCTGGATCAATAAGTTATCAAGTAACTGAGCAAGAAAGGTTAACGCTGATCCATAGTCTATAAAATGTGTTGCTGTGAATGGGTTGGTTTAATCCAAACATAGCCAACCAGTGAGCCATTGAGATGTTCTCTGCTGGCCCAGAACCTTTTCTAAAGTGATTTTCAAAATTTATGTATTTAAGCTTTTTATGGCTTTCGAATAGTCTTTTGTGTATTGATTGATTTGATTAATGTTTGCTCTTATAAGCACTGCATTGTATGATTTGTTAATCATAAAGGCAGATGATTGCTGCTACAACTTACATTACAACATTTACTAAGCTCGATGTGAGATCACAATCGTCATACTCATGCTTCTCTTTCCGAGAACCATTAATTAATTGCTATTAAACTATGTATAAATGAATAAATAAATATAAACACTCAATGCAGATTTTTACATTACTTTTTCCTTGAAAGAGTAAATATTTGAAATTCATATGCCTCAAGGGCAAATTTCTATATATGATATTACAATATTCACACAGGCCATGGGCAAAACTATGAAAATCAGAAGTGGCAATTACAAGAAGTTGCAGATCCCTGATCTAATCTGTATATTTGTCACATTTTCCTTTATGTTTGCTACCATTTTCTGGTTTGTAATATAAAGATAAAAGAAAATCTTCCTTTCTTTTCATATGGATTGTGCACCTGAAGAAGGCTGTAGAATGGACCAGCTGAAACATTATAGTAATAACAAAAGCAAAAAAAAAAAACAATGAACTCTAATGATAATGATACCTCAGAAGGAATAATCTCATTTGTTATTTTCACTTAAATTATTTTTGCCAGCTTATCATACAGAAAATGGAGACAATTAACCAAGTTCAAGATTCAGCCAACTCTTCACATTAATACCTTTGGAAAAGATATGAATCCACTTCCCTTCTGGGCCATGGGTAAAATAGCAAGGCTATTGGAGCCATTTAGCTATGTAAATCAGTCCATCTTGGGTGTCAGGTGAGCAACTCCACCCAATAAAACCTTCTATGAGGAATATATAATAGGCAAGCTTTTGGTTGAGCAAGATCAATTTCAAGAACAAGAAAATCCAATTAGTCTAAAAAGAAGGGTATGCAACCAATGTATCCTCCAGATAGTCACCTATGGAGCTGAAACATGGAACCTTACTGAAAGATTGACCCTAAAACTGAGAAACATGCATGTGCACAGGAGAAATTACAAGACGGCACAGTATATTAGAGAAAAGACACAAGTTAGGGGTATCAGAGTCCATTCAAAAACACAATGGCAATGAGCTGGCTATTTTGCAAGAATGTCAGATAACTGTTAGACATAACGACTTGCGACATGGAACCCCAGAGATCATACAAGAAAGTATCACTGGCAAAATATAAGATGGCGTGACTAACTGGACAAGTTCAGAAAGTATACGTTCCATGACGCCCATGATAGAGAGGTTTGGCAAGTCCTGGAAAGGTTTATATCCAATGACGGATGCTAAAAGGCTGATGATGATGATGATGACAATCTGATAGAGATCTTCACACGAATTGATCAAAATCTAGGAAAAAGTTGAAGTGAAAAAGCTCTTAAAGAAATATAGGCATGTCTTCAAAGCTACAATATCAAAAGGAGTTGATTACAATTTGGACGATATGCTTGTGTAAGTAAATGAATGTTTCTCACTGTGTGCCACATCCTGCATTAAAAAATAACAGATGTTTGCAAACATGCGCAAGTCTCAAAGTGCGTATCAACCGAAATTCAATGCTTCAACAAACTACGTATTCTGTTCGTGTGTGCATCGATTTTTAATGGAAAGGATGCCTTTCAATTTGTAGCAAGTAGCAACCTACCTGCTTTTTAGAATAGCTAATTTCTTCTTTTCTTTTCTTTGTTTCTACATAATTCTAATTACAATCCACCAGATCTCCTCATGTGAAAAATGTACGTCTCCGCGCTTTTGATTGAAAACATACGAATTTGATTAGAATGCATTCTGATGGAATACCAGTAGCAAGTGTCTTGAGAACGGTCAAATTTAATCACGATATTCATTTGGGCTAAGATTCAGATAATGCATTATGGTTTAAATTGCATTGAAAATTCTTCTTTTTCAGTGATCTATGCGCTTTCAATTTCAATCAATGAAACATTTGTTACACCTAGAAAAGTCTTGCGGGAAAAAAATTCTTTTTTGGTGGTGGTTCTGTTTGCAATGTAACTATAATGCAAAACTGGACTCTTATATTCCCTCCATCGTATGAAACTATGGCTTGGAAGTATTTCGGTTAAGGTCTCAACCTTTATTTGTGAAGGATAGGATCAGAACTGCCAAAGCAAATTTATCAAACATACCAATATTATAGCCTAAAACATACTGGATCCATAGTATGTATATGAAGCAATATGATAATTATGTTAAGTCAGTATACCACTTTTATTAAAAACTTAATAAATATACACACAAGAAAAACTCATTTTCAATTGATAACTTGCTTTCACAACTTTTTTTCTTTTCATATCTATACATTTCTTTTCTCCCATCTTATTATATCTTGTGATGGGATCCATTCGGAGAAAATTTTAGAATGTATCAAGGCTTTTATCTATTGATCTTGTAAAGAGATATGATTCTTTTACTTTATCATAAAGTAAACAAGAATATTTTGTCAAAAGATGTGAAATGTACCAAATATCAGAGATGGTATCAAGCATACCAATCAATGAATCTAAAATTAACAAATTTTATATAAAAGTACCAACTTTTGCAGTCCTGGTTGAAATAATCTGAATAACGATATATTGTAAAAAACTGGTTTTTAAAAAGCTTGGGCCTCTTTTTTTTAAATGCAGAAATAGTCAGCAAAACAAATGGATTTCTTTGCTAATATCAGTTGTATAAGATTCTGTTGATGGATTCAGATACAAAGCATCTCTTTCCAATGGCTCCATAGTACTCTAATAAAAAGATTAATTACAGAGAATATCAATTGTAAATTAAACAATGTAGATATACCATCTCGATCATTCTTGGATTTTCATTAGGGTACCAGGTAGATAACTAGAAAAAAACGAAGCTAAGGAAAAAAGTCACAACTTGGGCTTTTTGCTTGGAAAAAAGTCACATTTAGTTTGTTATGATAAAATAAGCGATAGTATCATAAAGCAAATATTGAGGCTAAAGGTCATATTCATTTTGAGGTAATCAAAATCATCAAATCTTAAGACAGTTTTTAGGTGTGTCAAACATCTCTATAAGTCACTTTGTCTGTGGCTTGTCAACTGATATTTACACTTCTCTTTAATCAAGTCTCGTGATAGAAAGAAAATATCCATGGTTTCCCTTTCAATGGTACAGTTATTTTTTTGGTATCAAAGAACAATCATTTTTTCTTTCAATCATTTCTTATGATAGATATAAAATTACATCATCAGAGTTTATAAGCTTAGGATTATAGATTAAAATTGATTTTTTTTAGATATGATTTATAGTTTGCCCTCAAGTTTTCCCTTTCAGTTTCAGTAGTCCCCCAATCCACTTTTTCCCCATTTGGTGGTCCTCCCTGATCGCAGTTTCCCTTTCAATGGTAGGTGTAAACACCATTAAGAATTCTATTTTTATTAACTGACAATATATGCCTTGTACACACTGACAAAACAATTTATATATATCATTAGATGCTTGCCAAAATAATTCATGTTTTATTCACTATATTTAACGAAGTAAGATAATTAAAAAAAAACTAACCTCTAATCTTACTCATACTAACACACAAATAGATATATAGACTAGAAATTGTATATTATAATTATATTGTGGTATAGTTCTCATTTTATAACTTTAAATCAAATGACGTCTATTGTCAACTTTTTCTTCATAAAAATACTATTGGGATATTTCCAGCGAGTATATATTTATAATACAAATCAGGAGTACAATATAATACAATATCTGATGTGTGATGGATTTATTCTATGAAGTGCTCGATACATTCAGCAATGAACATCGAGTTGATTTAGAGTAGAGCTTAAGGTATAATGGAGTAAGGATTAGCGACACAGACACATTTATGTTTCTGTCCTGTTTGGGCCTTTTCTTGGCAAATCCTTACTTCATTATATATATATATAT
The DNA here is from genome assembly GCA_963457665.1 of Thysanoteuthis rhombus. Lineage (NCBI taxonomy): Eukaryota > Metazoa > Mollusca > Cephalopoda > Oegopsida > Thysanoteuthidae > Thysanoteuthis > Thysanoteuthis major. Next base: position 8,518,910 of record OY735242.1, read on the forward strand.
ATATATATATATATATATACTCACACACGCTCATACATATATGTGTGTGTGCGTGTGTATGTATATATGTATTGAATGGGAAGTAAGGGTTCAGTTTAGCATTATAGTTACAAGAACCTCTGAAGGCACTTGACACTTTGGAACATTCCTCTAGGTCCAAGTATGCATGCAAAATTTGTGTCAAATTTAGTACAGCTGAGCCAATGTTGTGTGTGTGGGGGGGTGAGTAACCAACAAGGCCGGTTGTTTTATAATAAATAATAGGCCAATAGAATACAAAAATGTATATTGAACAGGGAGTAAGGGTTCAGTTTAGCATTATAGTTACATGCAAATAGCACTTGTCTGTAAAACATTTGAATTTCTTCTTTTTTTTTTTTCAATTAAATCATCCAAGTTCTTCCCTTATGTCCAATGAGTGTGCATGCTAAATTTGGTTGAGCTACACCAATGTTCAAGGAGAGACAAATAGAGCCAGCTGTTTTATACAGGGAAGAATATTATCAAAAGTTTGTTGTTTTTTTTCCTTTTTTTGCCTATGATTTTTTTTCCTCAGCCAACATTACGACTTTTTTTCCACAATATCTTTGAATATGTCCACACATCTCCATAATAAACTTTTCGGTCAGTCCTAATTACATTAAATAACAGAAAGACGAAGGAAGGGGTTTTGTGTTTTATCTACCAGCTGCTAATATGTCATAAGAGGTGTGATGTCATAAAACGGCAGGATGTCATTAAGTATTGTTTGTAATTAGTAGCTAAAAGTGCTTGCAAAAATGGCTGAAATTGGCTTAACTTTTGAATTTGTAGCTATCTTTATAGCTAAAAGTGCTATATATACTCAACTAAAGCCCATATCAAATAAAATTACCATACACAAAGACTCTAGAGCAAATTATTGATAAAAAATGTAGACTCACTTTATTTCAAACTTACTAAATGTTTTTTTTATCAAGTAGATTTCCGGGTGAACCATCCTTACCTTCCTCTTCTTCCTGCTACTACTACCACAACTAGTAATATTACTACTACTTCCTTTAAAATTCCTTCGGAATCAGAAATCATAGATATGGACATAAGGATGGTGGATGCATCAATGAACTAATTGTTCTTGTTTGTTTTGTTCCATCTTTATCGTTTTGTTTCTTCATCTCTCCAATTCTCATTTGGGTTTCATTAAAATTTCTACGCCATTCGATTACCATTAACCTCTACTACTCAACAGAGCAACAAACGTCAATTTAAATTTTTCCTAACGAGATCTACAGACAGATCATTATTCCGTACTTCTATTGAGCTGAACAGTACAGATGAAGCAACCAGCAGGCAGGGTCACTGCAAGGGTGGGGCAGATGATACTGGGTCATCAAAAAGGATTCTATAGTACCCGTGGCAACAAGGACAAGACTTAATGGCAGTTATTTTTGGCAGAATTCAATTAGTTGGAGAGCAGTTAACGAAAGGAAGTAGGAAGCCCGATAAATGCTGACAATTAGAAATACATTTGATGGAGAATTTGGGGGTAATTGTTTGGATAGGGTTCGCAAAAAGAGGGAGGTAAATAGTATAAACACTGAATGAGATAAAAGTGCAAATTACACAGATAATTTGGAACAGATAGGAGACCATTCACTTCTCATTTCCATGAGTTTGTGTGGAGGAATACTGCTTGAAATGAAAAATAGAATTTATTACATCATTTCACATTATTAATTTCAACAGTATTTTTGTTTTGGTGATACAAATATGAAAAAAAATATTCAATCTTTCTCGTTGATAGCAATCCTAACCTTAACCCTAAACACCATCCCCCAATTATATCTTTTGTAGTTAAATGCAATAAAATACAGTTTTGAATGGTCAAGTTTTCCGCTTTCACTTGTTTCATAATTACTTAGAAGCAGTAGCTTATGTGTCTGTACTAGTTGCCTATTTTTTTTGTTTTTTGCAAACCTCATCCAAAAAATAACCAAATTTTGTTCCAACCTCAGATATGATTGATTTATAGAGTTACGAGTGGTGTTGTGTTTAATAGCACGGACAATGGTGAGCTCTCAAACCTCGGTTGAAGCAGTTGATATTCACTTTGCACTAATGCCCTCAGAAGAGGAATGAACCCATGTCTTCTTGCTCAGTTATGGGCAAATAGCAATATAGACTGGGTTTTCTCGCCTTGGGAAAGCATCCAGTCGTTGAGAAGGATAACTGATTCTGAACTAAGGAGTAGAGCTGCCTTAAGGAAGTTGGATACCAACTTGGACATTCTCCTGGCAGCCCCTGCAGCCGATCTGATGACGAACGTATTTCACTCCGCTTTCCTCTAGACTACATCAGGGAGGTTGAGGGGGATTCTATTGAGGGGGCATACCAGGATCTTCAAACATTCCCCCCTCAGGCTTGCACCTGGAGGGGGTCACTTCAGTGTTATTCCATTGTCTATCGAGATAGAAGGTGGTCTTCTTTTGATCGATTTGATTTCCGAAAAATATATATTTGTTCTTTGTGTAAAGTTACAATTTATTGTTATACTAGCATCATATCTATCAAAAATGACGGAATTATTCACGTTGTTTAAGGATAACAATAGCTTGGTAGAACACACACGCCTGACCCCCTTTCATTCTATTTGGCTTTGTAGAATACTATATATTGGATGTAAACAAAGGTAGGTAAATAAGTAAAGCTTTAATCAGCAGCAGCCATCTGACCTGCGCCTGGTGCTTGCTTGGTTGCTGAACTTAATTTTACCAAATATTCAAGAAACGTGAAGATGGCCACATAGATCCACTACTTGTCTGCCTACCTCTAGGTTGGATGTTCAAATAACAGCAGGGTTTTATTAACATGATATATCCATTTGCTTTAGCATGACAGAAACTAACAGAGCAAGATGAATGACAGCGGCTAGTGAGATTAACATTCAGCTGGAAAAGACTTGCTGACACTTATATTGAACCAAGAGCCACTTGAAATCATTCCAAGATGCAAATATATTTTGATACAATTATGCTCCAACAAATAATCATGTATCATAGCTTCTAAAAAGATATTTCAATTTGACCATTGCTTGAATGCAGGTAACCTTGTTTTATGTCATTGACAGTCTGGTACGACAACATTTTTCTACTTTCCAAGTCATCATTACATTCAAATTCTTGTAAGATCTATTAAACCAAAATGGTATAAATATCAACAGCATAATATCCTTGTTGATGGCATACAAATTACAACATTGAGTTAGAGGCTATGGGTTCAACTTCCAGTATTAGATCAATGAAGCTCATATTTTCACCAGGAGATCAAAATACATTATTGTTATCCTATACCTCGTTTCAGCAGCATTTAAAACTTATCCTAAGACTAAAAATGAAATCAGCATTATTCTATTTTTATTTTTACCAAATTACATATTTTAAATCTAAATTTATATCTACAATTTTAGATAAAAAGATCAATAATCTGTAATTTTCCACTAATTTTCATTTGATTTCCCAACTGCTGATCCAAAAAAACTTCGAACTCGACACTGTACTGTTTTGTGTGCTGACTGATATATCTCTAAAGCGAACTTTGTACATAGGCCAGTTGTGGAGTAATCACAGTGCATGCACACATACATACACACAGAGATTTCAACAATCGTAGATAGCATGAGCCCCAAAATATCAAAACACAATGAAAGCTCTCAAACATATATGAAGCCATCCATACTCGATTAACAGAAAATCCCAACTCCCTGCCAAGACATTGATCATCAACCATGACCTCCATCAATTTTTTCCATCCCGGTCAAAATCCTGGATCCACCCCTATTAATTAATCTACAGAGTAGGTTTCATATTGATAATAAATTAGCAAATTATGAAACATCATGTAATACAACTGGAATTTTTAAAAATCAATATTCCATATTACAAATACATAGACAGAAAACATACCATTGTATATCAATACTATCTATATTTGAGCATTGAGTGACACATAAATATTTACATCTGGATGTATTGTTAGAAAAAATTATACGCAGTATATGGTAGTTTTCAGGGGGTAGATAACTACAGGTGGTAAGTGCCCTTACTATACGAAAAAAAAAAAATCAGAGGGAGTGAAAAAAAGTGTCCGGAAGAGCCAGTCTTCCAGCAACCAGCTTCTTAATCAATTAAATTTGAATCTCTCAACGTACACAAGTTAGGAAAAGAGGAAGAACTGCGTGCTAGGAATTAGATGCAGATCAATAATTCCAGTACGAAAATATCAGTGCAGCTACTGCTGAGTTGGTGGTTGAATACAAAGGATTCAGTAACTACTATGACTACTACTGCTACAACCACCTGCCAATAGTAGCCACTAAATGCAGTGATCGTCGTCACGAGGAACCTAGAATATACTAATAAGAGTACAAGCTGGACTTGTGGAAATAACACGGGTCTTGACAGACTGAGATATTGTTACTTTCTAGATGCAACGGTCATCATCCTGAGCAGCCTAGTATATACTAATAAGAATACTAATAATATATGCACCTCGCATAAACCAATTACCATAACCCGTGTGTGTACCAGAACTAATTATCTGAAATTATCTTAAAAAATAGAGCTTTTTTATCTAAAATTATCAAGAAAAAAAATACCAGCTCAGGATTTGGGCATTGTTGGTCCAAAATGACCACAGAGACCAAAAAAAGCTCTTTTCTGAAAAAACTACAAAACTAATCTTAGATGGTGCTTAGAGGTGTAAGCATGCAAATTTTCAAGGTTATAGAGTACCCAGAGTCGGTAGCCCACTTGGTTGGTTGGTCAGGCTATTTGTGGTGCCATGGTGATTCAATATATACTAATGAAAAGAACTAGCTGAATCTGTGGAAATTCTATGGGTGTTGATTACTTGAAAATCACCATTACTCTTTAAATATTTCTGCAATTAAAGTATATGATTTTGCTTGAGTAATATATTACCTATGTAATGTATCTATATTAAGTATAATACCATGCAAAGGTAAATGAAACTAATATATCTGTTATTACCATTATTGATTACTTTTGCTACCTGTTTATATTCCTGAGGTCTACTACTACTACTATGATAATTTTTAGGCTTCCGACTTGTAAGGAAAGAGTAATGAATGAATGACAGGTATAGTGAAGGCTGAGTCCCTTTTGCTCCCACACAAGCATAAGCATCTGCTTCTATTCTTATGCTTGTTCATAATATTGCAAGGGTGTATAGGGAGGGAGAAGAGAAAGAATAAAAAATAAAAAGAGAATTTGAATTTTATTGCTGTGTGATACTATGGTTTAGGACCTGTGGACAGCAATTGTTTCCTTGCGATCAATTAACATATTATTATTATATAATTGTGTTTTACAAATAATTTCTTAGATTTTGTGATGATTCATAGTTCAGTTATGATGAGGTTGTCTTTCTTGGACCCAAAAACCCATATTATAAGGGGAACTATGGTAATCAGGGAGTTTAATGGTTGCAAGGCTTAAGTCTGGTAAAGATCATGACTTTATTCTTCTTATGACCACACCCATGACAGGATACCAGTCCACCAAAGGGGTACCTCCTCCACCTCAATCATACAGCTTAGACTGTACTCAATTAGCTGCAGAATGCACAGGGAAATTTGTTTTAATAAAGAGTTTCACACCTTTTGCTCATACAGGAATCGAACCTGTGGCCTTCAAAGAGTTATTTGGACATGCTAACCATTACACTATCCTAGCAGACTTGTACATACAAACGTACAGAATAATAAGAATATATTTCAAGCCATATACTATCGACCTCTAAGTTTTCCCAATTAGACAATAATGGGAGGAAGAACATATAGATTATTGAGAAATAAGTTTTTTTCTAGATAAATCAGTTATATAAGCTATTGTAAAAAGCGTTGAGTCAAAGGACACAAACTTTGTATACAGCAATGCTACTGCCCTTCATTTAGTATTTATGATCTCACTGATGAAGTAAAAAATATTCATGTTATACAGATACACCATCAATTTTCTAACTGATAGTCAGGCACCTTTTTGTCACCTTTTCACCTTTTTTCAATCCTGACAAAAATACAAACAGTCATTTGAATTTCTCGAGGCTCTCACACTAGTCACTGAGTGCATACAGGTTGCATTACAGATAGATTTGTACATTAAAATACACCATCAATTTTCAAACAACTGATAGTCAGGCATCTTTTTCCAATCCAAACAAAACTACAAGCAGTCATTTGAATTTCTCAAGGTTCTCATACTAGTTCACTGAGTGCCTACAGGTTGCATTATGGATAGAGTCGTGCTATAAAAACTTGAGTTATGAAATGATACACCATCAATTTTCCAACAACTGATAGTCAGACATCTTTTTCCAATCCTGACAAAATTGTAAGCAGTTCACTGAGTGCCTATAGGTTGCATTACAGGTAGAATTATACTATGATAAATTTGAATTATAAAATGGAAGTTATTACTACGATGTAAGATGGTTTCAAAGGTTTAACCCTTTAGAGGGCAAGTAACTGTATATGATCAGTTAAATTGGGTCTAAAGATAGTGTGCTGCTACCTCTCCCAGAGCGCCAATGAACGAAATATTTATTTACATCCAATCAGCATAAAGCAAAACAATCAAAGAAAACTTGCAACTGAAGATATCTAGTGGTTGAGTCAAGTTTAAAATACAGAAAGGTTGTTTTGTTATCTAAAATATTTTTAAGCATGTCCTGTAAGAGGGTTTGAAAGAACGTCATAAAATCCCTATGCTTGAAGGTACTGCCAAGTACGAGCATGAATTAGCTAAGCTACGTGGATGATGAGAACCTCAGCAAACACTTCCATACAAATACATTCTCACTGTTTTCATACCTCCTCTTTTAAATCATTCGTTCTCCATCTTATGTATTTCTAGGATGTTGACAATAGAAAAGGCAGCAGCTGATGCCATTATAAAGAGAATCCAAAGAAAGAATTAAAGAGAAATATAGATTGGATCCATTACAATCCGTACAGCAGGATTGGGGGTGGAGAGAAATGAAAAAAAAAAAAGAGTTCTAATTGATTTTTCTCTATACACGTACACATCAATTTCTATAGACAGCTCTAGTTCCAACCCATTCAGTTATTTTACACACAGAGAATCAATATGAGTAATGCGTTGCAACAGAATGGACATATGCATTACTGTGGGGAGAATGGAAACAGCAAACCAAGTTCAAAGTCTGGCTGAGATAGGTAGTGTTCACATGACTTAAGGAAAGGCATTAATTGTTTAAATGACCTAGGGAAAGGCATGAAATCATCTCTTCTCCTTTCTACTTATAAATGAATAGTAAGGTGTGGGTGTTAGCAGAAAAAAATTGCCAAGACTGAAAATTGGTAAAAATATTTTTGCGCTAGTTTGAGTATAAATAAGGTCTAAACTGTTTTTTGAATAGCTAGAAAAACACCAAAAATGGCAACAAAAAAAAGCACAAAAAATGCTTACAAATGACCAAAAATGGCCTGAAAATTGCCAAAATATCCAAGCATTTCAACACAAATTTAGAAATTTTTGCATTGCCAAATTTTCATTTGTCAAAGATGGCCATGGCTGGAAACCAGTCTATGTGACAAAAAACTCTTATTCCACACCTGCCTAAAGATGGACCATCAAGCTATCTAGTCCTTGAAATACACATGATGAAATCATCTCAGGTGTCCCAACAACCCAGTATTGGGTTACTGGATCCGTAAAACATAAGATAAATACATAGATATACATAAATATAAAAACAGAATTAGTGTCTTGGATATTTATTGCGTGATGCATCTTGGATTTGGGGTGTTTGAAATCAAGGTCAGACATAACTTGGTAAGTATGGTTCTAGTAACTTACCCATGACCATAAATGAAAAAACTATTGACTCAGTGCGAACAAGATCATTGTATCAAATCACTGATCAACCAGCCAAGAGGGCTTTGCTCATCTGTGGGTCTATGTGTGTGTCTCTACGGGCTCCTGGTCCCTTTTTTCTGACAACAACCTTGAAAATTTGCATGAATACACAACAAAGCAACATCTAAATACTTTCTTTTTGTTTTTTCAAAAAAGTACTTTTTGGGGTCTCAATGGTCATTTTGGATCAACAATGCCCTAATCTTATGCTGGTATTTCTTCAGATGATTTTAGATAAAAGATCTATTTATTTAGATAATTTTGGACAGAAGATCTTTTTCCCTTAGATAATTATTTTAATAACTAGTCCTGGCATATGCACAACTATGGTGGCACAGATTCATCAATTTGTTTTCTAAATCATTTCTCTGGAATCCTTTTTATGCATCATATAGAAGAGATATTTGCTGCATATATATCCATGTCTATATCAATAACAGGAGATGCAAGATGGTCAAGTAGACGGCCAAGCAGTTAACAGCACTGGAAAAGGGATCGGCAAGCCGAGTTCAAACTCTGACTTAGACAGTTTGCGTTTACTTTGCACTAATGCCCTTGGGAGAGGCATGAATCCATCTTTTCTTTGACCAATATGGTAAGTAAATGGCTTCTCCTTGAGAACATCTATGTAGAATGAACTCCTGAATGTTTTCCTGATGAGTGTGATCTTAGCATTTTGACATCAGTTAGTTTTTTTAGTCTTCATTTGTAAACACATCATGTTTTGATGTTTTTAACTTCACAATTTCAACATCAATAAACTATTCCAGCTTTTTTTTCTTTGACCTATTCTCAATTCTGTTTCATAATTAATTCCCTCCTTACTAACTTTTTGGTGTGAAGATTGGCTGAGAGGCCTTGCTCAGGGGGTGACTAAAGTACCCCCCCCCCCCGAAAAAAAAACCACATCCTGCACTTACTCGGGGAAGGCCCATGTCCAACAACAGATCTTAAAAATATCTATAACAGTAAAACCGAGTCATCCGTCATGAAATATTACGAGTAGATTTACAGACATGTTTTACAAGAGGAAGTTTTCTGGGGTTTTTTTTACCAATATCATTTTGAAATTTCAAGATATAGAAAATTGAGGTTCAAAGTTGCCCTATATTTAATAAAATTATAGCAATTCCAACAAGATTCATTGGATTTCCCAGAATCAAAGACCCTATTCTCCAGAAATAAGTCTCAAAAATTTTCCCAGCATTTTACAGACCATTTTTTCATCGGCTTATTGTAACTTCAAAAGAAGGTAATCCATGCTAAATACTAATTCCTGTACATGTCCTCTTCGTGAAGGGTGAAGATCATTCATTGTACAAAAAAGTAGATAGAATAAAAGTATCATAGATAATTTTAGAAATATACAAAATCACAAAAATTAATTCCTTTATCAATCTACTACAGTATACAAGCCAACAGACTAGTAGTTATTTAGAAGTTGTTCATCAATATTAACAGTATTTCCACTCAATTCAAACGAATTTAAGGAACATTATCATGAGACAAAAGAAGAAAAACCGCCATAATTGAAAAGGGGTACTGGTAAATCTTATAATGATAAGATTATCATAAGTAAACGTAAGAGGATGTGCAACTGTCATAGTTGGTAACAGCTTGAACAATGGAATCGGCAACCTGAGATCAAATTCTAATTAGGGCTGTCTATGTTAACTGTGCTAATGCCCTTAGTAAAGGTATGAATCCATCTCTTCTCCCTCAAGCTATAGGAAAAATAATTCGGCAGGGATCTCATAGGTAAATAGTATGGTAGATAGAGGTCTCGAGCTTAAGGATGGCAACCAGTGTAGGAGAAGGACAACTCGGGTCAAGACGATTTGAATGTCACTGAGCCATCCACTAAACATCTTGATAATGAAGGTGAAAGGGCCAAGACTTTAATTTCATGTTAGAAACCATAAACTGAATCTGTCAAAATAGGTTTCTTCAGTTTTCTAGTCGGTCTGGCTGGCTATATATATATGTATATAAATGTATGTATAAATGATACATACAGACCACACCAATGGAGCAAGAGGGCTGAAGATTTCAACATTCACTCCATATTATGACTGGAGAAAACTATTTCTTTTCAAAATTCACCTTACCTTAAATAGTTTTTTAAGTGTGGGGGGTCAATTTGCACTGTAAATTTATGCTAAATTGGTTACTTAATTGATATCAACTTTTTAAAAATCTTTTGATTAAACTAGAGGTGTGGTGGGGAGGTGGAGATGGTGGTCACATAAATTTCATCTGTCCGCACACATTTTCCTTTATTTTACAGGAGGAATCTACCATAATCCACTTCCAGCTCACTTCCCCGTGTAATGAGACATGGATGGATGGATGATAATGGGCATTGCTCTGCCACACTGGCCCATGACATATTGGCTGTGGGTAGGAGATGGATTCATGCATTTCTCAGATGCATTAACATGATATCAGCCCAAACTGTCTAGGAGTTTGAACTTGGCTTGCCAATCCCATTCTCCGTACCTTCAACCACTTGGTCACCAACACCATCGAAAATATATGTATTAGGACGTTTCAAGTATTTTCACGTTCGGAAAGTGATTACGTATCAGAGAGATCACAATCGCCGTTTTGAGACCTTTCAAACTACAGCTGGCATTCACGAGCCTTCATCACATCAGGATACACTTCACAAATGTTTTCATTGCCTGCATTGCACTACTGCCCTTTCGAAATATCGTACAGCAAACAATGGCAAATATGTTATTCTTTAAGCTCTCTATTCTTCACAGGGTTAAACTTTGCTATACGCAATTAAAGACACGCTGCCGGATAGAAGAGATGATGAACTAAATCCAGACATCATTTTGTATCATTTAACCTTGATCTAGCCTTACTTGGTTGACTTATGATTTATAGTAGTGAAATACATAACTGCTCGTCGAACACATGTCAATATGCATAACTGTAAGTTTAAATACATCTATACAGAAATATGCATAACTGTAAGTGAAATATATATACATGTCTATATCTATAACTAAGTAAATACAAGACTGGCTGCTGCAGGGTCACACTCCACCCCTAGTTCTAATTGATAGGGAAGACAAATCTTCACTGATTGCATTTCTATTATTCTAATATTGAGAGAACAATCAGTGAAGAGTTACCTCTCTTTTATCTAGTGAAGATTGTTCTTGTTCTTATGCGAGAAAAATAAAGTCAACCCAAGCCTTGGATTTGTATTGAAGTTCAATAAATGTTTAAAAAGTCAGATTTTCTGTAAATTTCTCCACAACAGCACTAGCCTCAACAGGAGATATTTTTTTCAGAAACCTTAATTCTTGAAATGGAGTTTCTATCAGTTTCCAGAAATAACAAGCTAAAAGATGAGGCTGAAAGAAGGCAATGCATTGATTAATGACATCTTGAAAATAAACAATCATTAAAATAAATATCTCGAAATCTATCTCCTTTTTGTACATCTCTCTCTAAAACAAACACTATGAGAGATTTGTTTGCACCTACATGCATTTTATCATAATCACAGATAATGTTATCAAGCGGTTATTCTTATGGAAATCAGTTGGTCCCAAGCACTATATCAGAAATTATTGAAAATTATCAAATTTTTTTAAATTTTTATTATCATCATTATTTCTAATTTTTCATTATTTGTTATTATTATTATTTTTACATTTTTTATAATTATTATTATTTTTGTATTTCTTTATTATCATTATTATTTTATATTTTTATTTTTATCATTTTTATTTTTTATTATTATTATTCATATTTTTTATTATTTTTGTTTTTACATTTTTTTATTAATATTATTTTCATATTTTTTATTATTATTATTTTTATATTTTCTTAATCATTATCATAATCATCATCATCATCATTAATTTTTTTCATTATGTAAAGTTGTTTATAACTTGACTTTAAATTAATTTATAACAATGAATGTAAATTGTTTTTTTTTTATCAATTGCTTTGTGTTATCAATTGGTTATTGTCACAGCAGCTGTCCTCATTTTATCACAACCCTATAATTGATTTCATTAACTATCAATCTATTTCACATGGACTTTTAGGTTATAACAATAATTGGACGAAACATACAACCAAATAGATATACCATTAAAAATACTGATTAACAGATATGGGTAGATTGTCTTGCTCAATATATTTTTGGTTGCTTTGCATTACATATATTCAAATACCAAAGAAGGCCTTCATAGATAAATATATTAGATGTATAAATAAACCCCAGCATCCCAACTTATTGTCTGTCTACACTGAACAATAGCTACCTCCTCTGCTGACTATTCTTGTTTCAGTACAAACTGTTGTTGTTGTTGTTACTACTACTACTACTATCATCATCATCATCTACAAAGAATGGAGTAAACCATATGCTAGTTCAGTGATCAAAGACTGAGGCAGTTACCAACACAAGTCTATATCTTCTTTATTCTTCTATATTATGAGAAACTGACCAATCGTATTTCAAAGCAGCCATGACATCACTGATATTTGCAATACAAGCAAGGAAAAGAGAGAAAGATGAGAAGCAATGACAGAGAGAAAAACTGTCTCCCTCCTCCTAGCATTCAACTGGATCTATATAGTGTTGCTATGACATCACAAAGAAATTATCGATTGGGGGAAAGATTTGCATTTCAGAGAGAAACAAGAATCTAGAGCCGGATATCGCTGACAGCCCATTGATACCTAGAGCTAATTGTATGTATTTTAATTGAAAAATAGACGGCTACAGGCCAAGCAAGAAGCAGTCTTAACCTGTTTACTGCCATTGACAATATAACTAATCCCCGTAAGTTGTCAGTCCAGTGCCATAAACAGTATGACTTGTCTTCTGAGAGTGTTATTTTTCTTAGATACATTTATGTATATACTGTGGTACCAATTTTAGTGAAGGACTCTTATGACAAAATTTCACTTAGTAAGAGATCCCACTTGCCAAAAAGAAAATCTCAGTGAAATATCTTCAGTTAACAAGAAAAATAACCTATGAAATTACATAGAATTATCCAGAATCATCTAAATTTCATTTATAAATATCTACATTTATATCTAGTATCTAGGTGATCATTTTCAGACAGATAGTGAATTATAATATGATTAATTATATATTTCTTTATTTACTCATTTATTTGTATTTATCCATTATTTAGAAAGTAATTACTACATTATAAATTATATTCAAGGTTATTATTAAGGTTTCAGAGGACCAATATTTTTATTTGGAACAAATTACTGGAATCCCATTGGTATGATTATTCATTCAACAAACTTTCATTCAACAAGACGATTTGTTCAATGGATTGTCTTCTTCAAAAGAGATACTAATGTATTACATTTATCAAATATTTTGTTGTACATATTAGTTGATTGATATGAAAATAAAACTATTTCAGACGTGCAGTGAAGACTTTCTTTTTTCATTAATTTTTTTATGATTGATAGTGAACAGCTTGAAAAAAACCCCAATGATTTAAAGCATTTATCTCAAAATATCATCATTAGCTACTTCTATTTTTTTGTCTCTTGTCTCCCTTTTCAGAAAATAAGTTAAAATGGAGACTTGTATACCACTAGGGCTGAGCTCAAGGGGTCAGACTTGATGGCATCTTGAGCAGCCTGCCTTGGTCACGTAAAATAATTTTCCGCCCTTTGTACGAAGCCACAGCTTCGAAGTATTTCAGTTACTACTCCTTAGAGATGCCACAGCTTTGAAGTATTTCAGTTACTACTCCTTAGAGATGCCATTTTAAACAATTTATAACTAAATTTAAATGATTCTAAATGTTTTATTGATTTTCATCAGATTTTTTTCAGAATTGCATATCCAAAAACCTCAGACCCAACACTGTACTGCATTATGGGCTAACTGATATATCAGGCAAATAAAAACTTTGTACAATGGCCAGTTGTTGAGTAATCACAGCTCATACACACATTCAGTTATAGAGATTAATTGGATTGAAATAAGATAAGAAAAAAAAAAATCACTCTTTTTTTTATCTTTCTTTGCCAATTTTTTCATAATTTCAACTGAAATTTTGCATAGTTACTAAGTATAGGACAGCCAGTTTATATTGCATTGAAAATTTCGGTAACTTTTTTGACATTTTATTGATCTTTATCCATCGTAAGTTTGAAAAATTTCAGAATTTCAAGAACAACTTTAAACATCAATGAACATTGAAACAAAAAGAAAAAAAAAAAAATTATATCCATTTTCATGATTTATTGATTGTTGCCAAGTTTTAAAGAAATTTTCAAAAGACACCCCCAAAGGCAATTTTAATTCAATTTTCATTTTACTCCTAATGTTAATACTGAGTGGAGTCCTGCTGGCAAGATGACAACAAATGCTAAACAAGGTTATTGTATTCTCTTGCCGTTTCATTTAAGTTCCGATCGCAATCACAGCACAATCAGAAACAAAAGCCAATTGCCAGCCCAACTTGGCTTGCATTAGTCATTCATTATATCAGTAGCATTGATTCATAAGAGCCTAGAACAAGAATGAACAATAATACTATTCAGTAATTTCTACATACCCTGTATCACATTTGGGCAGCTGTAGGCTCACTAGATTTGGCCCATGGCAACATTTTTTCATGGCCCGTGGCCAATCTAGTCATTTATACAAAACCTTACATAATTTTTCTCAGAAAGTCAATTTTATAATTTATATTGATTTTACAAATCAATAATATAATTGTTATTCATATGTTTGTCTAAAATGGAAATTGAGAATGCTTTCTGTAATACAATCAACATCTTTTATGTAAATATGTGGCCCAAATAAAGATGAAAAATGTCTTATGTGACTTACTAGATTGTAAATATATGCAGGAATATATGACAAGCAGGTACAGGGGACTATCATTCACGGCAACTCATCCAAGCCCTATAACCATCCAAATCAAGCTTTGATAGACATCTCTCTAGTCATAATACCAGCACATTGGACAGTATTAAACCACTTCTTTATGAAGGGAGAATATGACAAGGGCGGTTTAGCACATAAACATGTAGGTGAAGATAAAATCTGCCTAGTCCCCATGACTAGTGTCAAGCATACATTAGAAATGTCCTTCAGACCCAGCACTTTTTACACAATGGTGAGGTGCTGCTGCATCATATACTTTTTGAATCCTGGGCCTCTTAAGAGAGGAGAAAAAACAACAAGAAACAAATTCAATGATGCATCCACCATCCTTGTGTCCATATCTATGATTTCTGATTTTGAAGGGATTCCAGATAAAATAGTATTAGCATTAATAGTAGTGGTACTAGTAGCAGGAGAAGGAAAAAGAAAAAAAAAAAGATGACGGATCACCTGAATATCCGGTTGTTAAAAAACAATTAGTATATTTAAATTGAAGTAAGTTTACAATGTTTATCAATTTGTTCTGGGATCTTGGAGAATGGCTGTCTTATTTGAAAAATGGGCCTAGAATGGATATATATAACATTTTCTGCTACTGAGTTAGCTGAAAATAGAAAAGTTTAGTCGATTTTAGCTACTTTTGAAGACAATTTTAGCTATTAATAACAAACAATTCTTGGCAACACTATAACAGAAAACAATCACTTGATACTAAATCAAGTGTATTTGAATATTTTTTTTTTTTCATGATCTCCGACGTTCTTGTAACACTGCACTTCTTATGACATGATAGCAGCTGGTAAATAAAACACAAAACACCCTCCTTCCTCTTTCTGTTGTTTAACGTAACTGAAACTGACAAACAGACAGACAGACTGCACAGTCTTATTGAGATGTGCGGACACATCTAGAAAGAAAAAAAAAACAGTAGTACAAGCAGAATTAGAAAGAAAAGAGAGTAACCTCGACAAAGAAAGAGCCGAGGGAGATGTCAACCTGTCAGCATTAGCTGCACAGCGTGTTTTTAATTTGTTTGTCTAGCAAAGTGGACAAACGTTATCCCATCATTAGATTAGTGAACAATATCAAACACTTGGCTCAAATCCCTGTTCAATAGCTGTTTGAATAACATCACTGGTGGATCAGTTAACCACTGTGAACCAGTGTACACATTATTCAATTATTTAATCCCTTTCTTCCTGGCTGTGACAGAAGGCTGCAATCATACCGCACTATTGAACTCAATCTTGTGCTTTAACATGTTCTCCGCTCCATTTGAGATCCATCTCTTTCAAGTTTGTCATCGTTGTTTTTTAGCCTGCCTCTCTTTCTTCCAATCTATTTCACTGGTTAATTTCAGAACACGACTAAGCCATTGTAAAGTACGTTTCTATTTCACTGGACATTCAGGACACAACCTGGCCATCAAAATGTAAGTTTCCTAATCTTCAGGGAGTTATTCCAATTGTCTGTCCTCACAGCCAGTTCCTCATAAGAGATCGTGTTTGCCAAGTAAATATTATATATCTTTAGCAAACAGCTATCATTGAAGACTTTGACCTTTCACATTTCTTTCTTTGTAACTCTCTAGCATTAAAAGCCATAAAAAAAGATGGCCTTCATTTTGCTGTTGTAAACCCTTATCTTAGTTTTGAGGCTGTATTGCTTGGACTCCCAGATGTTATATATTCAACTAAAATCACCCCTGGCTTTGTTTAAATGGGCTATGAAATCTTTTTGGGTGCAGTTGTCCCTCTGCTCACAAAGCTTCCAAGGTTTGTGAAATCATCATTGCACTCTCACACGTCTCTGTCAATGGTGATTGGGGGTGATTGGATACCATTGGAACACGTCTAGTGCTTCACTCCATGGAAGACATATCTCTTTTAAATCCATCATCAATGTTCTTTGGCAGATAGCCTTTAACCTGACTCTACTTGTGTTTCATCTTGAAGCAACTTTGGTTATTCTTTCAATGGGAATCCTCAGGATATGACAAAGTCATCATAATCTACGTTTCTTAATCCCAAGAAACGTATTCTTACTAGAGTAGGCTTGCCTTCAATAAATAGTACAACCCACTCAGGACAAAACAGTTATATTAACTGCATATTGCATTTGGCCTAAGCAAAGAAGCAAGATGGCAGTTTGCTGAAGACAACAAAAATCACAACATACATTTGGGCTGACACATGGAGATGCCATTGGTCCGGTGATCAGTAGCACAGGAAATGGAATCAGCAAGCCAAGTTCAACCTCCGACTGAGATTTGCGTTCACTTTGGACTGATGCCCTTGGGAAGGCAAAAATCCATCTCTCCTCTCTCACTCTAGCGAAATAACTAAGGGTGATATGAGTAATGCATCTTCGGGTGCTTGAAGCTTTTAAGACTACCTCATGCAATGTAAACCTTGAAGAATAAGCCCAGACAGAGGAACTTGCGATATGTGAAGGTCCAGGCAGGTTTGATTGAAGCTGTAGTTGGCATAAAGGCACTACTTCACTTAAACTTATTGGGAATCAGAAATGAATGGAACTCTGACTGAAACAGTTTGCATTCATTTTGCACTGATCTCTTTGGGAAAGACATGAATCAATCTCTTCTCCTCCAGCTATCAGTAGATAGCAGGGTACACTGAGATCTTCAGTCCAGGTTTGCAACCAGTCTCGGAAATGGCAACTCTAGATTGAAATCAGGAAAGTCAGGTATCTTGTCCAGTATCCTGAGAGGCAGGCAACAGATAGAATAGAGAAAGTCTTCCTGAAAAGTATGGTTAACAGGACTTTGGTGAAGCTTTGATAGGCCTAGTAAATAGGAAGTGAATTATGATAAATTGCCCAAGCAGAATAAAGTCGAATAGAAATGGAATGACAGAATAACACAACTGCCGACTCCATCCCCTAAAGAAACTTTGAGAATATGCAGAAGATTTTTTTTTTTAAATAAATATTCAGGAGATATCTTGGCTTTTTTCTAGGCTCAAATACCATCTACACACACTGGAAATAAATATGCAACTTTCTCAGCCAGGAAGGAGAAAATCCTTACATAGGTGCATATATGTCATTGATTTTTCTTTTAATAAATGAAGAGAAGGCACAGAATCTAGAAAGCAAAGCTTGAATGGAGTCTTCATACAGCAAATTACTTCTCTTTGAGGCAGTCACCATAAAACAAGCAAAGAAAATAATTCACAGGGAATATTATTATCAAGTGTATTAATGTAGAGAGAAAGCAACCCCACAATGAGCACTATGACATGAATGATGCATTTTCTTCAGAGATGAAAGTTACAATTACAGTAAATTCAAAACAAAACAATTATCCAAGACACTCACCTCTACTGAATACAATTGTTCTTCGCTTTTATTGTCTTTAATCCGATCAAATAAATCTTGACAAAGCTGAAAGCAGAAAAAAACGAAGATGATATTAAAATGAAACACAACTAGAATTTACAGAATTATTCATCTATTTTATAATCACTAAGGGACCAATTTAGCATGATCTTACATTGCAAAAGGATTTCTATAGACATAAGGAGTTGATGTTTAAATTTTTAGCTCTCCTAGTTCTATTGGTGCACACCTGTATGTGTGATAGATAGCTAGCTAGCTAGACCAACTCAAAAACTGAATAAAACCTATGTTGACGATGACAATTTTAGTTGACTGTTACTAATATGATATTGAAAAACAAACTTTCTATTTTGGTTGAGTTTTTCTGGAAGGGTAACATACATTAGCATATCTATGATTTAAGAGAATAATTCTTTTGTGCATGGGTTTTAGCTGGAAAAACTGCCAAGAATTAAACTCAGTGTTGCCAACTTTTCATGTTATTTTGACTGCCAAAAAGTGCGAAGTCTTTTTAAATAGCCAAAAAATGCCAAGAACACCAGAAAGGTTTTCAATATGGCCAAAAGATGGCTAAAATATTTAAGCACTTCCGCACCAATTAAGCGATTTTAGCACAGCTGAATTCCATCTGAAGACAGAGATTTAATATCTATATAATAAGTAACACGTTCATCCATCTGTCACTCTTTAAAAATAAAAAGTTTTCATCAGTTGAGATTTATCAAATCTTAAGAGAGAGTAGTCACCCTTATCTATTCATTTGCAAATGTGTAAAAGATCCAGATTTATTCTGGTCAACTCAGATCATACTCTTTTTCTTGACTCAACAGGCATTTATTTCAAATATAACTCCAACGAGAGGAATGCGTAGATGTAATAATAAGGGATAGAGAGAGTGGGAAGTAACAAGAACTGTAGTCTACAAAGATATAATTGTTTAATATACATATAAGTAAATAACATAATACATATTTACTAAAGACTGTGATCATTCGAAGAGACATGGTTTCATTAATGTTTTGCTGAGTTAGGATTGAATGTTTCTTAAATCGCCCCTTAGACAATATATCAGTTCTGGTGATTTTTCATGTAATAATACAAAGTTTTATTTGTACTCTTATAATAACTGTCAGCGACTAGTAATTATAATGTATAATAGATTTTGAACTGCTGATACAACAATCAAACTGTCTTCCATCCTAATTATCTACTGTTCTCATATTAGTCAAAAACCATACTATTTTTCTACATGGTTGGTTACGGTCCAGTTAGTAAAGTGTCCTGTTCTATCATATTCAACTTACTATCTTATTTATAAAAAGAACTGAACAACCATTTTGGTCATCCTTTCAAAGAAAATTATTCGAATCAAATCGAATCCGCATTTTTTTACACATCAGCGAATAAATGAATAAAAAGTGATGACTGAAAATTCAATAGTAATCTCCCTTGACAAATCGGTCATTATAATATATATTGGGTGAGCTTGACACAGACTACACACTATTATTATTAAATTTTATATCACCCAGATTTTTTTTTTCCCTTTTAAAGCGAGTGCCTTATTGGAGTGCTTCAATTTAACATCTGGCAACAATACATTGTTTCAGCTACTCAGAGGTTACATACGCATAAACAGAATCAGGCTTTTAGTAATACACTGATAATGTATAACAGCAATTGGATTGCCTTACATCATAAATATCTACTGTTCTTGTATTGAAAAATTGAATTGTCTTCCATCATAAATATCTACTGTTCTCGTATTAAACAACTGAATCATCTTCCATCATAAATATCTACTGTTCTGGTATCAAACAAAAAACATACTATTCTTCTGCATGGCTAGTTATTGTTCCGCCAGTAATGTTTACTGTTTGATCATATTTGATACACTATCCTATACAGGAAAAGAATGGTGCCCCAGGATATCAGCTTATTTCTGTCAGCAGAATGCTAAAACATATCACGAAGTTGGTGATCATATAAATAATCTGAGACAAGTTAATCTTTCCTTCACTCACTGACTCAGGGGTTGTCAGCAGGAATTAAGCTAGCCAACATAAGATCAGTGATGCACTCGAATATCAATCTGGTGCCAGATCTACAAAAATACATTCATATATTTTGTAAATCCAGTTTCAGATATCCGACTGGATTGTCATTCTGGTATATCAACATGTAGGATAACTTCATGATAAGTTCAGTAATACCCTACTTGGGGTCATCCTGTTTAGCACTGATTCGCTATAGTTCTCTTCCTCAAATACTTTTTGTAATGAATTTAGTAATGTTGAATTACCGGAATATATAATGATAAAAGATCACATAATGGATAGTCTCCAAAATAACTGAATACTGTACACTTTGGTTAATAAGCCTTATGCACAAGAATTAACACATAGACATAAACAATAATCTATCAAGTAACCATTTACATTGGCATCTCATGATATTTCACCAGCTCTGGAATGTAACAATCAAATGAGATACACAGCAAACAAGATTATGCCCATCAAAAATGACTGGGTTATCTATGTATGGATTGGTTCGGTACTAAGGAGCCTAAAGCTATTTTACCAGGTTATTTGTTTTCAATAGTTCAACTATTCTAATTTCAAGTTTTTTCTTCCAAGTCTCAACTCAACTTGAGCTGTTTAAAAAGGTGATCAGACATGAAGTCTTGAGAGTTTCTATGATGTAATCTTCATTATGTCATAATAGGAAGATGAATCAACCAATGAGATCAATGCACAAACAAACAGACTAGAAATTTGAATATATGACTATTATATGATTGAATGATAATTGGCATAATCTTTATTTAACGCTGCATTTTTAGGAATGTATCTCGAATGCTAACCAAGGTATTACAGTTCAGCAATCATTTTTCAGAATTTCTTCCATCCTTTTTTTCTAAAAATCGTTTTATGGACAAGGTTAGTTAACAGACAAATGCACGCAATGAAAGAGCAAGGTGTTATCTACTGACAGTAATATACAAATCCAGTGGTCCCTCTTACAGCAAAGGACTCTTAAAACAAAATTTCACCAAAGTCAAAGGTCCCAATTGCCAAAAAGAAAACCCCTTACCGAAATATTTAGAGTTGGCAAAAAATAAAAAATACAAAATTCATAAAAGTATCCAGAATCATCTAGATGTCATTTATAATTTTCTAGAGTCATATCTGATATTCTGGCACATATTTCCAAATGGATGAATATTTGGTGAATGATAAGATTTTTTGATTTTTTCATTACATTATTTACATGTTTATTTATATTCATGTATCATTTAGAAAGTCATTGATTCAGTATACATTATTTACAAGGTTGATATCAAGATTTTGAGGTTCCGATATTTTTATCGGGAATGAATTAGTGAAATCCCATAGGTTTAATTATTCACTTAATTTTCATCCAACAGGACTTTTTGCAGAAAGGATTGTTCTCGTTAAGAGAGGTACAGATTCTGAGAGAAAAAATTCTAAACGCACAAAAGAGACAAAGAAAGCAAGAGCTGTCATTTACTTACGAGTGGAATGATTCCGCGCTGACTTTCTTCATTTTTTCCCATCATTGTATAACTCTTTCCAGCACCTGTCTGTCCGTAGGCAAAAATGCATACGTTGTAGCCTTCAAAGGCATGGTCCAACATTTCAAGACCAATGTCTTCATAGACTTTGGTCTGTGATGCAAATTTCGCATCGTTTGGCTAGAAGAAAGAAAGATTACAATTACATTATAGTAGGAAATGATCTCACTGAGAGAAAAAAAGATTTTAAAATGTTTTCAAAAAGCTTCCTGAATTATGAAATAAAAACTACCAATATCATTAGCTGTGAGAAAATATATTCATGAATTTAGGTTATTAATCAGTGGGTAGTATTTGCAATATCTATCTTATAACAGGACGTCTTATCAGTAAAATTTCATGCCATTGCTTTAGCCAACTTTGTAAAATGATATCATTATGAAATCAATGAAAATGAAATCAATTTGAGCATATGTTAGATTGTTACAAATAAAATCGGTTTCTTTTATATTGCAGAAAATAATGTTAAAGTTGAGATATTTTCTATTGTACAAATATAGTACAGGGTGTTTGAATCATCATTTATGATATGGTTGGACTATTTTCCTCATCTATGTCTTAATTTGTTCACAAAATTTCGACTATGTACCCCCGACCTTTGTCAGGTGTTGTTGGTTCTAGGATGTGATGTGTCCAGTCCCATTGAGCATACGCTCTGAGTAATGATTCCTCATTCTGGAACCAACAACACCCAATGATGGCTGGAGAGTACACAGCTGAATTATTGTGAACAAATGAACTTGAAGACAAAGAAAGTAGTCAGACCATATCATACATAATTATTCACAAATGTAATTGTATTTTTTTGCAGATTTCATAAAAGGTAAAGTGTCCTGTCTCTTGAGAGACAACTCCCAAGGATGATATCCAGTGATGAAGTCCTGGTTTCTGTTGTATGCATCAGCTTAGTGATTCTTGCAAGTCTCAAGGACTTTATACCTACAAGTTCTTATAACCACCCCACCAGGCAACCTAATCAAACAGCTTGGAGTGTACTCAATTAGCAGCTGGGTGCACCAGGAAATTATTCCTAATGAAGAGTTCTCCACCCTATTAGCTCATACAAGGAATCAAACCCAGAACCTTCTTCATTTGAGGCAGACGTGCTAGCCATTACACTATCTGAGCAGACAGATTTAATCTAACAATATTTTCAAATTCTTTATTCTTGGATGAAACATAGTAACATTATTATTGATTTTGACTAGTTTTTTCCTTTATCCTAACTTTCAGTTGCTTTTTACCACAACTTAAAATAGGACCATGTCCTACGGCAATGATTAACAATATAATCAGAAAATTAAGAGCAAGCTCATGGTGAGAATCAAACTCACAGCCTCTAACCAGAGGGTTTCCAATATAGGTCAGGCTGCTTTTAACCATTCAGCCACAGGGACTATATGGTTAAACGGAAGCTGATTTTACATCTCAAACTTGACTTCTTGTAACTGATATTCTATCCTTACTTTAATGATAAAAAATAACTTAAAGTTAGGATGTGAGGTCAAAAACTAGACAAAATTGATAACCAGACTTTATGTAAGTAGAGACATAATTCTACATAAAGATTTCTATTTTATAGTAGATACTCCTCAGAATGTACATAT
Organism: Thysanoteuthis rhombus; assembly: GCA_963457665.1. NCBI lineage: Eukaryota > Metazoa > Mollusca > Cephalopoda > Oegopsida > Thysanoteuthidae > Thysanoteuthis > Thysanoteuthis major. The sequence goes on from OY735242.1 coordinate 8,542,313, forward strand.
TGTAAATGTAAATACTCCTTAAAACAAGTACTGACAGAAAAAGATAACTTACATCTGTATGTGACCAATATGAGTAATCAAAGTTGAAGCTTTTGTATTGGTAGTCTTTGGGTCCCGGTTTTGGATTCTGGATGGCTGTAAGTAAAAAATATACAGAGTTAAATAACAAGTGTTAAAACAAAAACACAAACAGAAAAACTCTTAATCACTCATCATCAGCCTTTTAGCATCCTTGTTGGATATAGAACTACCAAGATTCACC
>OY735242.1:8547574-8727574 GCA_963457665.1 Thysanoteuthis rhombus
ACTTTTTGATGTGTGGAGCAGCCTGCCATAATTGTCATGCAAAATAGTTTTTCCTTCGTCATACAAAAATGAGTCTTCGAAGTATTTTGGCTATTTCAGTATTGCCAATTTAGACATTTTATATCTAAATTTAAATATTTTATATCCAAATTCAGTTAATTCTGAACATTTCATTCATTTTTTATTAGATGCCTCCTGAACTACTCAACCTCAAAACTTCAGACTCAACACAGCCCTGCCTTGTGTTCTGACAAATATTTCAAGCTGATGTCAACTTTGTATAATGACCAGCTGTCAGGTTATCACGGTGTATGCATATACAAGTAGATTTCTCCACTTGTAGTCAGAATAGCAATTCCGTTTTGTGACCGTCATAAAATTGTTAAAATTTGTATATATTTTACTGATAGACTATTCTCTTTCTGCCAATAGTATTTGATTATCTATGAATTGACTTTTGATCAAAGAGTTGATCGAAAGTCAATTCATTGATAATCAAACTTGAGAAACTTATGACAAAAAAAATTTGTAATCTTTGATTTTTTAAATTTATTTTCCATTAGATTTCTCTAGAACTGCTTCAAACTTGACACTGCAATGTCTTGAGTGGGGATTAATATATCTGGCGATAGTCAATTCATGTACAATGGCCAATGGTCAAATAATCATAGTGCATATACACACTCACTGATTTCTTTAATTGCAGATAGACGCTGAAACTTTTTCATAAATATCTTCTTTGAAGTTCTAACTTTAATTTTAATTGCAAAGAAATAGTGTCAAGTTAGTTGCAGAAAAAAGAAAAATTACTTTAGGGTACTTAAAGTGGATTCTGGACTGATTAACCGAATAGATATTTTGTCACGTCAATTTTTGTCATCCAAAATTTCTTTCATATAAAAATTAAAACTCTGTATTAAAAATCTTCTAAAAATAAAGTAGCCATTATAGAAAAATAAACTTCAATGGAAATTACTTAATTTAATGATTACTTAAATGGATTTTCAAAAAAATAACACCTTTTTTACTTAAAATATGTTGAAAAATACGTTTGTTTACAGCAAGTGTCGATTACTCGTCAACTAAATTCAAAGGTCAGCTTTGGTATTGAACAAGCATTTCTTTTTCTTTTAATTTACAAGAAATTTACATAGGACAGCTGAATTATGGATGACAAAAAATGGCATAACCTGATATTACTCACAATGACAAAAGTATATTAACAACATTAAAACACTGTCATATAAAGGGCAATACTCAAGCATGCATATATACGTATATTACTTACTCGTGGTGTTTCCTGACATGTCAATGATGCAAGTGGAGTCACGAGATATCTCACGACTGTTGAAAGGGCGCACCCTCACTGCAACTTTTACTGAAGACATGATGAGCTGTCTGAAATCAAAAGAAAAAAGAGAGTTTTCTTTATTAACAAGTACACAAGATAATTTAGACATTCAAAAGATCTTAATTTTCAATCACTGACATACTGTTGTGTGCTGTTATCCTCACATCTGCCTTACATTTGAGATAGGGTCTGTAATATTGATAGACAAATATTTGAATGAAGACAGTTTTTCTTTCTAAAATAGACCAGTGAAATACTCATTGCTTTTAATCTATAATCCAATGCTGATGATATAATTAAATATCTATCACAAGAATTGATTAAAATGGAGAATACATGACGCCAGTTGACTACGGACAGACAAAGTGGGTTATAGAGATGTTGGATACATCTAGGAACAATGCTAATCTGAGGCTAAGTAGAATTTGAAACTTAGACTCAAGCAAAATTCCTCCAAGAAAAACGCATCAGTGTGTTTTGGGTCATTAGCATAAGTTTTTTATTGTCCGTCTTTGGAAACAGACATTCCCCAAGACTCGCCAGACCTCTCTATCATGGGCATCGCTGAGCCAATAATTTCTGAACTTGTCTAGTTTGTCTTGCCATCTTATATTCTGCCGGCATCGGTTTTGCATGCGATCTCTGGGGATCCATAATGTGAGCTGTTATGTCCAATTCGCAACATGCCATTCTTGAAACATGACCAGCCCATTGCCACTTGAGTTTTATAATGGATTCTATGATGTCTCTGACTTCTGTTTTTTCCCCATAATATATCGTACTGTCTAGTGATCTCTCCATGTGATGTTGAGCACGATTCTTTCCCGTGCACATTGCATGCTTCTCAGCTTGCGGGTCAGTCTTTTGGTAAGGTTCCATGATTCAGCTCCATAGGTTACTATGGTTGTATAGCCTTCTTTATAGGACTAATGGGATTTTCTTGAAGGTTGAGCTCACTCTACCGAAAACATGCCATCCTAGAGTTATTCTTTGTTTGATTTAATCTTTCAAGTATTTCATGGAGTCGGGTCAGTGAACAAAAATGTATCATCCTATTGTTGGCAATCTTTTTGGCATTAGTTTTGATTTTGGAGGATTTCAATGCACTTTTCAGAAAAAAGAAAAGAAGCATTCTTGGAAAGACATAGGAAAGAGAAGCAATTATGTCTGTATCTGCTCAGCCCAGTGAATGAGTCAAGAAAGAATTTTAGAGAAAAGAAGGAAGGAAGGAAGCCTATTCTATCTTTCCAGAAAAGGCACTTTAGCAGAATGTAAGGAGAAAGAGGTAGGTTGCTTATCAGAGGAGATTCATTTGAAGCTAAGCACACACTCATGCTGGTTTTTGAAGTTAACACACAAAAGAAATGAAATTGTGCACAAAATTGATTAGGAAAAAATTATACAATAGTTAATAATTTTGATCAAATCTCTTTAACAAAAAACAAAAAAAATTGACTTAATGGAAAAAAAATTGGTTAGGACTTTTTTTTGTAGGGTGTGGTGAAATAAAAGAAAATTTAAATAGTTATAATCAACTGAATATTTCATTGTACACTATTGAAAATTGCATGTCAGCAGGCATGAAACCAAATTGACTAATTCAATTGTCTGTTACTGTGCTATGCTTCCAATATAATGATGTCACTATGGTGATGTCATTACTGAGTTATTACATCTGAAGAAATGACCTATCTTGTATTATTAACAAAATTGAAAAAGATTTCAGGATCTGTCCCAGAATTGATCCAATCATTCCTTTGCTGATGCCCTAACCTTCTACAAAATGTCATTGAAATTCATCGAGAACTCCAAGATAAACTATGTGGACGAAGAAACAGACAGAGAAACATGGGCGGATATATAATGTCTGTCCAACTTCATTTGCAAAGCTAAAAATAATAATTTATTCCAAGTATTCAAAAAGCCACTTCATTTTTTTTTTCACTGAGTATGAAAATGAAAATTTGAAAAAACATTTTGCAATTTACAAAAATTTCCTCAAAAGATCATACAGTCATTTTTCATGGAAAGTCCTTAAAAGATAACTCAGCCTTCAAATCCATTTGAGCAATCCCAGATTCAAAAGAATTCTTGAACCAAAAGAAGGCAAAAACAATGTTGAGCCAACTTATCAGTAATTCTAGAATCAAAAGAATTCAGGACAATGTCTGGATAATCTGTCAAAAATTAAAAAATCAGAAGAACTTAGGACATAAACAAGATCCTAATCCTTATTCTTCTTTCAAAAACTGTACAGATGGCTCCATCTGCAAAGAGCAGGTAATATTTATTTATTTTGCATCTAAGCTATAATATTTTCAATTTTCTAGGATGATCAGGTGAAGTTAAGAAGATTACCATTTTAATCTCTTGACATCGTCCAATCTTCTGATTCTAGAATTACTGATAAGTTAACTAAATATTTTTCTGGATTCTTATTTTTTTCTAGCTTCTTTTGATTCTAGAATTACTGATAATTAGACATTTTTCTGGATTCTCTTGATTCTAAAATTACAGATGAGTTGATTGCATATTCTTCTGGTTTTAGAATTACTGATAAGTCAACTACATTTTTTTTCAGGATTCTTATTTTTCTGGTATTTCTAGACTCAAAAGAAGGCATAACATTGTCTGGCTAACTTCAGGAATTCTAGAATCAAAAGATGGCAGGAAAATGTCTAGCTAATATATAAGCAAATCTATAATTAAAAAATTCTTGAATAAAAAAAAAAAGGCTGGACAATGTCTACCTAATTTATAAGCAATTCTATAAGCAAAATATTCTTGAATAAAAAGAAGCCAGAAAAACAGGAATGCTAGAAGATTTCTAGTTAACTTATCAGTAATTCTAAAATCAGAAACGGCATGCCAATGTCTAGCAAGCACATTAGTAATTTGAGAATCAAAAGAAGCCAGAAAAATATCTAATTAACTTATCAGTATTTCTGGAATCAAAAGAAGCCAGAAAAATAAGAATCTAGAAAAATATCTAGTTAACTTATCAGTAATTCAAAAATCAAAAGGAAGCAGAATAATGTCTAGCTAGCATATAAGCAATATGAGAATCAAAAGAAGCCAGAAAAATACCTAATTAACTTATCAGTAATTCTAGAATCAGAAGAAGATCGGACAATGTCTACAGATTAAAATGGTAATCTTCTTAACTTCAATCGATCATCCTGAAAAATTGAAAATATTAAAGCTTAAATGCAAAATAAATAAATATCACCTGCACTTTGTAGACAGGGGAAACCTGCCATCAATACAATTTCTGAGGGAAGAGTAAGGATTAAGATCTGGTTTAATCTCATTAATTCCATAAATCAGAGATGAGCTGCCAATAGGGGAATAATTAGGGCCTCTGGGCTTCATTTCTTCAAAAAATGTAGTGACCCATCAACTTTTCCTCTTGAATTCAGTTCAAAAACTGTTCAAGTAAAATGTATTCAACAATGTGTCCACCATCCTTAAATCCATATCTGCTACATCTGATCTCAAAGGAATTCTAAAATGAAGTAGTAGTAGTGGTACAAGTTGTAGTTTATCAGAAATTTGTTCTTCTCGTGTATGGCAATTTTACTTAATTAAATGAGTTTATATAACATTTTTATCTCAAAAGTTAGATTGAAATACAAAAGTTTAGCTGGTTTTGGCCACTTTTACAGACTGTTTTACCTATCAATAACAAACAAAAGTAGGCAACATTGTAAAAAACTGATGCTTAATATGTGATCAATTGATTCAAACAGATTTTTTTCTAATGATATCACACGTTTTTATGACATCACACCTCTTCTGACATAATAGCAGCCTGTAAATAAAACAAATCCCTCTCCTTCCTCTTAGTTGTTCATGTAACTATGGCAGACTGACCGACCAACTGATGAGTGTTGAAATTTTAAGCATTGAGTATTGTCTGTCAGATAGTATACATTGAGGAAAAGGAACGATACATCCGAACAGTTCATGGCCTAGATGGGCAGAATTTCAAAAACAAGGGAAAAAAAAAACAGACTCAAACATATTTGTTGGACCAAGTCGTGTTTTTTTTTTCTAATAGAGTTCTATATTTAAAAAAAGGTTGATCAGCGAGGCCAAAATATCATTAGAGTTAATTGAATAAAGTAGTCCCTCTACCAAAAAGAAAAAAAAAATATATACACACACATATATATATATATATATATATATATATATATATCATCATTAGTGCCATGCTACTGAGGATGTCATTAAAACAGAAATAATTCACTCATGTTCTAGAAATTATTGAAAGATCATGAGCTTACAAGGACATTTCTGGAGTGTCTGATGAGTGATCTGTCATTTGTGTTAAATTGTTGATCTCGTTTCTATCTAAGTACATTGAAGATGTTTTCCTGAATCCTGCATTCATTTTCAAATTGATGAGTAAATACTGTGTATAATAGGGGATGCCCAAGGAAGCATCATAAATAAATAAATAGTTAATATTAGAGCACCCTTTCAATGGCTTATAGGACAAAGACACTTCACAATTTATAACCAGATATTCAGTTCTTGACATGCCTTGAAAGGTTTTTCGTTTTGATTCTTAAAAGTTCAAAATCTGTGAACACTGGAGAATAGGATTATGAAATGGAAAATTAATCTAAAGAATTAATCAATTGAAATGTTGTGTTCGGTTGTTATATATGGAATGTCAATTTTTTTCAACATCATAGGAAATAAAGCTGTAAGTGAAAGATTAACTAATGTAATTGTATTTCTTTGCAGATTCAACATGATTAATTACTCGCTTTCAAAGTCAGTAATTGAACAACCCTAGCATCAAAATTTCACGTCATGTAAAAAAAAATTCCATCAAAGAATAAATATGGTTAGGATAAATGCTATTTATGACATGAATAGTATTTCCCACTGGAAAATATTTGAAATAGAAACATCTAGATGTTCATGATGTTATTGATAAACCCATCAAAATAAGGTACCAAAAAGGTCAAATAGATTTTGTTTTTGTTTTTTAAATTTTTTGAAAATGTCTAGCAGAGTATTGATGTCAATTTTCAAGTCTGTAGACAAAATGGTTTGGCCAGGAGCACTGTAACAAACAGACAAATACAGAAATACATAAACATAAAAAAGATAGAACTCTTTGCCACCCTTTGGTATCTACGGTTATTCAATATAATTTGTTGTTATACAGATTTTTTAACCCTTAGCAGCAATGATCTCTACCCAAGATGTTATACTAATTTTTATGTACAATTTCAAATTAGGACATAATGCTGCTCAAGCTGCTGATAACGTCAACAAAGCATTTGGAGTGAACACTACTACAGGATAGTTTCTTTAGCATTGGTTCAAAAGTTTAGGTCTTGGAATATGAATACCAATAATGAACTTTGACGAAGACCCAAAACTGTTCTTAATGATGAAGAATCCTTGACCGATAATGACCAACAAATAATCGCTCAAGCACTTTGTGGCGTCCTATCAGGCCATCTTGTAGCAATAGGAAAGATTAAAAAGTTGGAAAAATGATTCAAACAAGAAATTAATGAAATATTCCACTTAGAAGATTGGGATCTGAAGTTTACAGCATCCTCTATATTATTCTGACATTTCTGAGTTCAGCCCTATCAGTTGAAGATAGCAAATTTTCTTCTAAATCAAACATTGCAGGTTTCTTATTATTTTTTAGTTGAAAATTACACAATCAAAACAGATATTATCATGTTCTTTTCATGACCAAACTCTACAGCATTCAAACTCTGCTGCAAAATATATATTTTGTAGGGATGCACTCATTTTTTAGACAGAAACAGAGTTTCAATACTGTCGAGTTTGGTCTTAAGTAATACCTGATAATATCCATTTTGATTGTGTAATGTTCCACAAGAAATAATAACACCCTGGTATGTTCGGTTATCAAAAAAGTTTCAAGGGTGTATTCATTTAATGGCAACACTGTACTATCATTTTTCAAACATTTTGAAATTCATATCCATAATAAAAAAGTTTGATAATAATGAAGCCATGTTTTTACCAAACTTGTAACCACAACCACTAATCTTAACAAATTTCATAGAGACAGTATAATACCATTGAAGGACCATTGAAAAAAGAGCATATTACTTCAAATGAGTCATATTTTGATGAAATGTTTACCATTTTTTGTTGTTTATATTATGGTTCACCTTGATATTCAAAAACATCATCTCGTATATAAAGACTTAACAACAACAACATTTCTAGGAATGATAGTGACTCTTCCCCTAATTATAGAAGATATCTTTCATATAAATTACATGCATGAAGAAGGACGTAGAATTGATAGGCCAAAACATTGTGGTAACAACAAAGAAGATGAGTCTAACAGATCTGGCAAGTCACTAAATAGAAACCATCACATGAACGTTTCTTGGCAGCAATGTAGGGGAGGGGGATCAATTGAAATTCAAAAAAGGGGGTGATCAATGGATAAGTCATTTTTCAGGCATTTTGTTGGCAGTGATCACTAAAAAAGTCAGAATTTAAAAAAAAAAAAAAAAAAAAAGCATGAATGCTACTAGATGCATACTAAAGGACCAATCTAGCATAAACTTACATTGGAAATTGGCCCCCACCCACGTAAAAACCTATTTAGGAAGTGAATTTTTTGGGGGAAAAAAAAAGCAAAATTTTTTTTTTTTTAGACATAAGGAGTAAATGTCTACACACAATACATACACATAGCTAAACCAACTTGAAAACCAAAGAAACATACTTCGATGTTGACAGTTTCGGTCGACAATTCCTAAAAGACCAAAGACCTCTTTGAATGGAAATGACGCATCTCAAAATCACAGAAGGAAATAACAGTGTTTAAATCTTCGTATATCACACACTTACCTTTTCAAGCCAAGGTAGTGACAAGCACTTGCTCTCTTTGCAAAGGAACAATCGTCAAAACACAATAGATACGTTCAATGACATCATTACTCTGTCAACATCAACAGAGGTTTCTTCAATTTTTAAGTTGGGCTGGCTGGCTATGTATTTATCATGAACTAAAGTATTAACTCATCCTAACAATCAATATATATTCTAACAAAGTACCATTTCAGCCAATCTTAAGGTATAAACTGAATAAAAATTTTAGTGGCATATAGATAATGAACGAATGTCGTTCTACCTATAAAAAAGTAAGGGAACACTGTTCCTATGCTTTCCCACGACACTAAACCATGATTTATCCGACATTAATCTGTCAACATCAACAAAGGATTCTTCAATTTTTAAGTTTGGCTGGCTGGCTGGCTTATTATGTATGTATCATAAACTAAGATATCAATTCATACAAACATTAAGCTGGGGGTACTTTGATCCAAAATATATTCTTACAAAGTACCATTGCAGCTAATTTAAAACTATAAACTGAATGAAAAATTTTAGTGGTGTATAGATAGTGAGCGAATGTTGTTCTACCTATTAAAAGTAAGGGAACATTGTTCCTATGCCTTCTCACAGCACTAAACTATTATTCGTCTGATATTAATGATAATAAAGATAGAATAAGAATAGTGGATTCGCAGGAGAGAATATACACAATAAGAGATGAAAATTAAAACTACTAAATCCTTCAGACAAAAACAGAGTGATATGAGAAACCAGAAGAATGGTAAAACCAGAAACTCACCCAGTCTTAGAAAGCCAGTCCACAGTTCAAGTAAGATAAAAAACCTTTTTTCTGGGGGGGCTGTACAAGGTTTAAATATAAAGATATACTCAGCAAGTATTTACAATTTAATATTCTTCTGAGTAAAAGATCAATTTGTATGAAATAAGCAGTAAGTGGAAGAAATAATTGAATTAAGACAACTTAGTATCTATACAAGTTTTTATAAATTTTCTAGAAGAATAAAACCTGAAGAGAAAGTAACAGTTGAAATCCTACAACTGCTGTTTGCTCTAGATTTGTAATAAATAAACAACAATCAAATTTGAGCAGATGATATATTTATACACAGGAAAATCTGGTTGGCTTGTATTTATTTATTTATGACCAACAAAAATACGATCCAATAGAAAAGGAGTGAAAATGATACACGGCCATTGGACATTGACCTGTAAATAGTTCGGCAATATCTAATGAAGAACAATAAAGGGAATTAATCTGCTAGGTTGGTGGTTTCTTTCACTTCAAATATTCAGGCTTTCATTTTTTTACATGATTAAATTTGATTTCAAGTTCAGTTTTTTTTTTCCAGTTCAAAGTTTTGTTTCTAAAACAAATATTCTACGGTCAAGGTTTATAATTCATGATTGATCCTCGCAGATAACACTTTGTAACTTGACATTTTATGGTTTACCTATTTTGCCTCGGAAAGCTTGGGGAATGAACTTGAAGGCTGCAAACACCTTATCTAGCTAGGGCAGAAGGAGGGAGGTCACAGGTGTTAAGGGTTTTCTCTTGGTGTAGACTAATACTATCATATTCACTGCTTCTAATAACATAACTGTGTTCGGTTTTTTTATGTACATTTCAAATAAAGTTGCTTACCATTTCATTTTGAATTAATCATTATAATTTGTTTATTCTGTTCTGTTACTTTTATATACATAATGTACCCTTATATACCCAAATATAAATCATATGAACCTAACACTGATTATAAAGATACATAGAAATAAGGGCTAAATTTTCCATCTGGCCTGGGCCTATTAACAGCTTTGTATGGGTCCACAGTTGAAAAGGCAAGTTATGTTTAGTTCGAAATTCAATCTTTTCTAGGAATACAAATGTCCACACCTCACATCGTTTCGCATCTAATCGTGCGCGATATTCAAAAAACTTTTGACAGCCATTGATAGGGTTTGAAAATGAGCCTTTCTCAACTTTTTTAGATGAGTAGAACTCTACAACTCGTATCTCCAGGAATCTCTGTATAGAAATATATGTACATCTAATTCTGTGTGTTCAAATATTTATATGTACTAAATCTTTAAGTAATCATCAGTATTCTACAGTGTACAGGAAGATCGTGTTCTACAGATTTGTTAATTTTGGTGAATATGGACATTCTATTTTCAGTCTTAAACTAAGGGCATGCATTATGAAATCAAGATGTCAAGTAGGCTTCTTACAGATAAATGCAAAATATGGAGTGTTACCAGAAGACTAAAGGAACATATCCATACCTCACATAAATGAATCACAGGAGCCCATGTATGTACCAGAACTAATTATCTGAGAAATTGTCTATTGAAAAAAACGTATATTTTTATCTAAAATTATCTGAAAAATACCAGCACAAGATTAGGCATTGTTGGTCCCAGAATGACCATAAAGACCCTCAAAAGCACTTTTTTGAAAAAGAAAAAAAAAACATCTGTATATGGTACCTAGTGGTGTACTCATACAAATTGTCAAGGTTACAGCCCCCAAAATGTGACAAGGAGACCCTGGAGACACCCATATAGACACAGATGAGCAAAAAGAGAAGAATCTGTAGCCAACTTGGCTGGCAGATTGGGTCGTTTGTTATGCTATGGTGATTCGACATCCAATGTTATTTAGTAAATAAAGCCAGATTTAAGGTAATAGAGAGAAAACTGGATCTGAATGGTAAGCTCTTATTAGCTATTTGTTGCTGGTTCTACACCACCCACCCAAATATTTCTTCAGAATTTTCTTTTCCATTAAAATCAATGAATACTGGGTTTTTTTTAAACGAAAATCATAGAATATCAAAAATCTAGAACCCTAATCATAAGTACGGATGGATCTGAGATTGTTGCGATTCAGTAATTTTTTCTTTAGAAAACAGAAATCTATAACAATTGTTAAAAAAATAATAATAATAACACTCACTGTTTCTGATGTCAAGTGTCAGCAAGACATGGACCACTACCCATTATATAAATAAACCACAAATGAAGAAAAAAATCAGGAACCTTACACATGCAGTTATGAAATACAGGCGAATATACAGAAACCCAGTCGAGAAAAACTGGTTTAAATGTTATCAAAATAAGCTAAAAATGTAACCAAATAGACACACTCCCCCAGCTTGCATTTTTGTTCAGACTAACAGGGGCATTACAACATTAATTGCGGGAACGTTAGTGGTGTACTGTATAACCCGATTAGCAAATCTGAATGTTTTTAGGGTTCAATGAGCCAACTTTTGAAACAGCAAAATTGAAGCTTCAGCATGCTGAGGTTATTATAATATGTAAGAAGAAAAACTACCCAAAATTTTTAAAAGAAAAATCATAATTATATATTACTTAATAGTTGTGACCAATATAAAGCGAAGACTTAGAAATGAGTTTGCACATGACTCTTATATATCTTTAGTCTTGTCCCACCTTCTTATGACAGTAATAATTTTATCAAACAGTCAGCGTCCTGTGACCATGAGAATTTGCCTTTATTTAGTTCATAAACAACATTGACAACTAAACTCAAAGCTGGAGGGGGACAAAAAAAACAACAAAAAACAAAGTCCAGGTTTTGTTTGTAAAATTTCATAAATACCAGCTGGACCCACTCAGATGGTGTAATGGGTAGCATGTCTGCCTCACACACAGAAGGATCCAGGTTTGATTCCCGGTACAAGCAAAGAGACTAGAAAACTTCATTAGGACAAAGTTCCCGGTGCACTCAGCAGCTAACTGAGCACACCCTAAGCTGTGCGATTCGGGCAGAAAAGATGAGCCACATTCTCCCCATCCGAAAAAATGGTATCAAAGTGAAAAGGAGCCATTGGGTTATCTCCAACTTCCAAGCAAATGGTCTTCAACTTTTTGAGCTGGACTATGTAAATTCCACGGGTATTAATAACCATGCTCGCCTCTCACCTTTCCCTTATCCCTTCCAAACTTCATTGCCCATCCATGTCCTTCTCTAAGTTTATATAAACATGAATTAGTTTCAAATACAAGACAGCAATGAGGAATGCACATTTTTTGCTGCATTGTTTCTTTCATCTTTTTTTTGAGACATCAGACATTTTAATGAATCAATCTTACCAAGGAGGTACAACATGCTTATATCAGATGATGATCGAGATATACATAGACGATTAAATGAACGAATGAAATTAAACATTTGTTTATATTTAATACTTAGTTTATTTAGAGCTCTACGTCTAAACTACAACACATTAAAATCTTAGTATTTTTGGTATGTTTTAAAGGGTTTTAGAGCAAAAAAATTAAACATACAGTTTATTTACAGCTTTACGTCTAAGCTACAACATACTGTTTATTCAAAGCTGCATGTCTAAGCAACATCACATTAAAATTCCAGCACCCTACGTCTGTTTTAAAGGGTTTTAGAGCAAAAAAAAGAATCATACAGTTTATTTACAGCTCTAAGTCTAAGCTACAACTCATTTAAATTTCAGCTCTTTAGGTCAATTTTCAAGGGTTTTAAAGATGGAAAAAACAAAACAAAAAAAAAACCCAAGTTAAATTCATATAATCAAAGTTAACGGTTTATGGTTATCTTCGCTTCCACAGAATGTTCTGCGTTACTGTTAGCAGTGCCTACCACTGGTCAGTAGTCTCTTAAAGCACTCCATCTAGTTTCATAAAATTCACTGAATGACTAACAATTTTATGTAAAATTCCTATGCCTTGAATCTTTCAGAAGATCACTTCAACATCACTAGAACCTTTCGGGTATTTCAAGTGAATCTACAAAAGCAACGGGAATACTAAACATGCTGTCCTTATTTTTGACTTTTATGAATTCGCTGAAGGTGACATCATTTCCCACGTATCTTCACTATTTCTCTGAATTATTTTGAATTGAACTAAATATAAATAAACAAATTGTCATTATTGTGAATTGAGGATTCATGTTCCTCCAACTAAGAAGACAAACATCACTAGTGTTTGTTCACGTATTGAGTTACTTGATTCATGTCAACCTGACTTCATCAATGAAAGCAGCTGCTCTCCACTATACATAGCACACATGAAAAATTTGTGTTTCAATACAGGGTTGAGAACATTATGAAGTGTTTAATTGCCAATGCTAGGTTTGAAATTGTACATCTAATTTTGTAACCTGACAGACCACTGACTCCCTATCGATCCATCAATATACATATATTAAGTATATATTGCTCTATATTACATGATTGATATATTGAGCACTCTTAATTTAATGAAAACAATTGAATTTCAAAACTTCAACTGTTCTACTTTTTTTATGAAAAATTATTTTTAAATAAAGTAGTATTGCTGATGTATAATTAGTAAAAAATTGAAAACTAAATTAATCTTTTGTTTTTATGCAAGAGAACGGCTCGCTGTCTCTCTTATTTATATTTATATATATATATATATATATATATATATATATATGAAGTGAAGGTTTCAATTCTGTCTCGCGGTACTGGATGGGATAATGGAAAGTCTAGAGCCACACTGAAGAGATGTAATACATAGAAACAGCTGTCTGTGGATGACACAATTATATATATATATATATATATATATATATATGATGTGAAAAAATAGGAAATGAGACAGACTCAGGAGTAAAAGTGTATGGAAACTTAGTTTATTAATTAGCTAATCCATAAATGTGTTATTAAATGTTTTGGGAGGTATTCCCATCTTCAGTAGTGTGTGCTGTATATGTGTGTGTACTATTCAGTGGTTAAAAGTTTCCATTCGAAAACAAATTTACCATCAGATGCTTCGCTTTGAAAGCAAAAATTGAAATCAAATCTTTTAGGGTCATCCTGGAGTGTGGGACTTGGTTCAGTCTGTGAAGAAGTTTGTGCTTGTCTGTGGCAAGATGTGGTGGTAGCAGCAGTAGCAGTGGGTCTTGGAGAGTCCATAGGGTGTCAGGGTTGAAGGGTAGTGTTTTAGTATTGAATTGTATAGGTAAGTAGGGGAAGGTATAGATGGTGGGATGATTTGCATGTTTGCATAGCAAATCCTTTACTCTCTCTCTCTTTATATATATATATATATATATATATATATTATATATATATATATATATATATATATATATATATATATACATATGATTATGAATTGCATTATATCATACAGTAACTCTTATTTTAAATGATCTCCCGTCATTACACAGTTGTATCACTCAGACTAGACAACACAAATAGAATATACAATTAAAGAAAATGCAGCTGCTGTAGAAAATTTTCTCTAATTGTTTATTCTATTTGCATTGTTTAGTCCAAGTGATAAATTACCATGTAAGTCGTAATGGTAGATCATTTCAAATAAAAGTTTCTATATTATATAACACAATTTATAATCATTATATTGGATCATATATATATCCATTTCTTGATACACATATACATATATTAATTAATGTAAACTTCCCAATTTTTTTTACCACAGAAAAGGAAATTTTATTAGTCAAATTTTATACAGTCCAAAAATATCCACGACTGTGTGTCACATAAGTCATCCTTAATCTGATAAGTTTATTTCAACATATTATCCCATGACTATGATTTCAAATTCATTTCAGGGTCTTAGAATATGTAATTTAGTTTTATCTTCATTTATATTCATAATGGTATTCTTTGTTTCAGCATAGCCCTGTTTCAGGAGCGTATATACTAGAAAGGGAATCTCTGTGTTGCCAGGGAAAAGATAACTTGCACTCCAGGCAGGATCTATGCTCATAGTAAATATAACCCTCCTCATAAAAGCTTCAGAATTAATTTTTCTTAAAACTGACAAATTACTGACCCAGATGTTTTAATTTATCATCCTTCAGTGCTTGGACATTGCAATTTACCAACCTTCAATGACTGGGCATTGGAATTTGAAATATTTTATGGCCTAGACAGGCCTGTGTTACCCCTGGGCAGGCCTGGGTGGTGTTGGGCAGCTTTTCATCATCATCAGTTTTTCAACGTCCATTGTTGGACATAGAGAATTGTGGCGAATCCTGGAGAAGTTCTATCCTCGGTGTCGTGGAGCTAGTATTTTCTAAATTTGTCTAGTTCATCTTTCCATCTTTTCTATTTTGTTGGCCTCAGTTTCACATGTGATCTCAGGGGATCCATGTTGGGAGTCGTGATGTCCATCAGTTGACTGCCATTCTTGTAACATGGCCTGCCCATTGCCATTTAAGTTTTCAAATAGATTCTATGATGTTTTGGACTCCTGTTTTCTTCCTTATATATTGTGCTGTCTTATGATCTGTCCACGTGAGGTTGAGTATGATTCTCTCATGTGCTCATTGCATGCCGAGTGTAACCCAAAGTATTAAAATTAAATATGATGGGGGTTAAAGGTTACTATTTAGGAAATTTTTTAGGTAAAAAACTCCCATTTATTCAATATGATAAAAGATATATCTTGATTAGTGCAGTTACTTCGTAGCTATATTTTCTATACTGTTCAAAGTCTCACAATAATTTAATATTTCTTTCCTTCAGCTTATCGTTAGTTACATTAATTTGTACAGCATTATTTTAACTGTACTACATCGAAACTGTATAATTCTAGGTATTTGTGTATAAATAAACAAACGTTCAAAGTCAGAATTGCCTTGACATATGGTGAAAGATCACCTGACAATTTCTTTTTTTAAATAAATAAGCAAACATTAACGTAAAAATTGCAAACAGGAAGGAATTATTTTGGTTTTCTTTAATGAAAATAAATATTAAAAAATGTTAACATTAATAAATGATTGACCGAGGAGAAAGTATTTCAATTTGAAAAAGAATGTCTACATGCTAAATATTAATAACCATTGAAGGTATGCGTGTGTAGACTAAAGATGAAAGTCTCATGAAATCTGGTTGGCTTTTATTTCCCCTAAAAGATCATATTTAGAGACATTATTTCAGGATATTATGAGTATAACATTTATTTATACAGATGTAATTACAAAATGACTTCTTTAAAATTGATTATAGTAGCTAGAAATTGTTGATTACAAATCAGCTAAAATTATTGTATTGCCGTACGAAGATCATTTGGCATTCATAAAACAGTTTTCAAAGTATATTTAGTTGGAATGCAATTAAATATAAATGAAATAGATCAAAGTATGTTTTAACAACTTATTAGATTTGTGCACACAGACAACTGAATAGATAAATATCTATCAATCCATTTATATCTACACCTATCTATATATATATATATATATATATATATATATATATATATATATACACACAAGCATATACACCTAATATATGATGGTGTTACTTATGTATGGATTGGCACTAAGGAGCCTAAAGCTATTTTATAAGGTTACTTATTTTCAATAATTCAAATATTCTAATTTCAAATTTTTTTCAAAGTTCCAACTCAACTCAAGCTGTTTTTTGTGATCAGACAGTCTTAAGAGTTTCTCTGGTGTAATCTTCATTGTTGTGTCACAACAGATGATCTCATATTTTTACAACACTTAGTTTTGTTAGCCATGTTATTCTATTTCACATGGACCAATCCATTATGAATTTTAGGTTATAACCAGAATCAGACAAAACAGAGATACAACCAAATAATCAATTATACATATAAACTTATTTTTATTTGAATAGATAAAGACAGATCAACATTTTGGGAGTGGGAAATATCTGAGGACAATCCTGTGCCAGTTCAACCCATGATTAGCAGATTGTCGGGGTGCCATACTGACTATAACCCCTGTATGGCATTTCTCGAGACAGTGCTCATCTCCTCTCTATGTGTAAAGTTATTCCGCGTTACATGGTACCAGTAGCAAGGTATTATCTCTTACAAGGAGGATTTTTTGGTTTTCAATCACAAACTCCAAATTCTCAACACCAATTAAGATCAACAACAGGGTTTGGGACCAAAAATTAACACCGCCCAAAATTGGAGAGTGGAATTAGCACATTTCAGGTTTATCGCCGAGACAACCCACCCCAAACAGTTGAAAAAACACTCATTTATCAACACTCAGATGGCGTAATGCTGATCACATATGCCCCATGCGCAGGAAGTCATGGGTTCAAATCCCAGTACAAGCAAAGAGCATGGAAAACTCTTCATAAGACAAATTTCCCTGTGCACTCAGCAACTAATTCAGTACACTCCAAGCTGTGTGATCAGAGTGGAAACATTTACATAAAGATCCAATAATCGAAATGGAAGTCAATAATGTAAGCACCGAGATAGAATTGGCTAGAATGTTATCAGCAACTGGTTGAGATCCCAGGGATGCTGAGATGCTGGGGCAGTATTTTACAATGTCAAAAATCTAAGTTGCGGAGGGGGGGATTACCTAGGACACCTGAAAACCAAATTCCTGACCAAACCAACCAAACAATTCATTACAAACAAAAGAAATGTGGGATGAGGCAAGTAGTAGCACTGATCACAGAAAATAAGGAAGAACTTGAAGAATACAAACACAGATGCGACCTTGTAGCATCTTAGGAATGGCCAGGAAGACAAAGAAAGAAAAAATTGACCGAAGAATTAGATCAGTTTTGAAACCAAGAAAATGAGGAAGACAGACATTGAGCGGAGGAAAAGAGAAAAGAAGAAAAAGAAAAAAAAAGAAATCAAAAATCATTAATAATACAAGGTTTGAAAAGAACTGACCTCAAGAACTCTTTAGACAAAGAGATAAAGAAAGACTGGACAGAGGAGAAACAGGAAATGAAAGTGAACTTGATTTGAAACAAGCTTTGATTTGTTTCATATCAATAGACTCTGCCCATAAGAGGCCATAGCTGTAGAAATGACTACGTTCCTAATCTGTTTATTTATATATCCATACTGATAATAAATATTTGTGTCAACTGTAAGCTTCTAGTCAAAGTGTAGATAGTTGGATACAGCTTCTTATTCAAATACAAAGTTCAACGATTACACATTGATTGCATTTTTTAATTAAAAATAGCAGGAAGTATATTTTGACTTTTTGTCTAAAACTAAGCAGAAATAAACTTGGAAGTTTTTCTTTACAGAACTGTACATGGTGAGTGTCAGCATTAAAGCTTGTTTTCTACATATATTTTTTATAATCAGTGATTATTTTATCAAATTGTTATCATTCCTAAAAATCAGTCGATTCCAAAGAACTCAAAATGAATTAAACGAGCCTGAAAGACTATAGAAGCATGGTTTTGATCTTTAGTAGCCCATTCCTATCAAAGCTCCCACCTTTAAAAGCCCACTCCTCTGAAAGTACCTTCATTTAACACTAATAATAAAATTCCATTCATGCAATTGATGCATATTGAGGTAAAATATAATTCAATGTTCCGATGATGTAATAATATAATGCCATTTAAGTGACATCAGATTCATAGAAGATGATGTGAGGTATTTGCTATATCGATTTGTCAGTCAGTCAGTCAGTCATCACTGCTATAGATGCTAGCATATCTAAAAAAGTCAATAAATTTCATATTAACATTTTTTAATAAAAGTTGTTCATAACAATATATTCAATGACATCATAATAAAAGTAAACCACTCCAATATTTCTTATTTTTTATATCCTTTGCATAATGTTATCAGCCAACTATTGTAATCAACAAGCCCTTGTCTCAAAGTGATTACAATAAATGGTTCCCTTTGTATTATGTACAATAAACTCATGGGGGGGGGGACTTTTTTTTTTATGAGGTTTGACTTGAAAAAAACATACACGGATAAATGTCCATATATAAATAAGGTCCAACATCTTTAGGTAGCCAACTAAAAGATTGACCCTCAAACTAAAAACCACGCAACGTGCACATGAAAGAATTATGCTCAACATCACATGGAGAGATCACAAGACAGCACAGTGTATTAGAGAAAAAACAGTCAGAGATATCAAAAAATTCATCAGAAAACTTAAATGGCAATGGACTGGTCACGTTGCAAGAACCGTTGAACATCACCATTTACAATGAGTATCCCCAGATATCACGTACGAAATTGCAGCCAGTAAAAAATAAAATGGCATGACGAACTATACGACTTTAGAAAGTATTGGCTCCATAACGCCATAGTCTGAACTTATTTGGGGGAAGGTTTATATCCAATGATAGATATCAAGAAGCTGACGATGATGATTATGACTTAATTAAGAATTATAAATAAAATCTATCAAAATTGATGATCAGGTTGAATCAAGTCTTTAAGCTTCATATGAACTTGTAATGAAGCACTGACTGTAGAATGAAATAAAAATCTGAAATATTTCTTAATCTGATTTATTCTAAAACCTACAGGTATAAAAACAGATCTACCAGAAAATATAGTTTTATTCAAGCGCCTATTTTTTCACTGACTGTTCTCACCATTTTTACCAATTACCATATTTCTCTGTGTTAAGGATGCTCCAGCCTCACGGGTATGCCCCAATTTTGGCTTTGGGAAAAAAACAAGAAAAAGAAAGCATAAAACCTGTGAGGTTGTTGGCACAATCTTTGATAGCATCCATCAAATTTGTTTCTGTAATAAAAACTATTTGTTTCCAATTGATTTTTTTTTTCCAAAAAGAGAAGGATAATATGCAACTGTCAAGACATTAAAGACAGACTCCTTGAAAATGGATGAACCGGTTTT
Organism: Thysanoteuthis rhombus; assembly: GCA_963457665.1. Taxonomy (NCBI): domain Eukaryota; kingdom Metazoa; phylum Mollusca; class Cephalopoda; order Oegopsida; family Thysanoteuthidae; genus Thysanoteuthis; species Thysanoteuthis major. The sequence goes on from OY735242.1 coordinate 8,567,448, forward strand.
CTCAAACCTCACCATATTTTCATTTATATCCAAGAAGAGTGTATTTGTGTTTCCCGTAAGTTATAGATCATAACTTAATGTTTACAATATGAGATGTAAAAAAAATGTTTAAGCTTCTAGAATTATGAATGCTTTTCTCAGGTCACACTTTTCTATCTCAAGAATTGCTTTAAAAAAAAAAAAGAGAAACAAAAGAATCATTAAAATCATTAACCAAAAATAGTCAAAAGTTTTTTTTTGTTTTTTTTTTCTTTCAAAAAATACTTGATGAAAAGCTAAGTCCCTTTTATTTTATTTGTTGAATAAAACCCTTATCTAACAACAGGTAAAAAAAAAAACTGTAAAAGATCGACTCAATACAGTTGGAGAATTTCAAACTTGGCCACCTCAGGTGTCCAAAATTTCGTGAATTTGCGAGTTTTTGGTGGAACATAGACTAGGCCTGTTCATTAAAACCCTGAAGTTGGATTAATAGCTCTTTAAATAAGCAAACTTATTGAACTACGCTCTACAGCAAGCGCCCAAGTACTTACAAGTACATGGTGATTATGAAAGAAATCAACAGTTTTTTTAAAAAAAGAAAAAAGCAAAACTATTTAAGACACTGACACTTACAATGCACAGTTTTGTAAAGAAACACTTCAAGTTTATTACTGCCAGGTTCTTCACAAAAAGATGTGTCCGGTAGCGCTGACACTAGAATTCAAGAGTTTAAAAAATAGAATAAAAATTCCATCAAAAAAAATTGTCAAAAATTTCCAAAAATTAAAAAAAAAATGTTTTTTTAGATGTCGGGTGGAATACTGATGTGAATTTTAAAGGTTCAAGGACAAATCTTGTGCCAGGTAGCACTGAAACACAAGTACTCATGCTAATTTGCGAGATGTTAGGCCAGATAATGTGTATCCAGTACTGCTGACACAAGATTTTTAAAAAGTTTTTTTTTTAAATAATAAAAAATCTCATTATACAAATAGAAAATGTACAGATTGACCAACTGTAAGTTGCAGTAATAAACTTGAAAGTTTTTCTTCATAAAACAGTGCATCATGAGTGTCAAATTCTTAAATTGTTTTGCTTTAAAACAATTTTCAAGTCCATTTCTTTGTAAACATCTTGTATTAATGGCCAACACTGTGAGCCATCAGATCACCCTTTCAGAGAAGATTAGAGAAATCCGATATGAACCCGGAATTTTGCATGTTTGCAAATAGATAGAAATTAGGTAGACTGCTCTATAATTGACATTTAATAGTTAACTCCCTTGAGAAATTGGTCTTTATAATATTGAGAAGTGTGAACACAAATGCAGATCCCACACTATTATCATTGTTGCTAATAATCCGGATTTTTTCTTACATTCTTTGAGTTGGTCCCATTTTAAGAGTACTTTATTTCACTACCTCTGGCTACAGAGCAGTGTCCCAGTTACTAAGAGGTCACAAACAGGTCTTCAATTTTTTATAAACTTTTACCAGATTTGAGAACCACTGATCTAAACAATTTCAAAATGCTAACTTCATACATATATCCAATTGTCCAGAAATAGCAGTGCATACACACACTGATTTCTTTAATTGTAGTGAGATTACTAGACAGCCTTATGATCCATTAGAGATTGGGGTTTGATTTCTTTCAAGGGAGAAAAAAATCTTTCAAAGTTGGATCTTTATTTTGCATGTAAAATAAAAAATACTTGGACTTAATCTTGTTTGTTGAACATCATTCCAATGGTATCTATGGTTGTGCAGAGACTTGCATGAATGTACATAAATCTCTTCAAAGTGGGAAGGTCATTTCTAAGGAATGATAACACTCTCACTGACTCCAAGGTCATCTCTCCAATGGTTTGTTGAAATATACCTAGCAGTCTTTTTGACTGCTGGAATTACCAGGAAGGAGGTAGAGTTTACCATCAGTCTACCTTAGGGGATCCACCCCCAATTATTTTTTTATGATCCGAGTAAGTTTCTCTTAATTGGACTGCCCTGCGGGGCTAAAGGGCCCCAACTACCCTGCTGTTTACTTATAGTTAAATACTTTCTTTTATGGTGAAAATAAGAGAAACACCTGTCGAAGGAAATTAACATGACTTTTTAGATATGTTCACATCTCTATCAGACACTTGTCAGTCGGCTGGTCGGTCCCTGCAACTAAATGATGACATTAGAATTTTTGTATTAAAAAAAAAAAGCCAAAAATGGCCATTTACGATTTTCAATGGAAATAATACATGGTCATAGTTATGTTAAACAACAGAAATAGGAAGATAGGCAGCGATGTCATGTCATTAAAAGAACACCCTTTGAATCAATTTTTTGATCAGCTGCAGATGATTATTCATTAGAATATTTGTATTTTTAAAAAAGCCAGAAATGTCCAAAATATGCCAAAAATGGCTATTTACAATTCTTATTGAAAATAATACTTGCAGCATATATATCCATAGAGCAGTATCTTACAAGTATGAGAATCAACTGCCTGAAATGAGGGGTACTTATTCTTCCTCCTCCTTCAACTACTACTTCTACCGTGGATGCTGGATGTATTGTTGAACGTATAGTTTTTGTTATTCTCACATATTTATTTTTCTCATAGCAAAACATAAACGAAGATAATACCATACTTTTAAGGGTGCCAAAGTTCAGCTTGCCCAGGTCACTAAGGCCTTTAGTGCCAGCACTGATTTCAAGTATTATAAGGTTATGCAGTCATTTCTTGATTATATTGTAAGTATCCCCTATTTGTAATGGGGTTCAGTTTCATTTAATAAGTTCAACAATGCACCTAACACCAGTGATAGCAATAGCAGAAGGAGGAGAAAGAGGAAGAGCAAGTAGTCTTTCTTCAGGTCAACTGATTCTCATACTTGTAAAATATTGTAATGTGGAAGTATTCCATGAGTATTATTTTCAATAGAAATTGTAAATGGCCATTTTTGGCGTTTTTATGTATGAAAATTCTTTTGTGACGTTGTTGGCAGCTGGTAGAAAAAAAATTGATCAGAATTATGTACTTTTAATGACGTCACTTCTTCCTTTCAATTTGTACTGTTTAACATAACTGGGACTGACAGACCATCTGAAAAGTATCTAATAGATATGAGTGGATAATTCTAGAAAAAAAGGAATTTTAAACGGTTATTCTATTTATGCTTGTATTGAAATATATTCAGATGCACGAGGTCTTAAAAGGTGGTGGTCTCTCACGAACATTGATGGTCTCAAGATAAATCCATGTTGCTGCAAATAGTTATTCATTTGATATCTTCTCCAAGCTGAAACAGAGGATGATGGGGGGGGCTCATATCCAATGGTGCATATCATGACGGAGTTTACTGTCAATAACTTTGACGAGAAGAGTCTTTAACATACCAACTTTTAGATAAATCTTCACGTCTTATCAATTTCATCATGTTTTATTAAAAAGTATGAACGGAAAAGTCCGTTATTTCAAATGGTTGGTAGGAGATATTTTTATCAGCTAAAACATAATTAAAATGAGATAAAAATTATATTTTGCTGATAAAAAAAATACCGCCTATCCACCATTTGCAACAAAGGACTCATTCACTTTTTAATAAAACATCTGATGAAATTGATAAGACATTGAATATTTATCTACGCTATTAATAGCTTTGAAGTCACTATTCAGTCTTAAAGTATACAACAAAATATTGAGAAACCACTTGAACTCCACAGAAATACAGGTATTTACCAAATGCATTACAGCCTTCAGTATATAATTAGTTTCTTTCAAAGAGTATTCATCAAATTGAAATTCAAATATATCTGTGAATTTTTTCACAGGTAGTAACTAGCTCGGTATAATTAGGAGACTCTATTTCAGATATATCCGGGCAGTCACAGATAAAAAGTGTAGAAAATGGAACTTGCATTCCTTGAAATCAAGTCTCTAGCCTCTCTCTTGGTTCTTTCAACTTCATGTTTAAATGCAATGTTTAATCTATTAAAACTCCTGTGTCATAAAAAGGGTGTTTCATACAAGAAATCACCTTAAGAAAAAAAGGGTAGAATTCATGCACATGTAAATTTTATGCTACAATATTAGCCAAGTAACAACACTGTACCTTAAGATGACAGTATTTAACAGTTGAAATGATTGCATCATGTTCTAGCCTCAATCAAGCATCCATTTCTTTGTATTGTGTTAGCTTTATCATTTTCAAATATAATGAAACAGGTATGAAACTGCATCCAGATTAAAGGAAATCACTTTCACCATCTATTGTAGAGTTAAAATGTATGTGCAATTAGCATCTTTCTGTAAATTGATGATCGTATCCTATTCAAAGCATCCTGAGGTTTCTTTTATTGCTGGGCAATATATGTTCGCATTATGTAACCGAACAGGGAGGACGTTTAGGTGAAGTGATCTGCTAATTTTGTGTTTTTCATCTATACAAAGATAAATGTCTAACAAGACATATGTATCTCATCATAATTTTCAATCTTCAAAATATGTAAACTTTTTGATTTAAAAAGAAAATACTTTTTTTTAATCATTATATAAAAAAAAAAGTAACAAGTTTAGGGCTTTTTTTAATACCTTTTTAAATATCCAGGCATTAACAACCTTGATAGGATAGTATTGAAAGGGTTAAAAGTGGATCTGATGAGATGGAAGGAGGTAACTGAGACTAATAGTAGTGTCATAATTTATCTTAATTTGAGTTACATTGCCAATGTGATTTACATAGCTCTTCAAATTCATTAATGCTATTTACAGAGACATGCCACAGGTAAATTAATGCCAACAGTTTTGCTTCAACAATTTTATTCGAACATTTACCGTGTAAAATAAAGCTTTGAGCAAATACACAAGGTTAAACTATTTAAAAATTATCTCATTCAATACTTTGCTGACTTTCTTCAAGTCGTTTTAAGGGGCAACAACTCGTCTTGGCATAGGTTCTGAAATTGCAAACCATGCTTGGCATAAGAGATTCAGAAAATCTGAACATGTTGCTGCCTTTTTATACTTTTTATGCAAGTTCTTATCTCATACTGCCCACCTGAGTTCAAAGGGATTCATGTCCAGAGACTGAGTTGGCCAAAGAAGTTGTTTGATGCAGTATCTGAATGTTGAGAAAATCTTGATTTGTCAAAAAAAAATTATGCCTTGCCAAAGAGCTAAGGGCTTCTCACTCATCTTGATTGCCCACTCATTCCTCTTCTTAATATTAGTCATGATTAAGAGGGGCTTCTTCCTGGCTGCTTGTACATAATAACAGAGTTGATGACTATGGTTTTTGCTGCTTTAGGGCTAATTTGAAAGTTTTCTGCCACTCCTGAAGCATTCAAATAGGGGTTGTTCTCAGAATCATTTACTTTTTGAGCGTCTCTGTACATTGTAACAAAAAGCATCGACTAGGTCTTATACATAATCTAAAATGATAGTTGTTGCGTACATGCAAAGAATGTCTTATTCTGATTGCTTGGGACAAACAACACATGAGTGGATAGTTCAATTTCTTGAAGCTCTCACAAATGTTAAAACATATGAAACAACTTCGCCTTGATTTCATTTTTCAAGATAACCAAGGAAAATGAGTTTCGAAGCCACAGGCCAGCATCCTTCAACTTCAAATGACCAAAATGTAACCCCTTAACCAGCTCAAGTCTTTGATGCAACTGTTGAGGGTGAAACAACCAGAAATGTTGACAGTCCTCCACTTCAAGACCATTGAGATAATTAAATATAGGGCAAGAAAAATTGTATAATTCGTTATGTTGGGTGTAGTGAAGTACCGAGATATTAATCTGGTCAGATATCCGGTGCCAGATTCATAAAAATAATTTTCTTCTTGCAAATCCGGTGCTGAATACCCAACCAGATTGATATTCTGGTGTATCACTGGTTGGTAGTTATAGTATGTTAAAATTCTTCTCGGTACTGTAATGTATTTGTTTGATCAATATAACTATATCTGTCTCATTCATGTTAATAAACTGTATCATTTACTTTACCATATTGCATTTTACTATCTATTCCATACGTGATATTCATTTAATTCAAATTCCTAACAGTCTTAAAACTTTCAAGATATGAGATGTGCATAATTAAGAAATCAGAAGTGTATTATTAAATCATTATTACCTGATGTCTTATGATTTGGCAAAAAGGAGGATCCAACACAATTCTTTAACCAAGTGTGCCGGAAAGTCAATTGTGTATCTCTATCAGGTTTTGAAATACTGGTGATTTCAAAATTATTATATATTCTTATACTTATATTCTTATTTAACAGCACATTTCTTTTTAAATACCACCTCGTTTACCTGTGCTGTCAAAAAATGACAACAATATTTCAAGTGATTTTGCAACTGCGTTGTGCTTTATGAAATACCAGAAACATTTTTTGTATTAAATATCATACAAAAGTGTTTTTATATATATATATATATATATTATATATATATTTATATATATATATATATATATATTATATTATATATAAAAATAAATATGTATACACATCTGTTGGCTTCTCAGATGAAAAATGTTCTGCACTTCAAAATAGACAAGTAACATTCTATTCATGGTTGAATGATTATGAGTGTTATTTAGCAAGTTCACCATAACTTAAAATTCTATTTCTACCGCATCATCAAAAGAGTCCACCACATTAAACTGGGGGAAATGCCTCTCATCACGGTTTTATTTTGTAGAAATATAGAAAAATGTTACACCCACCCACCATAGATATGCATATGGTGGTAGTAATTTAACGATGAGGAAAATGAGTGTTACAACTCAGAAGTTTTTATTATCACGAGGACAGGCTTTATGCATTTTGCTGGTGCTACCAACTTTTTCAAGGGCACTAAGCAATGCAGAAAACTGTTGCGAATAAATGTGCAGCAGTTTACATGTTTGTGTGAAGGAATGAAATGAAGGAAGATGGTGCAGATAGGGAGTTTATACAGGCGTGAGCAAGAATTTAGTCGGAAAACCTCATATCCACACAACAAATATATATGTACATATATTGACATCTGTTGGTTCTCCAACTGAAAAAAATGTTCTGTCCCCTAAGTATTGATGAATAACATTCTATTCATTGTTGAATAATTATGGAGTTTTAATTATCATGTTTTGATAGAGCATAGTTCAACATGAAATTAATCTAAATACAACATAGTTAAGCATGAAATTCTATTAAATTTGAGGTTAAACTATGTGTAGAGATGGGCAATTTGCCTATATAGTGAACTCTTCTGGTGAAAAAAAACAAAAATATATGGATACACATTGTGTTTTCAATACCATACTAGTATATACCCGTAAGGATGACAGGGTTATTTCTGTATAGATTGGCATTTCGGAGCATGAAGCTAATTTATTTCTAATAATTCAAGTATCATAATTTCATGAATCTCAACTTAATGCGAGCCGTTTTAAAAGGTGATCAGACATGAAGTCTTAGGACAAAATGTTATGGATAAAAGTCATCACTGATACTGTATAGTATGAAAGAAAAAAAACAAAGGAAAAAACTTATTTTGTTAAAAATATGACTTACTTCATTACAAAATAAACTCACACATTCACTCTTTTTTATCTATTTAAGTTTCAAATACGACATAATCTTCATGGTTAAGAGCCAATCTCATTTTAAAACACTTCCATTGTTTTTAGTTCTATTAATCTATTACACATGGACCAATACATTGTAAGTTTTAGGTTACAACAGGACTAGAGATAATCATACAATTTGACATACTAATTTGCATAAATGGATTTTATATTGATAGATATTTTCAATATGAGTCGAGGTTTATTTATCTGAAAAGTCGCATAAAATTAACACCTCAACTAATAGTTCAGTCAGTCATGAAGAAAGGTAAAAACTTTGTAATGCACTAATATCAAAGTGAGTGATACTAATGGTTCTGTACTGCTTCAAGGATGGAACAGACGGTGACATCTGGTGGCAAAATCTGCTGTCCAAGCATCAGAGACAGAGGACTCACAATAAGATGACAACGCTATGACAGAAGAACAAGCTCAGCAATGGTTTGCCAATTCTGATTAAGCAGACATCTTTGGATTAAATGAATTGTTTCTACATTGGTTTATCCTTTTTTTTTGCCTTTTTTCAATTGAATAAAGATTAGATTTACACGTAATCATTTATTCATATTTAGTCGATGTTCAAAGTGAAATATAGAGCCAAATTGTGAGTTTGCTTCTGTTTTGTTCTTTCTCACCACGGCAAAATCATCAAATGCCTTGATTTTGCTCTTGGGCTCTACTTATAATCGAGTCATCCAATCTACTTGGCTTTTCTACTCTAATTCGACCTCGTTTCAACACTCACAGTCGACTTATATTTGGTACATAGATTTATTTAATTTACAATTAATCAATTGCTCTAATACAAGATATCTAAAGAGGAAGAGTCAGGTTTAGCAAAACAGAAATTATAGTCATACATCATAAAATATATATGAAGATAGGAATACAGTAAGCACTCATTCTAACAGCATTATTTAATGACATATGCTCTAATGGCACGTTTGTTTTCAGATTCTCGCAAGACTATTGTCGCAGATTAGTTTGCAGCAACAGCGCATAAATACTTCAGTGCATTATTTTAAATGGTAAAATTAGTAAATCATTGATTTTTTTACAACTTTTTACCTTTTCCCAAGAGATCATATGCGAAACTGTGGCAAGCAAAATATAAGTTGGCATGACAAAATAGATAAGTTCAGAAAGTATTGGCTCCATGACGCCCATGATAGAGAGGTCTAGTGAATCCTGGGGAAGTTCCATGTCCAACAACAGATGCTAAAAGAATGATGATGATGAATTGTTTTTGCTTTATATATATCATAACTAAACTCAGGCTGAGTTCCCCTTTCAGCAGAGGTTAAATGAATTATGGATCGGAATAAAGAATAAACTCACAGCAAGAATTGAACTCACAACCCTCTATTCCGTATTCTCATCTGGTTCTTATTCTATACTTTGATCCATACAGTTAATTCATTTATTCACTGTTGGAGAAATCCCAGTCCGAGTTTAGTTGCAATAAAAAGCATAAAATAATCAAGATGAAGCTTAAAAGTAGCAAAAAAAAATTATTAATAATAATTGACGATACTTCATCTACAAAAAAATAAATGAAAATAAAATCAGTGAAAATATGCCGCCTGATGGATATTAGACAGTGAAGAGATAATGAAGAGGCATTTTTGTTTGAATTTTTGGTTTCACATCAATGATACACTTTGTATAAAAATCTACCCGTTCCATTAAAACAGCACTCTTGAATCCCCGAGAGTGCCATAATACCAGAAGCCTACTGTAATTGATGATGTAGTGGTTGTGCATACAGACATACGAATGATAGTATATTATCAGAATATGACATCATCATTGTCATCATTCACATGATGATCCATGTTCGGGGCAAAGGTTGAAATACTGACAAGAATATCAGCACAATGGAGATCAAAATATAAACAAGTCTGGTTAGTCACTCAATAGAAACTATCACATGATGCTCGTCTTTTGGCAGCAGGCTTTGTTGGGGATGATTAATTGGAAAAAATTAGAAAAAGGAGGTGATCAATGAATAAGTTACTTCTCTCAACTTTTGTGATCACTGAAAAAAGTTTGAATTTTCAAAAAGCAAATCTGGACACAGCCCAACTCAAACTAAAGGACCAATTCAACATAAATTTACATTTTAATTTTGAACCACTCAACTAAAAACCAATTTAAAAATGGGGGGGGGGGCTTGAAAAATGTTGTTTTTTTTAAGGTATAATAATTTCCAAAAACAAGCATGAATGCCATCAGACACTAAGGCATCAATTTAGCATACATTTACATTGCAGATTGAACAGGCACAAAAAACCTGTAGGGATGAATTTTCAAGAAATGATAAAGAAAAGTTATTTCTAAACTAAATAAATGTTGAAATTTTTAGCCCTCTAACTCCATTGGTGTAGCTTGCACATGTTGTACATACATAAATAGCCAATCAAACCCACTCGAAAACTAAAGAAACCATTGACGACAGTTTTGATCAACAGTTTCAAAAGATACAATTTGAATAGAATAACATCCTGATTTCTCTGAGAAGAAAAAAATACATAGCCCCTGTCCCATAATGGTTTCACATTTAGTCTATAGACATATATACGAATGTAACAATCAATATAGGAGAGAGATAGTAGTATTTTTGATAATCTTATTGTAGGATTTTGAGCATGACCAGTTCCAAAAACAACAATTCATTTTTACATATATTAATGTAAGATAGAAAAAAAAATTTTAAACATCTAAAATAAAAAACAATATGTAATCTGACATCTTTCATTACATTCCAGTTAGAATTGACAGAAGTTGAAGTAAAAAAAAAAAATGACTCAAGAAAGATTTATGGCAAAACCAATGAATAGAAATTTTTTATTTTCATATAGAATAAGACAGAGAACACATTACTTATATTAGATATAAAAACAAAATATTGAGTCTTTGTTCGTAAGGTTAGTTTATGATTACTTCAGATTATTTGGGGTTTTTTTTTTTTTTTCATTTATAAAATTTCTTTATCATGATATCTTAGAAAGAATTTTCATTGTGTGTTTTGCCTGAGCAAGGACATGGAGAGTCCAGCTCCCCTGGATCTCCCCTTTGATCTGCACCAATAACGGGGTTATAAAACAATTCTATTTCTATCATTTGATCAAAATTCAGAATAATAAATCCCAAAGTAGTAGGAATAACAGTAAATTATAGCTAGTACTCAGTAATATTTATGGCAAAGTGACCTAACCTACTATGATGTAATTATTGTGCCTGAAAAGTGCTTAAAATTCAAATTTGTACCGCACATTTTTCAAATGTTCTTATATTAATTTATGCAGTGTCATAGCTAGAGATTTGGGGGCCCAGGTGGTTTGCTTCCTTGAGGGGCCCTCCCCAACATTTAGTAAAACAGGAAAATTTGCGATAAGAAAGCATGCACTATCATTTAATTAGGGCAGAAAACAACCCCAAGGGCTGAATTATAATTTAAGTAATTCAAATATGTAAAAATAAATCCTTATCATACAATATCAGTAAAAAGGCAGAAGATGAAAAACTATTTAAAAAACTTCTGGAGAGGTCTTTCAAATAATAGTACCAGTGATCAATAAAAATCTGAATTTAAAAAAAAAAAAAAAAAAAAAAAAAATTTAGCAAAAACTTAGATTTCAAATTGAACTTCACACGGAAGGTCCCCCCCCAAAAAAACGTTTTTCAAGACATTAAGATTAAATATTCAACTTTTCAACCCTCTATCTTCATTATACATGGTACATACATTTAGAGATAGATGAATAGATAGCCAGCCAGACCAGTTTAAAAACTGAAGAAACCAACATTGACAGTATTAGTTGACTGTTTCTAAGAAGGGAGAGAGAAAAAAGTTGATGATCCTATCTTTAGATCGCCACCAAACGATTACGTAGAAACTACGCAAAAAGAATAACACCTGTCGTCACCTGACGAGAAATACTCATGTGATGTCTGTAAGCAATTAGTGATAGATCAATTCCAAATTTAAAAAGGAAAAATGGTTGAAAGGTAAAAATATCTCGCATAAATCAATCACTGAAGCCCGTGTGTACCATATCTAATTATCTGCAAAAAAAATTATCTAAATAAAATCGATATTTTTATCTAAAATTATCTGAAAAATACCAGCGCAAGGTTTGGGCATTGTTGGTCCAAAATGACCATAGAGGCTCTAAAATGCATTTTTAAAAATTTTTTTAAACAACATTATTATATGGTGCCTAGTGGTGTACTGATGCAAGTTTTCAAGATTGTAGCCCCCAAATTATGACTGGGAACACCCAGGGACACACAGATACATATATAAATACAGACAGAAGAATCTGTAGTCCACTTGGCTGGTTGGTCGGACCATTAGTGGGGCTACGGTGATTCGATAACTATGATGGATGAATATACTAACATAACTTTTAGTTATTGATCAGAGATTTTTTAGAATCCCTCAACCAAAACTGTCAAAAAAGGTTTCAACAGTTTTCAAGTTGGTTCAGCTGGCTGGGTATGTATGTATATATTTGTATGTATACAAGCCACACTGATGAAGCTAGAGGGCTGAAAATTTCAATATTTACTTTACGTCTTGAAAAAATGATTTTGGTTTATTTTTTAAACTTCCTCCCTCAATAGATTTTTATTGTGGGGTTTCAATTTGCAATGTAAATTTATGCCAAATAGATCCCTTAGTTCATGTCTGGCAGCATTCATGTTCTTTTTTTTTTTCTTTTTTTTTTTTTTTTTGAAAATTCAGATTATTCTTGGGGATCACTACCCAACAAAACATGGGAGAAGTAACTTATCCATTGATCATCTCTCTTCCAATTGATCACCCCCAACATAGCATGCTGCTAACACACACAGATCATGTGCATGGACATCCACTGCCACTTACCAAAGTTTTGAAATTGGGAAGTGATTTTAGAATTTTACTTCCGTTCTTTGTATGACAATTTGCTCCATAAAACAACTTTATTGACTAAAAAATACATCCACTTGTCTAGAGACCCAACTTCCAGAAAAAAACCCCAAAAAACAAACCTTTTCCATCCAATATACAGGAATAAAACCCCCACTTGCCTCCATCTATGCCCAATAATTTCTTTACCCCAACTACCATCCGGGCATTTCTATAAACCAACTTTCACTCTCAGCTTTGATGAAACCCGGGAGAGTGAAACGTACAAAAGCTATAACACTCTTTGATAAAAAATTCGAGATGTACTAATTAGTCTCGAGTCCTTTTTCGTTTTCCATATTGTCAACTTTTCCACACACACATATATAAATATATGTGTACCTGCTTCAACGTAGCATGTATATGTGTGTAAAAAATATAATACATCCATTACACACACATTAACAGCTGACACTCAGTTATTTTTCATATATTTTTGAACTTCAAAATGAATTTACCAAATATAAATTAAAATCATTTCAGACAGCTATACTTAAAGACATTGTAATCTTAAACCCTTAAACACAGGTGTCACCCATCATGGCAGATGTTGGGGTCCAAGAAAACCAACCGTGTTACAAGAGAGGGGGGGGTATTATAATCAAAGATTACTAAAAGGTTATTTGTATGAAATCAGTTGGTCCTAAAGACTTTATATAAATGAAATCAAAAATCATACTAAAATATTTATATTAATCATGAATATTTTCATAATGTAAAATCGTTTATAACAATGGATTTAATAACAGGACAATAAATCAATAACAATGAATGATAATTATTCCAATTTTTATATCCTCTGCTTAATGTTATCAGCCGGTTATATCTGAAAGACAATGTCTCTAAATGATTACAGTAAGTGGCTTGTATTGTATTTTTGCTTCTGTCGTTTTTACAACCTTCTAATGATAGTTTTCCTTCAAAAGAACTGTCTTGTATAACTTATGAAAAATGTAAAATCAATCTATATAATGAACAGTTTGATTTTTTTGTTTGCTTCTCAGTACATAACAATGGTCTCCTCCACTTAGAGTTAACAATTTTGCTGATAAGTATCTCCTACATATCATTTGAAACAATGGACATTTCCAGGTTGAGTAGTTTCTTCTTTTTTTTTCATCTCATAGATATTCATATATATCCCTGAATTATTTTAGTAAAGCAAACTTGAGATTGATAAACAAATAGGTGTGATTGAACTTTTAATTAAATGCTCATCTACAGTATGGAATCAGGATAATATGAACCATAGTCTTGAATTAGGAACAAAAATAAGGATTATTTTATAATTATTTATTATGATTATTTTATTATCAGATAAAGTAATTAAACCTATTGTATTGATTTTGACTAATATTCACTTTCATCTCAATTTTTTGTTGTTTTCATCACAAATAATTGCCGAGATGAGCAGTGATAGAACAAGTAAAATATTCAGACGAAGGTAAATAGCCAAACTTGATACGAAGATAAAGATGTCACTCAAAACAAATATGAATGACATTTTGAAAAAATGATATTAAATAATGAATAAGAAACAATAATAATGAGAAAGAAAGCGAGAGAGCATCTGGAAGAAGAAAAAGAAACAGTTATTCATAAGTACCAGCAGACATTGAAGTCTGAAATTAATATTCAAAATGGCTGTTGCTTCGAACGTACAGAAGCAAAAATATATCTCACAGTCATCTATTTTTGGATTTTTTTTATTAAGGTTGATTAAAATCTGTAGAAAAAATTTAAACGGATACCTAATGTTCAAAATTCATATATATTTTGATGTTTAGAGGATATTTTTAAATCAGAATAATATTTTCATAATTATTTTAATGGCTGATCACATTTTAAATCATTTTATGAATTTTTTAAGAAAGGTTCATTAAAATCCATGAAATGTAATAAATTGATACTCAACATTTAAAATATATATATATATGTTCAGGAGAATTTGAAAATTATTCTAATATTTTTGTAATCATAATATTTAATCACATCTTGAATTTTTTCTCAAATCCCAAGCTTACTTTATCTTATTTTTCGACAGTACTAAATTACAATAATAATATAAATTTTCCACCCTGATTTTAGATTTTTGTCTTATATAGTTACTGAAAATGGTATGTCACAAAAAGTTAACGGTCTATTAAAAAAATAATTATTCAATTGCTATCAACATTTAACATATGTAAATTGAAAAGACTTGGACGTAGTAACAGCAAATACTGTAAGAGCCAACATATCATCTATTGACCACAAGTGTCTAAAGATACCATAACAGTTTCGATATAGGATGATGACAGTGTAGGTTCATTAGGGGCAGAGAGGGTTATCTCAATTTTTAGAATTGCTTGGGGCTTGATTTATTGATTTTCCTGTTAAAAAAACCTTGTAAAATTTTTTCCTCAATTCTTTCCAACAATTCCTCACAATTTTTTTGAAAAACAGTCAGGAAGTTTGAGAAGTCTTTGAATTGTCATCATACATATGCGCCGTAGAAATCAGACGGTGTGTGGTTCCAGAGTGACAAGAATTTAGCGATGTCACACCAGCATTTGCAGAGTTATGCCTGACATACGCCACATCTCAGAGAGAGAATGTGACAAAGAAACAAAAAATAAAAAATGCCCGTCAGCATTTTGATCGGTACGGAGTGGGGAGGGGGGTATTATTATTACATGAATAGATTGAGCAGAATTTTCTTTTTCTTTTATTATTTATTCCTGATAGGTCATATTTCTGGTCTGTTAGTTTAATTGGGGGTGGGGGCTCAGGGTGGTCAATTAAAAAATTGGAAAAAGGAGTGATCAATAAGCAAGTTAATTCTTTCACCTTTTGTTGGGTAGTGATCACTAAAAAAGTCTGAATTTTTTTTTAAAAACAAGCATGTGCAGTAAGTGGTCAATTTAGTATAAACTTGCAAATTGACCTATCCACTCCCTAAAGACCTATTTAGGGAAGAAATTTTTTTTTTTTAAAGTTTTTAAAAAAAACAGCAGTTTTTTCCTAGACATAATACGAAGTAAATGTTTTGATTTTCAGCCCTCTTGCTCCATTGGTGCAGCCTGTACGCATGATACATACTTACAAATATAGCCATTCAGACCAATTTGATAACTTAAGAAACCTATGTTGACAGTTTTTGCGACAGTTTTAGCTGACAGTTTCTAACAAAAATAGATATTTCCAGAACATCTGCAGAATGTTGAACAACTTTTGAAATATTTTTCAAAATCTAAAAATACATAATGAAGAATGAAATTTGGAGGTCAGGTCAGGTTGGGTCATGATTTGAAATGTATATGGGAGACTAGATTCCTCAAAATATCACTATGGGACAAGGTCTTTCAGATAACAATAACTCACTGATAACATTATGCAAATGATATAAAAATTGAAGCAACTTCCATTCAATGTAGCGTTATTAAATTCATTGTTACAAACAACTTTACATTATAGAAAATTAATATTAAATTATTATGAATTTTCAATTTGTTTTAGATAAAGTGTTTGGGACTGACTAGGTAACATTATTTGTAATTAAAATAAATGGCTTCTCCTCTGTGTATGTGTACATATATATATATAAATATATATATATATATATATATATATGTACACACTCACACGCGTCTAGAAAGCTTACAGCTTTAAACACAAAAATTTTTTTTTTTTCAATTTATGTCATCTCAGTCACTTATTTCCCAATATCTGTTAATGAAATTTATGTAATTTTCTTCAGTGTTTTTATGTTTCACACAGACTTTTAAATCATGGTACTAATGTAAATTTCTCTAGTAACCGATTCAGGGATTTGAAAACACACACATATATATTATATATATTCATATATATATATATATATATATATATATATATATAATCATCATTAAAAATCTATCAAATTATTAAATACAGTGGAAGTCATTTATCATAATCACAAAATATTATCAAACAGTTATTGTAATCAAAGTAAGTCAGTCACAAACAGTTTATTTAAAACAAATTTGATAAGATTTTCAAAATTGAAAAACGTATTCCACAATAATTTTATTAGCAATGTAAAGTTATTCATAACAATGTATATAAATTGTTCCAATTCTTATAACTGTGGCTTAATGTTATCAGCAAGTTTTTGTTAACTAAAAAAAAAAACCCTGCCCCGAAGTGATCACAATAAGCATTTTCATAACAATGAAGATATGTAAAAAGAATTTAATTTTTACATCTTTTGCTAAATGTTATCAGCCAGTTATTATTATCTAAAAGATCCTGTCTCAAAGTGATAATAAGTGTCATTCTTTGTATTACTAAAAATAATAATAATAATAATAATTTTTCTAATTAAATGTCTCATTAAGAAAAATCATAATCAACAAAAAAAGGATGTTTTATAGCTTCAGTGGATCAGCTTGGTTTTTTTCCATTCGACCATGTCAATATTCAGCAGATCCGAAGGCATTTTTTGGCTCTTTCTGTTGGTCATGAAGACGACATATTTGAAGGAGAAATGAACCGTACTGTCTAATTCAGGAGATATTTTTAAAAGAATATGGCCCTCAGTTTCTCTATGATATTTGAAATATAACAAAGAAATATCTCTTCCCTCTTATGCATGTAGATTAAATGATGTCCGTACATATTTTTGCCATTATCAAAAGTTATTCTGGTAGAAAAATGATTTTTATTGAACTGGGATGATCACATGACATTAATTGTTTATACAGAGAAGTACAAAATGAGGCGACCATTTTAATTTGTTCTGACCATGTTTTTCCTGTTTTTTGGGGGGGCGGGGTAGGGTGTTTTTTTTCTGAGCATGTTTTTTTTCTCCTGTGACAGAAGTTTTAATTGCGAAAGTCGTGGAAACTGCTTATGCCGAATCCGATCGGTTATCGCTAGTTAATTTATAATTATTATTCAATGCTATAGTAATAATCTTTACGGTTTCTTAGTGAATTGGTCATAACTATTTGAAAGAAATAAAAAACAACAAAACAGTGGTCAGAAAGAATCAAAATGGTCAGTTTATTTTGTATCACCTTGTATCAGCAATTCTCAACCTTTTTTTTGCCATGGCCCCACTAACAGCTCTCCTCAGATCCCAGGGCCCCTGTCAAACATTAATACAACACAAAAAGATAGACAGACATTCATTTATTATTATTATTTCAGTCTATGGTCCCTCTCCATTGACCAGGGTCAGCAAAGGGGCCATATGGCCCATGTTGAGAATTTTGGTTTATATTATAGATATATCTACAGAAACATACTGACATTTTTTAAGTAGAAAAGAAGGAATTTATTGCTAATTATCACCAATAATATCAGAAAATTAAAAATTGTTTTTTGCTGACACAACAAAATTAATCATAATAAGTGCATGCAGATATGTGTATCAGTTAGAGATGAAGAAATTTAAGTAAGCGAGTAAAAAAAAACCGAAAGATGGTGGAATTTCAACATTAAATCAACAGAGACATATGGTGAAGGAAAAAAAAAAACAAAGAAAAAAGGTCCAGTAAATTGTGCGATTTTTTGGGAGGGGGTGACGGGGGTAGAAAATTATCTAAAAAAACCAATGATCGGAACTACAACTATCACGGGAAAATGAGTCATCCTCCATTTTCTAAACATGTATCAACCAAGAACGTAGACAATTCCATCTTTCAAACGCCCCCTCTTTTTTTTTTTCCTTTTTTTTTTTTTCTCCAAATATTTCAATCTGACATTTCAAAATTCTTATGTTCATAACTGTAGCAACATTCCAAGTCAACTATACTGACTAAATTTCGATCAAATATGGCTTCAAGAATAAAATCAATGACGAGATGTTACTCCATTGTCAGAGTTTTTCAATGACATTCGTTTCTATATTTGGATCTGGATCTGAATCTGGATTTGATGTCCAAATTATTCTGGCCGAATCAAAGATATTTCAAGAAATACAAATCCAAACTACCAAATTATTTATGATCATTATTTCCATTGTTCTATTACATATTGTATATACAGTCGGAAGCCATCTATCATAATCTTGGATTATGTTATCAAACAGTTGTTATCAAAATTAGCTGGACCCTAACACTATTTAAAATGAATTAATAATTTCAAATAAATTTGATATTAATTTTTTTTTTATAATTCTTCAAAATGAAGAGTTGTTCATAACAAAATGAATTTATAACAATGAATGTTAACTGTTCTTTGCTTAATGTTATCATACAGTTATTGTTATCTAAAAGACCCTGTCCTAAAGTGATTGCAATAAACAGCTTCCTCTGTAAAAACACACTCAACAACAATTATCTATTTTGATATTTGATTCCATTTTTGATATATGATGTATGTCATAAATCTTTTAATGATACCAAAGTTGATTTTTGAATTTACGTAGACAAAAAAGAATTAGGTGAGGTCATCAGATTTTTTTCCCTTTCATTGGGTATAACAGCAACAATTTGAATTGTGTATTTAACTCTTTTTTCAACATCTTTTTTATCATGTAAAGATGAAGTATTGTAACCGAATATTGTATTAATTTTGACTATTTTATTTGACTGTTTGCTTGTAGCCACTGAATGACGGCCCAAGTCAAGTTATGATTAAAACAAAAAAAATTAAGATGGAGGTAAAATGTAGTGAAAATTGATGAAATATTGTGTATTTGATTTATTTATTCAGTTTTTAATGGAGGGTTTTCAAAATATTTTATTATGAAAGATATGTGGTGAAAACGAAACAAAAAAAAAAATGGAGAAAATGAAAAGACACTGTTGATTTGATTATATAATTTTCTTGTCCGAATCATCTGCTGACATAGTTTGGCATTTTCTTCAGAAGACAAAAGCTGTCAGACAAAAATAGACGAAGAAAGACAAAATGGCTAAAGATGAGCTACAGTTTTCTTTCTCAATTTTGCCTTGAACACAAATTCTGATAACAATTCAGATGCTGACAACGGATGAACGATTACAGCTAGTCAGTGTGAAATGTAATGCTATGAGTCACCTCCAGTATCGAGGTGGAAGATAACTAGGGGAATGATGATGAAGACAACGATGATGATAATGATGATAATCCAGGAATAATAATAATAATAATGGCTACATTGTTATTATTGACATCTTCACAATTTTATCTCATTTCTTCCCGTAATGATATAGGAGGAAGAATGAAAAGAAACGGAGGGGAAAAAATATTGATTCAACGAATGGAAAGGAGATGGAAGAGAGACAAGGACAGAATGAAAAACAGATGATGATGATGATGATGATTTGAATATTGGACAGGAAACTAAGAAAACAATTTTTTTAAATTAAATCTATGTAACAGTCACAGAAATTACCCATCTCACCCACAGAAAACTTTGACAAACTGATCAATTTGCTAAAATGTGATTAATATGAATGCCTGAACAATTACAATTAACATATGTAGCGAGCACTTCAGTGGCTGGCAAATGTTAATGAACATATGGTCAACAAATTTCAATATCGTTTACGCCATTATTATTATTATATTCGAGACCACTTTTTGTGATTTCTATTCAAATTGTGATTATCACTCATTTCAACAGGGATATTAAATGAGATGAATGATAATGTTAGCTGTCGTGAATGGTTTGTCAGTAAACAACGAGTTGAATTACGAATGTTGGCCCAAGGTTATTAAGGTGGGAAGATTAAACAGAGGATCACAAATGAGAGGAAGAAATTAATTAATAAGGTTTTATTGGATGTCATCTTGAAATTGAATTTTTAAAAATACAACAGAGGCACAAAGAGAATTTAAACTTGATCTTTGAACAGAAATTAGGAGATACAGAAAGCCTATTGCATTTAGAAACTATATTTTTTCTCTTTTCTTTTGGTAGGCTACTACTGCCCAAGGACAATATTAAAATCATTTATGAATGAATAAATGAACAAATGAACATACTGATTCACACTAAGACTAATGTAGACTTTCTATCCCAGCCTAAATTCATGCAAAGAATCTTTTTTACATACTGTCATATAATGAACTTCTTAGGAAAAGATTTACATAAGTATCACCAGTGTTATACATATCATTTAGTATCATATATACTTCACAGATTCTACATTTATAAAGATATACATGATACTGTTTATTTACTCATATATCAGGGTACACATATACAAAATCCATTTACATACAGCATATACTCAATCTTTTCTTTTTACGCACATAATTATATGTATTTAAACATATTATCCATTGTGGAGTGGTTATCTAGTCCACATCAATATAAACACACACATTTTTTAACATATTTATGTTTATGTAAAAAAAAAAAAATAGTCACATAAAATCGTCTCTAACTTTGAGAAGAGCCATTATCATTCCAAATTATGTTTGGACAATTGGATCTCTTCTTCGCATCGTTGAAACACTATGTCGGTAATATCAAGGATGCGTAGAAGAGACTCAATTGTCCAAACATAATTTGCATGGCACACAAAACATTACACACACACTATATATATATATATATATATATATATATATAAGATTTTAGAATTTTATACTTATAAGTGTAGCAATGATTAGAGTCTGTTATATTGACTCGAATTTGATTAAATAAGAAAAAAAGAATAAAATCAACGACAATATATACATTCACACATACACACATACATATATATATATATATTTATATATATTTTATTGACAGCTGAAACATTCAAAACCAAAAAGAAATAAAAATGAAAGTGAAAGTAGAGGAATTTGATTTCTCACCTGTTTGACGAAGAATTCTACTCTCCGACACAGCTACAGACAGTAAGAATCACGGATCGCCGTTGTCTTCTTTTTAACCACAGCAGCGGCTGTCCGTTGATAAAAAAAAATTATTCCTGGGAAGCGAAAGAGACAGGTAAAGGTCTTTGAGTCATCAACATTATTGCAGGCAGGCGGGTAAGCAAACTGTAAACGTTGGTCTTCACACTAAAATAAACGAGATAAGACGCAGAAGGAACGGAAAATTGAGGAGAGAAGATAATAAGCTGGGCAAGAAATTTTTCTGAGTTTTTTTTTGTGTTTTTTTTTTCAGACTTCTGCTCTTTTTTTTTTAACGATTATTTTTTTAATTTGCCGCAGCTCAAGCGGTGCAAAAGTCAAGCTTCCATTTGGGGTTTTAAGTAAGCTTCTAATTCACAATGCAGGTTAGCTAAGGCAGCTGCTTAATGGTAGCAACATTTGTAGAATACCATATATTATCATAATAGTAAATAACGTCATAGGCTGAAGCCATCAGCAGCATCAATATATTAATGAAAGCACAACAGTAGCAGTAGTGGTTGTCCTTATACTATAGAGGGAGAGAGAGAGAGAGCGAGAAAAGAAGGTGTGTGATACTGGCAGGGTGGGGCGGAACGCTGTAGCCGCTGATGCTGCTGGATGAAGACGAGAAGGAGGCTAGCTGTGAGCTGCGCATGCTCTGTTGCTCATAGATGATGATATCTGTGAAAGAGGGGGAGGAAAGGTAGATTGTTCACTCTCACTCTATGACTGAGTCACACATAGACAGAGAAGGAGGGAGAGAGAGTTCCATCATATATATACAGGGGAGGAGCGAGTGAGAGAGAGAGAGAGTTTTGTACTGATGCTATGAAGAAGATCAATATTTAACCCACACACCAACATTGGGAGAATCAGACAAGTCAGCGGACGACATTCGTATATAAGCTAAAGGTACAGTTCAGAGAGATATTAAAATGAGATTCTAAGGTTCAAAATCAAAGGTCTGGAAAAGACATACAAAAATAAATCCAAAGCTGAAGATTTTAATGAAGGCAGCAATCAGGACTTTTAATACATAGATATGATAATGTTGATGATAATGATGATGATAAAAGGAAATTATATACGAGGATGATAATGACAGTAGTAGTGATTATGATGATGTTAGTGATGATGGTGGCAGTAGTAGAGCTTATATTGTTGTTGATGGTGATGATGGCTTAGAAGCTAATTATATTAAGGTTTGTGATAGTGATGATTTTGACAGTAATTATATTAATGATGATGATGGGCAAGATCATAATCCTTATTTTGATGATGATGACAGGCAAGATGGTAATCATATGATGTTGCTGATGATGATGGTAATAATAGCAACATGTTGATGACAGTATTGATGCTGATATAATGCTGTTGGTGGTGATGATGATAATGTTCATTATCATCGTTGTGGTGATGACTACAATGAGTAGATATGATGATGATGATGATGATGATGGCAGTTGAGGTAAAATAGCAATTATTGGGACAATACTGAAAGCATTTAATACAAATCTATTTACAGAGAAAGCCTTTTATTATAATCAGGTTATCAGACGGTTATTGTTATCAAAATCAGTTGGTCCCAAACATTTTATTTGAAATGGAATTTTCTATCAATTGAAAAAAAAAAAAAAATCTCATTAATCTATTTATAATGTAAAGATGTTCCTAACAATTAATTTTTAATGAATGGCACTAATTGTTCCAATCAAATTACTGTAGCCTCACAAACTAGAGAAATGGGCAACAGATTCTTCTTTCTTTGCTTGTGTGTGAGAGTCTCCGGGGGGGGGGGGGCTACAGGTCACTTTTTTGGATCTACAACTTTGAAGATAGGCATGACTACACCACTAGGCACCATGTAAAACTATTATTTGTTTTTTCGAAAAAGTGCTGTTATAGGTCTCTATGGTCATTTTGGGACCACCAATGCTCAAATCTTGTGCTGGTAATTTTTTTTGTTTTTAGATAATTTTAGATAAAAGCTTCATCTCTTCTGGATGATTTGAGAAAAAATGATACATTTCTATAAGATAATTTTTTTTAAATAACTAGTTCTGGTAGATGCATGTGCTATGGCGATTCATTTATGCAAGAACGAGATATTTTTGTATCCTTTGCTTAATGCTATCAGCCAGTCATTGTTAACTAAAAGACTATATCCCAAATTGAACACAATAAGCAACTTCTTCAGAATAATAGAAGTACCTGTTGGCAGATTCAAATTCATCATATATATATATATATATATATATATATATATATATATATATATATATATATATATATACACATATATATATATATATATATATATATATATATATATATACACATATATATATATATATATATATATATATATATATATATACACACCCATTTATATATATATATATATATATATATATACACACACATACATATATATATATATATATATATATACACACACACACATTATATATATATATATATATATATATATATACACACACACACACATTATATATATATATATATATATATATATATATATATATACACACACACACACACACATTATATATATATATATATATATATATATATATATATATATATATATATATATACACACACACATTATATATATATATATATATATATATATATACACACACACACATTATATATATATATATATATATATATATATACACACACACATTATATATATATATATATATATATACACACACACATTATATATATATATATATATATATATACACACACATTATATATATATATATATATATATATATATATATATATACACACACATTATATATATATATATATATATATATATATATATATATATATACACACACATTATATATATATATACACACACACATACACATCAATCCATATTAATACTCAACAATCAAATTTGGTGAATGAAGGAAAACCTTTACCCATTAAGCCACAAAGATAGATCTCCAAATAATATATTTTTTACGAGTAGGATACCCATAAAAAATCACAGGATAATTTATTATATGTATGGAGAAATTATGGATTGGTGCAACATACTCTTCTGACTCTCATTTCCCACCATTTGGCTTCCAATGTGCTGGATGTCGGAAAAGTGGTGGCAAGCAAGTGAAGCCATAATCAGCAGCAGCTGTTCTGGCTACACCAGCTGCTTGCTTGGTCAGTTGCTAACTTGTAACTCAATTTTGCTGAATATTTAAGCAGCGTAAGGTTAGCTCAACAGACATGATACTTGCCTGGCTACCAGCAGATCAGACGTTCGAATAAAAGCAGGGCTCAATCAATCAAATCACTGCAGCCCCACAAATCGCCAGACAAACCAACCTAGTCGGCTACAGAAGAATTTTTGCTCGTCTGGGTGTCTGCCTGTGTATGTCTCCAGGCGCTCTTGGTCACATTTTGGGGGATATAGTCATGAAAATGTCCATGAGTACACCACTAGGCACTATCTACAAACTGGGTTTTTTGTTTTTTCAAAATAGTGCTTTTTAGGGTCTCTATGGTCAATTTGGACCAACCAACCAACCTTGGCCAAATCTTGTCTGGGTATTCTTTAAATTTTTTTTTTCAGATAAAAGATCTATTTTATTTAGATAATTAGTTCTGGTATACATAGTGGAAAAGAACATTTTCCTTGTGGTTATATTGATAATAGATCGACTGTCTTCCCACTCAATTGTTTGTTTGCACAGAAACTAAGAAAAATAGAAAGAACAGACTATTCAATATCTATGATGTTGTTTACACAATTTTCGATAGTAATTGGTGACATTTGTTTCCATGATAAAATTATTTGTTTCCAATTGATTAAAAAAAGAAGACTTAGCATTCCAGGCTAAATTATGTATAAGCTACTTTTCACCTTAGATGGTAAAATCAAGTTATCTTGATTAAAATATTACCAGTATGGTTTGAACCATAAATTTATGATTAAAAAAAGAAAAAAAAAACACCGGACACAAACTAAAGGACCAATTTGTCATAAACTTTCACTGTAAATTGAACCCCCAATAAAAAATATATTTAGGAGAGGAATTTTCAAAAAACAAGAAAACCGTTTTCCCTACTCATTGAGAAGGGAGCCGCAAAATTTTAAGTTTCTACCAGGAACAAATAGGGCTAGGCAAAGTCCAAATAGATATATACATACATAGATACATATAAATGTCAGAACACATGAATTACCCAAACCCAACAACAGTTTAAACTGGTCTGTTCTGGGTAGTAATGATTAATAATGTAATGCTGTTAAGAGAATAATAAAAACACTCTCTCGATGTTAGAATAGTGAAGTTGTAAACACCAAATATGACATGTTTAAAGTAAAGACTAGGAAGATTAACATAAGGTAAGGCACTTGTTCATTTTGGATTTTAAAAAGTCGAGATCGTACTCGTCGAGAAAATATTCAGAAGGGAGTCCATTCCACTGAGCAGATGTTCTTGAAAAGAAGCTATTTGCGTGGGACTTGTGACAAGTCCTTGATAAATCTAATAAGTATGGATGTGCCTCGATTGCAGACAGAGTTTTAATGGAAAATTCCCCGGACAGGAGGGACTACGGAATGTAGTTCATCTGAACTCCTACGGAAGTAGAAAAGTGCTAAACTTACAACGTGACATGGTTTGTGGTTTGCGTATGAATAAACAAGAAAAAGAGCAAACTCTGTTCAAAAAACCTACAACATTATTTACACAATTCTTGAGAGAGAAACTTTGTTACCAAATGCTAATAAAACTATTTGTTTCCAATTGATTAAAAAAAAAAAAAAGAATAATATAAAGCTGTTAAGAGATTGATAAAAAGACTCTTCGAAAATAGACACCAACTATTTTTCTAGAGCCTTTCTACATTTTTGTTTGTATCCAAGAAGTGTGTATCCATATGCGTTCCCTACAAAGTTATAGGGTCATAACTCAACATTTACAATATTAGATGTTAAAAAAAATGTCAAGTTATGAACACTTTTTCTCAAGTCACTTTTTTATTTCAAGAATTAATTTAGAAGAATTATACATCATAGAGTGATGTAAAAGAGAAAAAAAAACGACCACTCACTCTTTCCTTCCTTTCTTATGAATGCTATCAAACCTATTCAAATTTGGCATGAATGAAAAACTTTTTAGCATTCATAGAACTGTGGACTTTCTTCACAGTTGAAAAAACAAAAGAGGTCAGATAGCAGAATATCCATGTTCCTTTTTTAGCAGGATAACCACTCCGTCAAAACTGTAGTTAGATAGTATCTTTCCTCTTATTTTTAGAAATTGAAATCTATTAAAAATACTTTTTTTTAAAAAACAAACTAACAGAAAATTAAATTACAAATAACTTATGTTTTGGTTAGTATTTCAAGCAGATCTTCTATAGTATTATCCCCCTTTTTGACCCCAAATAAGCATTAAAAGAGCTAAATTCAACCAAATGTAAAGACAACAAAGTATATTAGAGAAAAAACAAGTCAGAGATATCATAAAATACATAAGAAAACTCAAATGGCAATGGGCAAGTCATGGAACAAAAATGTTTGATAACCACAGAATATCACCGATTTATTTTGGCAAGGATGAAAAGAATGTCAGTTCCAATTGACAGATGAATTTTGGCAACAAATAATATTAGTAAAAGATAAAGTCAACCTGTATGAACAGTACAAAAGTATTTATTAAACTGTGTAGAATGACCATTAAAGACAATGCCCTTCACTGGAAGTAAATAACAACAATACTATCATTTATATCTAACAATAATCATGATAATATCATGTTATGTAACAATTACAATTCACAATATGGATCCCCAGAGATTAAGTATTGGTTCCACGATGCCCATGACAGAGAGTTCTGGTGAATCTTGAGGAAGGTCTATGCCTAACAACAGACGCTTAAATGCTCATCATCATCATAAAAAGATTCTTTCTGATTTGAATCTTTGATTTAATAAATTTTCTCTTGTTGAAGCTATCTTTTGAGGTGTGGGTGGCCCAACATAAAACAGCATCACAAATGGATTCGGCAAACATTTTGCACTAATGCCCTTGGGATGGGCACAGATCCATCTCTTCTCCCCTCAGTTATGGGTAAGTAGCAGGGCAGACAGGGGCCCCCATCCTTTGTTGGCAACTAGCCTAAAACTGACAACTGATTCTTCATCCAGTGTCATGAGAGGCAGGCAACGGTCAGAGTAAAGAACTGGTGAAGTTTCGACAGGCCCAGCAAACCAAAAGTGGTATAAAAAGGAATGAAAAAAAATGGACAAAATAACGTGATTGCACCGAACTCCCTTATCAGAAAATGAACAGCGGGATGAAGACATTCTGCCCCAAAAATTTCAAAATGGGCCTCTCGTCCCAAAATCTCAAACCCTACCCATTTTCAACAACCACCTGACTAAGGGTGTAAGGTACAACAGCCGAAATGCGTTCAGAAGATGAACCAAGATGAGGACAACAACCAAAAAAAAATCTGAAGATATTGATGAGTGACTAGTTGATTGCATACTGGACAACTACTTCTTGGTCAAATGTACCCTGAACATTTGCATCTGGCATATTTGTATCCTGGACAATTGCATACCAGTCAAATATGTTCCAGACATTTGCGTCCAGTATCTTTTTGAAAAGTTATTTGTATACAGTACTATCCATTCATTGGTGAGAAAATCCAATTTGTCCAAACTAAAAAAATATTCTTGGTGTAGACAACCCCTTGTAAGAAAAGTGGGACACAAACAACTGAGACGCAAAAAAAAAAAAAAAGACACAATTGTCCAGGACACAATTAGTTGGACACAAAAATAAGACGCACAAATGACCAGAGACTCCTATGACTGGGACATAATGCCTTAGTACCATATAGATGATCCCTCGTCAGAAAAAAATTTTCCGTTTTAAGACAGTAGGAAACAGTTAGTTTTGAGATACTAAAGAAAATAAATAAATGAATAACTGGAATAGTCTCAAAAACAGAAGAGGCAAAGTTGGAGGAATTGCATATTCGAGGAAAGATGGAGACTGTCCAGACCAAGGCACTGCTAGGGTCTACAAGAAAACTGAGGAAGGTCCTGGAGATCAAGAAAAATAAAAAAAATAAAAATTTCTTTTAAATAATTCATGTGAATAAAATGCATCAAGTATCTTTGTATATATATATTTTTTGCATGTAACACTTCTCAATGACACAAAGATACCACTCTCCGATCCTAGGTAGAGTACCCAGACTCTACACAGATCCTAAGCAGAGGGCCTGGGAGCAACACTTTGATTTTAGATAGAGTGCAGAGATTACCTGATCCTAGGTAAAGTACCGATCCAAATGTTAACAAACTGGCATTATCTATTTGTTTATGAGTGTTACAGAACCAGTAGGATAAAAAAGGATGTAATTTTCATTTTTAAAAATTAAACTATATACTAACTCACTTTCCCATTCCAACCAAGTTTTCCAACAAATGCCTAAACTCTGTAATTCTACTTCATAGACATGGCAAAAAAATGTATCCATTTCATAATGGATTATAATTGTAAATCAAGTACACGGTTAAAAACAAGTGAAAAGAGATAAATTCTTTCAAAATGCAAAAAAAAAAAAAGAAAAAAGTTTTTAGAAGGTGGCTACTGTAGTAAACATGTAAATTTCTGAGGCTCTATGCCAAAAAAATATGAACAAGAACACCGAGGCAGACAGACGAGTGAAAAAGGAAGAATGCCTAGCCACCATATTTTTAGTTGTTTGGTTAGATCAGTGATCATGATTACAGTGATTCAATAATGATAATAATTGAATCACTGTAGCCACACAAATGGCCCATCCGATCAACCAGCCAAGTAGACTATAGATTCTTTTTTCTTTGCGTATCTCTGCGTATCTGTTTATGTCTCCAGGCACTCCTGGTCACATTTTTCAGGCTACAACCTTGAAGCTGACCAACCAGCTGAGTGGGCAACAGATTCTTCTCTCTTTGCACATCTGTCAATGTGTCTGTGCCTGGTTACACTTTTGGGGCTACAAGCTTGAAATTTTGCACAAATACACTACAAGTCAACATCTACAAAAAAGTGATATTTTGTCTCTCTAGGGTCATTTTGGACAACAATGCCCAAATCTTGTGCTGGTATTTTTTGTTCTTTTTTTTTTTAGGTAAGATCTCTTTTTTTTTTTTTTTTATATAATTTTCTTCTGATTATGTACATGCACAGGTTACAGTGATTCAGTCATGTGAGGTACAGATATCATGAATAATCAATAAAGATCATTATCCTCATTAGTAGAACTCCAAGCTTTCAACAAATAAAGACAGGCCAAAAGTTATATACAATTCATTTATAGCCATAAGCATATTAATAAAATTCTTCAAATCCAGGATACAGAGACAGCTGCTTTGTGATCACGTGAGGGAGGATCTTCTAGATAACAATAATTGGCTGATAACATAAACCAGATGATACCAAAATTGGAATAATTTACATATGTTATAAATTAATTCTTATGTTATTAAATTCATTGTTATAAGCAACTTTACATGAAATATTATGAAAGTTATAAAAAAAAAAAAACTAATTAATATGAATTTGTTGACTTTTTGAATGTTCAATTCATCTATCTATATAAAAGCTATATGTGCAAATTAGTATCTTTAATAGTATAATTGTTCATATGATTGTGTCTCTGTTTTGTGTGATTCCTGTCTTAACCTTGAAGTTATCATGGATTGGTCCATGGAAATAGATTAACACAGATAATAAAAGAAACGTTTTCAAAATGAGATAGGCTGTTGTGACATGACATAAGATTACATTGTGGAAACTCTTAAGATTTCACGTCTAATCACATTAAAACAGCTTGAGCCGAGACTTTGAAAAAAAAATTAGAATTAAGATAAATGAATTATTAAAAATGAATCACCAAATAA
This sequence comes from Thysanoteuthis rhombus, assembly GCA_963457665.1. Lineage (NCBI taxonomy): Eukaryota > Metazoa > Mollusca > Cephalopoda > Oegopsida > Thysanoteuthidae > Thysanoteuthis > Thysanoteuthis major. The sequence goes on from OY735242.1 coordinate 8,597,758, forward strand.
AATAACTCTTGGCTCCTTGGTGCTGATTCAGACATAAATAACAGCCATTTTTTATGCGTATATGCTAGTTTTAAATAATGGTTTCTGGCTTAAGTGATTTGGATAATAACAACTGTTTGATAAAACAATCTGCGATTAAAATGAACAGCTTCTTTCGTAGGAGCAATAAAAAAAAATCAAAAAAATCATAGGACCTGATTTAAAAACTGAAAGGCAAAAGAATTCCTGTAAAGAATCTTTCATGTGAAAACAGCTCTACCAAAAAATAAATAAAATGGAAATTAAAACTATGTACTTGAAAGTTGATGACTTTAGTGGAGGAAATTACGTCAGAGAGAGAAGCAAAGATATCATAGCAACACATCATCAAATCACTTTAAAACCAAGGACAACGACACGCATACAAATTCCATCTTGCTTAAAATAACTCAGTATGGATAGAACATAAAAAAAACTCCAAAGAATAAGGAAGAAAAAAACAAAACAGGTCTGTTGAATCAATCAACAGAAACCATCACAGGACCAACTTCTTTTGGCAGCATACCGTTAGGGGGTGATTAATCGAAAAAAATCAAAAAAGGGGTCAATCAACTGAAAAATTCAAAAAGGGAATTGATAAATTGAAAAATTGGAAAAGGGGTGATCAATGAATAAGTTACATCTTTTGCCTTTTGTTGGGAGGTGATCACTAATAAAGTTTTAATTTTCAAAAAGACAAACATCAACACTGCCAGACACAAACTAAGGGACCAACATAGCAACCCACTAAAAACCTATTGAAGTGAATGGAATTGGAGAAAAAAAAAAAGAAGTAAGTTTTTTCAAGGTATAATAAGAAGTAAATGTTACTAACACAAAAATAATAACACAAGATTACACCCTTGTTGAACATAGAGACCCACAAAAGTAATTGGGGGGGGACCCCCCAAAAAACACATTTCGAGATAGCGCTCAGGGATGTAGCCCCTAAAATGTAACCAGGAGTATTCGGAGACACACAGAGATAGACACAGACATTCAAAGGGAGTAGAATCTGTAGTCTACATGACTGGTTGGTTGGGCCATTAGTGGAACCATGGTGATTCATTTCAAGCCTGTCCGATCTGGGACAATTCTAAATCACTCACAGAAATCTATTACCCAGCATTGCTACCCTGATTCAAGTCCTGCAGGACTACCTAAATTTATCCCACATTAACATTACACAATCACGGGATGGGTGCGGGGATCGATCGGAACTTTGTAAGTGCGTATATGCACAGCTTTCAAAAATAAATAAAAAAGAAAAATGTAACGATCATTGCAATCTGCAAGAAATTAAAGAATGGGCAACGAATACAAGCATTGCTGCTGCAGGGTCAAACTCCACTCCAACTGAAGATGATTATTTCAACTTTTGTATTGTGTATGTGATGAATAAAAAATTTTTTAGATATCCGTACCTCGAATAAATGAATGAAATGTACAAAAAGAATACCGCCACAAGATTTGGGTATTATGGTCCAAAATGACCATAGAGACCCCCCAAAAAATCACTTTATTGAAGAAAACAAAAACATTGTTTTTAGATGGTGACTAATGCTATACTCAAAAATACTGCAAAATTTAATCTTTTGTTTTTGTTTAAATGTATTTATTTATTTAAGAATTGAATGAGCCTGTGCATATCAGTAAGATAAATTTTCAGTAATATCTTAGACTTGACAATTTAGTGCAGTCTGTAAAACAGCCTACTGGTAATCAGTTAGTTGTGAATTCAAATCACAGTATGGGAATGGGAATTTTACACATCAGTTTACATCCCTAATTTTGGTGGGGATTGTTTTTGTTCTGGTTTTTATGAAAGAAAAATGAAGTCAACTTCAATTTCAGAGTTTAACAAAAATAACTTCTTTGGTTCTATTTTCTCTAAAATTATCAAAAAAGCCTTTTAGATTTTAATGGTACAAACTACAACAAAAAAAATGATAATCTTGATTTACTTTTATTAAATCAAGTCTGATCAACCATTATTAATTAGTATTTTTCTTCATCTTATACATTTTAGTTGCTTTTGATCACAACTTGGACCATCACGCTTCGGTGATGGTTCTCAAACTTATTTTGTCAGTGAACCCCGGTAGGATTTTCTGAAAATCCCCCAACCCATAACTATATTTAATGGACAATCCCCACCACTAAAGTTTTCAGAAGACATTACATGAAACTAAAATTGTTTTAGAGAGAATTTATTCATTGAAAACATTTAATAATACATTAAATAATAACCATTAAAAAAAACTCACAAAATGGATCCCCAGAGATCACATGCGAAACCGAGGCCGACAGAATACAAAATGGAGAGATGAACTAGACAAATTTAGAAAATACTGGCTCTGCGACACTCACAATAGATAAGTGTGGCAAATCCTAGGGAAAGTTTATGTCCAACGACGAATGTTAAAAGACTGATGATGATGAAAAGAAAAGAAACTTTTTAATTGTTAATAAAAATGGAAATATTTTTTTCCTTTTTCTTTCAGTAATCTTGGATGTTTATCTTGAAATTTTTAAAATCATATACTTGAAAAATCCTCAAAAACTCATCAGTTCCACTTAGGTCCATCTTATATAGTTTTTATTGATGGATGCCTTTGATGTATACATTACAACTGTTTAGACCAATTTCAACCTCCTGATTATTAAACCGTCAATATTCAGTAAGCTAACCTTCACAAATTTATTTCCGATTGGCAGAAGCCAGCCAGAACCAATAATTTTTAATTGCTCAAATTTTTCCATCATATTTTATCAAGATGAAAATAAGCTGTAGGTAAGAGTCAAACTTATATCTCTCTTCACCTCAGGAAGCTGCCTATGTATCGTACTGCTCAATTGGATGAGCTACAAGAGCTGCTGTTGTTGGTGAAAGATCAAATCGAATCCTTAAACTCTTCCTTCATTCTTCTCCAATTATTTGATATCATATTTGTTAATGTTATCACATAGTTATTGTAATAATATAAACCTGATTTATTTTCTATTAGATGAAGTATTGTCAATCATTAATGATATTTTATGATAATTTTTGTTATGAAGTGAAACTAAAAAATTTTTACAACAGAGAGCAGCCAAAAAATGGGGCTGGAAGAAAAATACTAGTTGAAAATTTTATAAAAAAAAAAAAAAAAAAAAAAAGGATATAAGTGAATTTTTAATGGGAGAATTAAATATTAAAAATTGAATATTAAAAATTCAGTCTACAAGTAGATTTGAGGATTTTACAGGATGAAGGGGAATTAAACAACTTTAAGCCATTATTATCAATTTTTTTTACCACTATTCACATCAATTTTTTTAGTCATTTTTTTCAACTCAACTTATCTTGTGCCATCAATGTATGACCTTGGATATACAACATGGATCAAAAGGAAAGAAAAAGCCCCCAGTGAGACTCAAATTCACTTTCATTTGGTCACAGAGGGGCCTGGTTGAACACACCAAAAGCTTTACCAATTTAGCTTGAGCAGCTTGAAAAAAAAAAAAAAAAAAAAATTGATTTATATTGTTTTTTGAAAATTCTCTCCATAAATAGGTTTTTATTGGGGGTACAAATTGCAATGTAAGTATATGCTAAATCAGTGCCTTACTTTGTGCCAGGTAGCTTTCACGCTTGTTTTTTTTTTTCAAATCAGATTTGTTAATAACTACTGTCCAAAATAAGGTGAGTGAAGTAACTTATTCATTGATCAACCCCTTTTCCTAATTTTTCTCATTGATCACCCCCAACACTGCATGCTGCCAAAAGACATTGGTTGAGAAGTGATTCAGCAGGCCTGTTGTATTTCAAATCACGATAGCCCCATAAATGGTCTGCCTGACCAACCAGCCAAGTAGGCTAAAGATTCTCTTTTCTTTGCTCATCTGTCTTACAAGATCATCACAACTGTAATGAGTGCGATCCTCACTGGGGGCTCAATATTTGTGATCTTGTGCAGCACAAAGCTCAGTTTAGTTAAATGTGACCAACCTAATGGCTGAAATAGGGATGTATTTCTCACCACTGTGAAAGATCAGTTTTCAAGCGCAGGACAAAGCCGCAATTTCAGATGCTGAGTTTCTAGGCAAGCAGGACCTCCCCGCATGAAAGATTTCTTCCAATTTAGCTTTTTTCCATACTTGTCAGTCTTTCAAAGGCCGTTGTTGGATATAAGCTTTTCCCAAATTTTGTCAGTTTTCTCACCCCTGAGCACCACAGTGCTGATACCCTCTAAACTTGTTTATATCATCATGTTATGTTTTTGCTGGACACAATTTCACACATGATCTTGCGGGATCCACAGAGAGATGCTGCCCATAACTCGGACAGAACCTCATAGATTCAATAGGACTGTGATCAATAATATTAGATACCGTCAACCAAAGAAATCAACATAGGTTTCTTTAGTTTTAAAGTTGGTCCGATTGACTAGCTATGTATATATATATCACATGTACGATAAAGTTTGAGGGCTGAGAATTTAAGCATCTATTTCACATTATACCTAAAAAGACAAAAAAGTGATTTTAGTTTCATTTCTGAATCCTACCCTACCGCCTAAATATTTTTTTTAGTGGGAGGGTTCAATTTTCCATGCAAGTTTATACAAAATTGGTCCCTAATTTGTGCCCATTTGTTTTTTTTTGAAGTTTCAGATTTTTTTTAGTGATCCAACAAAAGGCGAGAAAAGTAACTTTGCTATTGATGACCCCTTTCACCAATTTTTTAATTCATCATCCCCAGCTCAGTATACAGGTCACAGTTTCTATTGAGACCTGGAATTTTTTTTTTTCATAAGACCACGAGGGGGAAAAAAGAGATTGGAACATTATTATCAAGTAAGTTTAATAACCAAGCAAAATCTGATCAGACAAAATTTAAATGGTGTCCAGAATATCCCCCAAAATTAGGTTTGCTTGTGTGGAGTTGATGTTGGTGAAAGTTGTAAATAATAGTCCATGACTACATAGGTATCCATTGAGGGGAGAGAGGGGATTGCCTCCTCCTCTATAAATCAGGCCTTCACACTGAGGGCAAGGTATTTGAAAGTTGGAACCATATGGTCAATAAACAATAATGCTGCAGTACAATTGTTTTATGTAACCCCAACTTGATATTCCCACATAAAAATACTGTATTATTATTCGCTGGTGCTCATTCCATCGTGTAATCCCGGGGTCAGGTCATTCACTTCAGTCAATAGTCAATTGAACAATCTGAATCATTCAGTGGGTCATACTTGCTTACACTACAAATAGCGAATAGAATGCTTACTGTATAACAGTAATGCCACTGAGATATATTTTGAACATCAAATTTTGCACCCTTACTGGAAATACATGCCTTTGCCCCTCCCTCAAACCTGGAAATTCAAGCAATCCCCCACCCCTGGAAAAGTGGCAGCAGACGCCTATGTATTGCTGATGGTTATCGTGAGTGAACAAATCAAAATATATGTTATGTTGGGTGAAAAATTGCCAAAACTGATATATTGATTAAGGGATAGTTCAAGAAGTGTTCAAGCCGAACCCAATAACACTTTAATGACATCAGGTCAGTTCAAATGAACAATCTTTTTTTATCAATATGCATCAGGGGTTTCTCAATGTGGGCGATTCCAACTCTTGGGTAGGCGGTGAGCAACATTGCAGAAAATGGTGAGCATTTTGAAGTTTTGGGTAGGCGGTATAGGATTTTGAGTATTAAAGTCTGTAATTGACAATAAAAAATGAGTCAACAGCAACATTTTCTATAATTAATTTGCCAAGCAGCAATGTGATAACGCAAATTATATAAACCCAATGTGTTTACACTAACAACACCTCACCAGACACAAGGATTGCATTGCTGATATCTAAAAATGGTAAACGTGTGCCAAACATACGATGTTACAACTTTACGTTACTTTCATTAAAGAAATAGCAAAAGCTGGTCATTGTTATTGTCCATTAATAGTTTTAAAATTTTTGGTGTCTATTTGAATATTCACAACATAGATGAGCTGTGCAAAAACTTTCCATGTGAAAGTGAGCGGTGATGCCAAAAAGGTTGAGAACCACTGATATACACGTATTATGCTATTTATTTACATGCATATTAACCAATTATTTCTTTGTGGACAACATTTTTTGTTAGATTCCTTTCTACTCTCCTTTATAATGATGACCACGCCAGGGCTCAAGATAGTGGTCGAGCGACAAGCACCGCTCATCGGAACGAAAGTTTGTTCCTTGAAAAGCAAAGGAAGGGAGAAATAGGAAGAAAGAAGGAAAAGGGAAAAAAACAGGATAAGTTTTTAAAAAATAAAAAGATTCAATATCGGAGTTGTTTAATCCAAATCATGGTAGTCTTGGATTGGCGTTTCCATTTCCAGCTAACTTTATAGCTAAAATAATTAACATAATAATTTTATTAAATTGTGGTTTCAAAAGACTCTAGAACAAATTATCAATGAGAATTAAATGCTCAACTTCATTAGACTTACTAATTATGTTTTAAAATGGGCCAGATTTTGAGCTATCATAGAATTTCATCAGCAAAATCTGAAACAAAATTAGCCAGATCTAACCGGAAAATGGTTAATTTGGCAACCCTGGGTTGTCTCCAACAGAAAATTTTTGATTGGGTTCGTGCTAGAACAATTTGTTGTATCAATCCACACAGTGGCTTTCAGTAAAAGACCAAATGATAAAACTGATGGCAATTTGTTTTATAAAGTGAGAAAAAATGGATCATTGAAACACAGAAGTTTGCTACTCTACAGATTTAAGCAATAAAAAATTGAGAAACTATTATATGAATTACCAATATTTTATTAAATTTTGAAGTGAAAAAAAAAGAAAACAGAATCCCAGAGAAGTATTGAAAAACACAGCACTGATAGTCTTGCTAGAGTACCCATGAAAAATGACACGCTTATTTATAAATAAAACTATTATATAGCTAATTTTCCACCTTGTTAACCTCTCGAGTTATTTTAAAATGCTGCCAAAATAAAATATTTGAATGAACTCTCTATTTGAAAATGAGAAAAAAAAACAATACCATATGTTCAATTAAGATGCATCCACCATCTTAAATAACACATTAAAAATTAAATGTAACTTTTTATTGGGTGAAGTGAGAAAAAAAAAAATCAGCCAGATGTAGTACAAAATGGCTAATTCGGCAATCCCAAATTAACAAACTTAGTTTTCTTTCAAGTGAAAAATTTGCATATATATGTTCAACCCACTTTTCTATGCAACTTTTTGAAAAAAATATTCATACTCCATCCTCAATTTTGAAAATGTATAAAAAAATCTTGAATTGTTATCAAGGTTTCCCTTGTTTTTGCAAGAAAGGAAAAAGATCTATTTAAATGAAAAAAAATAAATTTTCATCATAATGCTGAACTGACAGTTCTAAATTTTTTTAATGTTTTGATACCTACCCAGCTTCCCCTGCCTTCATTGTACCTGGTGAGCAACAAGCTCTTTTTTTCTTATTGTTAGCAATACCTTCTTTGTATTTTTTCACACAGCATAAGCATTCTATTTCTCTTCATCTCATTTGGACAAAATGCTTTGTGCAGACAATTCTTTAGGCACACTACAAGCGGCTTGGAAAAACAGCACTACAAGCAGTTTCTCAGCAAAAAATAGTCAACAGTTTCTGCAAGTGCCTTAAAAGAACGCTTGGATGTCCTTCGTCCTCTCCCGTCATCAGATTTCTTCTAAAAAAACATACCTAAGTTCATTCTAATTTTTAGTATTCAGCGTGCACAAAAATCTTCTGATGTGCAAATCATTATACTGTAACAAAAGTATGTGTACACTTAGTGCACAGGCAAATACTAACTTGAAATTATTTCAAGATCACTACTTACTAACCATGGCTGCAGCTGTGCATACCAAAATAGAAATTAGTGATGTACAAATATGGTAATTGGAAGAAAATGACAAACAGAAACATTTAGCCAAGAGATTAACTCCACCAAGTAGAATATATATTATTATATATAATAATCTGCATAAACGAATCACCATAGTCTGCACATGTACCAGAACTAATTATCTAAAAGAATAGATGTTTTATCTGAAATTGTCAAAGAAAAAAGAAAATACCAGCAAAAGATTTGGGCAATGTTGGTCCCAAAATGACCGCAGAGACCCCAAGACGCACTATTTGAAAAAAAAAAAAAAAAAAAAAAGAAAAGTTTTTAGATGGTGCTTCATGGTATACATTCTTTTGTTTTTCTACGGGCATTTTAGCCCAAATCTTGCGCTGTTAATTACTTCTGGTGCATGGGTGAGGGTCTTTTTGTTGTGTTTTTTTACTTTGTTAATTCATGATAGCTAGGGATTATTAGTGGGTTTTTTCGTGAAATTTCCTTATCTAGATATTTTCATTTTCACTCAAGCTTAGCCTGAGCTGGGTGGGGTCTGGATTACCTAATTCTTATCATACACACACACCTGGATCTGTGTCTAATACGGGGGATATCCTTCAGAATGCACTTGCACATCCACACACACATACTTTCAGTTTTATACACAATCTGTAAGAATAGTTGTTCATAAATAAGTCTGCAGTTTATAAGTTATAAGTATGATAAGACCAGTTTCTTTTTTTTAATTTGTGGAGAATGGTTTGTGCGTTTAAAAAAAGGTTATACAAGCCATGAAAACAAACCAATTGTGCAATCACTTTATTCATTGCAGCTAAAAGCGTCCGAGTTGCTCGAGAATGATCAGCCTGAGATCACAAGATCTCAGACGTCAATAGTAATTATAGAGTCTACATGCAAAACCTGTTAACAATATTCCAGAAACCAGTTTATATTTTATTATTTCCAATACTTCTTTTTGTTTAAACCTGCCCCCTCAAAATAGTGGGTGTCATTCAACAAAGACATCTCAAAAAAATGGGGACTGATATACTGTATAGGTATACCTTGATTAGTGCGATTAATATTTTCCAAAATTTTCCTTCGTGTTCAATACCACATTGTTCAAGGTCTTCTCATGATTCAATGTGTTCCTGTTTTCTGTTGATAGCATTATTTTGCATAGCTATTCCTCAACCGTATTATACCAAAATCTTTACTCAAGATATTTCAGCATATGCTGTTCAATACCATGGTAGATTAATTATTACTTGCCCTGTGGACCTTCCTGTAAGTAAAAATATGATTTAATTGAACATACCAAAAAAATAGTTTGAGTGTATAGCAGACTTTGTGTGATATTGAATCTGTGTAGCTCTACAAATGGTCTGCTGACCAACTAGCCAACCAACTAGGCAACTAATTCTTCTCTCTGCTTGTCTGTGTATGAGTGTGTATCTCCAGATGCTACTGGTCACATTCTGGGGGCTAAAAACTTGAAAATGTACATGGGTACACCACTAAGCACCATCTAAAAGAAGTTATTTTTGATTTTGATTTTTCTATGGAAAAAAAAGAAAAAAAAAAAAAAAAGCACCCTTTTGGGTCTTTATGGTCAATTTGAATCAACAATGCCCGAATCTTGAGCTGGCATATTTTTTTAGTTTTAGTACATGCACAGGCTACAGTGATTCATTCATGCAAGATAAAGGTATACTATTTTGTTTTTAAATTAGGCTTGAAATAAAAATTCAGAATTAATGCATGGTGGGATAGGGGAGTCTTACTAAAGTTCAACCAAGGGGCTCCAAGGGTAGATAATCTGTTATCGTTACTAAGACGAATGATTTACAAGGGTATTTGGAGAACTACTGCTCACTGCATCATATCGAAGCACAATATTTTTCAACCCCCCCCCCAAAGTTTTAGTAAAGGTGTTCAATGTCAGTTTATGCTAAATTGAAACAAACAAGTGGTAAGTAAGGTAATTTATTCATTGATCACCCCTTTTTCAATTTCAACTTGATTCATCATGCTCAGCCACGGCCTGCTGCCAAAAGATGTCACATGACAGTTTCTATTGAGTGACTAACCAAAGCTGTTCACATTGTTTTCTTGCTTTTTTGGAGGGTTTTTTTTGTTTTTTTTCCCCACAAGTAAATGTCTGTCTTACAGACCAGTATATACGGTACTCAAAGTGAAGGATTTTACACCGAACCCAGTTTAGTATGCAACCAAGTTGATTGCAAGACCAGTAAAATGACTATTACATAACAATTAATTAAGGTAATCAAAATCAGAAAATAATCTGGACTCATCTTCTGCCTGTTATAATCTCTATGACCGGGGCAGATCCAGGATTTTGAGCGGGATTGGGTCCTCATGGGAAAATTTCAAACTTCAAAAACAAAAAGTAGTATGCGATCCGACATTTTTCACTCTCGTTTAATTCATAGCTTTTTAGCACTAGAATTGACAAAAGAAATTTGAAAAAAAAAAAAATTTAATCAAAGAAATTCACAGAATTAATAGCAAAAAAAGTTTATGTAGAAAAAGACAAAAAATATCTTACTTATATTTGATTATAAACAATAAACTTTTGTTTTTGAGGTTAATTTATGATTACTTGGGATTATTTTGGTTTTTATTGATCATATTCCTAGATCTAAATACTTGGACGAAAAATTCTCTTCAGCCCGAGTGGCAGACGCTCTGAATCCCCAACCCACCTGGATTTGCTGGACATCTTTTAAAATGCATATACACATACTTCCAGTTTTATAAACAAGCTGTAAAAGTAGTTTAGAAATAAATCTGAAGTTTATAAGTTATAAAAATAAAATTATATATCCCTTTTTTAAGATGAGACTAATTCCTTGTAACCCCCTCCTTTTTTTTCTATTTTGTGAATGAATGGTTTGTGCACGAAAAAGTTATACAAGCCATAAAAATGAACCAATTTTGCAATTGCTTTATTCATTACAGCTGAAAGCGGCTGAGTTGCTCGAGAATGATCGTACAGAGATCACAAGATCTTGGACGTCAATAACTAATGCCTCCCACTCACTGAACGAGTAGCACTACCTGACTGCGTCATTCAAATAAATCCAAAGAGAAATGTCTTCCCTCGTGAAATATAAAAGCAGCATTTTATGTCAATCAATAATTTTGAAAGATTATTTTTCTTTGAATTTAAAAGGAACACTTAAGATAAGTTCTTTTCTTTATAATCTTTAAAAAAAAAAAATGTCTGGGATAGAGAGATAAATAGTTCTGGACAGATTTGGAGAGACAGATAGATAGTTATGGACATACTGGGATAGATAGATAGTTATGGACGGATTGTGGCAGACGGATAGTTATGGGCGGATTGTGGCAGACGGATAGTTATGGACGGATTGTGGCAGATGGATAGTTATGGACGGATTGTGGCAGACGGATAGTTATGGACGGATTGTGGCAGACGGATAGTTATGGACGGATTGTGACAGACGGATAGTTATGGACAGATTGTGACAGACGAATAGTTATGGACAGATTGTGACAGACGAATAGTTATGGACAGATTGTGACAGACGGATAGTTATGGACAGATTGTGACAGACGGATAGTTATGGACAGATTGTGACAGACAAATAGTTATGGACAGATTGTGACAGACGAATAGTTATGGACAGATTGTGACAGATAGTTATGGCTAGACTGGGATTGATAGATAGTTATGGACAGACTGGGACAGGCAGACGGATAGATATAGATATAGATATAGATATGTATGATACACACACAAAATATTTTTTAAAGCTTGCATTTTTCTTTGAATATGAATAGCAAAAGACATTATCAGCAATTATCAGCGAATGATAAAACAAATTTTGAAAAACACAAAAAAACATTGTTTTATCATGAATATTAGATTACATAGCTAGTTGACTAGAAGATCTCCTTAAGATGTTTTCAAATTACATGTTGGCAATCATTATTAAAACAAAGGCTTTTTGCAAATAATACTGTTATGAACATACTATTATTACTCTTTTGGAAAAAATAGGTTGTCTTCCGTAAGTAAAAAACATAAAACACAAGCTTGGCTGCAGTAGGATAAACCCTCCTTGCTTCATTGAAATCTAAAAGGTAAACAAAACAGAACTCTATTTCTCCAAGACCAGGAGTCCCATTCCACTTCTTTTATAAGTAGTTGCTGGGAGAAGGATTTGCAAACTTGAGCAAAATAGAATTTTAAAAGTGAGAGTGAATTCATCAGTTTTCGCATATGTCACTATTTCACAATTATTCGTGAAAAACATTTGGTCATTGATATCTGGAATCGTTATTACATATGAAAATAAAGTCAAAACTCACTAGTACAAGTTTGATAATAGACAAGCCAAAGGCAAATGAATTCGATGGTTCTTGCCAAAATATAAGCCCGGCAGAATATTAGATAGAGAGACGAGCTAGGCAAATTCAGAAAGTACTGGCTCTGCAACACCCATGATAGAGAGGTATATCCAATAATGGACGTTAAAAGACTGATGATGATGATGACTCTGTCAGAGTTATGTGAATACAATATCATAAAACCGTAAAAACCGGCCTCCTATGTAACATTCATATCTAATGAACTTTTGGGATTAACGAAGACCACTTCCCCTATTTATTCATCAAATCGAGGGTTTACTGTATTATAACCCCTTCTGATATGTTAGACGTAGCTAACTGGTTTTACATTTCACCCACTGGTGATCAGGAACTGTGCAAGGAGGAAATATTTAATTCATCAATCACAAAGGAAACAGTAAACAGGTCTGGTTAGTCGCTCAATAGAAACATAACAAAGTGTTTTGGCAAGATACTATATTGGGGATGATCAATAAAAATTTGAGAAAAAAAGGAGTGATTAATGAATGAGTTTTTTTTTGTATGTCATTGGGCTGTGATCATTGAAAAGTTTGTATTTTCAAAAAAAAAATAAACAGGTGTGAATACTCTGGTCGCAAAGTAAGGGTTCAGTTCAGGATAAACCTACATAGCAAATTGAACCCCCTACTAAAAACCCATTTAAAGAGAAATTTGAAAAAAATAAAAAAAGTTTTTTCTAGGCCTAATAAGGTGTAAATGTTTAAATTTTCATGAGTGCAACCTGAACACATGATACATAGCTAGCAAAACCAACTTAAAAACTGAAGAAACCTATAGTGACAGTTTTGGTACACGGTGTTTAAGATTTAAACTTCTGGTGGTAAGAGTTTCATAAACCTCGAATCCTTCCTACAAGTCAATCCCATAATTATGCAAAATTGAGAAAAAAATTCCTAACTGCATTTTTACTTCTTTGAAAACAATGTACAAGGCTACCCTAAATCCTTACTTTACAATACTAAACAATACACAAGTTCTATTTGGTAAGTATCCAGGCATTTAATACCTACGGAAAAATAGTCTCAGGCAATGGCACCTTAGAGCCCTTCAATGAACTCCCTTTGGGATCACAGATACTTTCAACGTAGGAACCATTACAAAACTCAAATGGCAATGGGCTGGTCATGATGCAAATAAACACTGGACATCGCAACTCACAATGTGGATCCCAAGAGATCATATGAAAAACTGTGGCCACCAGAATATGAGATGGTGTGATCTATTTGAGAGTATTGGCTGCATGAAGCCCATGATAGAGAGTTCTGATGAATCTTGGAGAAGGTCTATATCCAACTATGGACACTAAAAGGATGATGATGATGAACCCCAACATAAATTCTTGTTTGATAATCAATTTATAATAACCTCAAAGTACGTTTTCCAAAAGTACTTGTTACCCATACTCCATATAAATTCAAGCTTTATTCTCCAACAAAGAGTATAAATTGAATCCTCCTTGTTTTAGAAAGCCTTAAAATCCCTGATGTCATAAACAAAAACAGTAAAGTAGTAAATCTCACAAAATTGTCGGAGATTAGTTTGCAGCAACAGCACATGAAGGTTTCAATGTTATTGTAAAACATAAAATTAACAAACCTTTAAAACATCATATTCAATATAAATTGAAAGCATAAAAAAAAAATCATTTTGTCTCTGTTTTTTGATCTTTCATTTGTTTAAAATCCACCTATTATAACAGCAAATTCATCATAAAGGTATTTAGATACCCCAGATTGCTATAATAACATGAGTCTACTCAGGGTATTAGCAAGGAAGTCGATTTCCTTACTATTTTTGCTGGATTGGGAAGTTCTGAGGTCTGCATTTTAGATGCATTAACACATCTCTACAAATCACTTGGTCAGTCCCCAGTTAGATATTATGATATTATATATTAGTGGTCAAATAAAAGAACACTGAAAAATTGCACAACAAAATTATGTCATCAGCATTGACAAACATGGGATTATAGATCAAAATTTTTTTTTTATGAATAATTCATAGTTTGTCTTCTAACAGTTCCCTTATCCACGGTTTCTTAATCAGTGGTCCACTTTTATCAACGATTTCTTCAAATGGTCCTCCCCACTTCATCTGCACTTTCCCTCTCAGTGGTTCATGGATGCATCATTAAAATTCTGTTCTTCCTGTACTTGTATTTAATTTGTATTTTTTAAAAGCCAAAAATAGCCAAAAATAGCCAAAAATATCTAGAAAAATGCCAAAAAAAACAGGATGCCCAAAAAACACCAAAAATGACCAAAAAAACTGGAAAAGGCCAAAAACACACACAGCTTAATTGGAATTAGGTTTCTACAGGGAATTGGCTTTTAAACAGCTTGTGAGAATGTTGTTTAACACCCTGCTACTATATGTAACTTGCCAATATTTTCATAAACCTAATAGCCAAGATCAAGAAAAACTAATTAACAAGTAGAGTTGGATGATGTGAAAACTTCTTTCTTTTTAAATTAACAAGTAATTAGCATTCTAACGACATTAACACAAGAGTAAACCATTCATACGAGCGTAAACAATGCTGACTTAATTAAGTAATCACTCTTGATGACATTTGATAAAGAAGCCACAGTGATAATTGGAAGAGAAATTTAGACTACCTTGTCAACCAACAGGTATATACCTCATTCAGTAAAACAAATGTGCTACCCACAGAGCAGAAACTCAAGTAGACTAATATCTTGATCTTTAACATACATTGACTTGAAGGTGCAAATTTATTTTGATGAAGCTACTAAACAGGTCCTCGAATATATAGAGAGAAAAAAGAAAAGATTTCAGGAATGATTTGAAGTTCGGAATTTGTTTTTAAACCAAACATAGCACAAAGAACAAATACTGTATTTGATGGTATATAAGACACCCCCCCCCCACTTATCTAAGCATGGAATATTGAAAAACAAGAACCTCAAGTTTAACTATGTGTCTACAGGAGAACAAGAACGAGGAGGAAGATGGAGAGCAAGTAGTCTTTCTTTGAGTCAAGTGATTCTCATACTTGTAAAATATAGCAATTAGGAAACATTTTGCAAGCATTATTTTCAATAAGAATTCTAAGTGGCCATCTTTTGTATTTATTAAATTCAAAAATGTAGACCTTAGACATTATGACATCATTAGCAGCTGGTAAAAAAATAGATTGGAATAGATATCATTTTTATGGCAACAAACCTTTTAATGATATCACAACTGTTCCTTCCTTCATATTTCTAAGGTTACATGCATAATTAATGAATTTTCAGCATTGAAGGACACCCTGTTCCTTTCTTCATATTTCTATTGTTTAACATAACATGAACAGCCCAACAGAAAAGCTTCTTATAGAGATGTTTGGACACATCTAAAAAAAACAAATATTTCCTTGAATTTCTCTCATCAATCAAAGTTCTGGACAGCAAAGGTTACATTTACCTTCTGGAAAAAAGATGGGTCTTATATGACATCAAATACAGTACATATGTTTCAGAACGAGTGTTTTGAAACTGGGGTCCATGGACCCCTGGGACTCTAACAAATAATGCTCAGGGTCCGCAACAGTGTTCCCTCTTAACCAGACACTTCAAATCTTGTGGCAAAAAAACAACTTCATTAATGACACAAGCTATCAAAAAACAATTATTGTACACAAACCTGTACCATACAATAATGTTTTGGTGATGCCTCACATAAAGTCCATTAGTAATAAAGATTTGATAATTTTATATTATACAGTACTGTATATTGTATTAAAGGGTTTTTTCACAGTAAAAATAGATGAAGAGGTAAAAAAATGGCCTCCTAGGTTACATTCATAATTAATGAACTTTCAGCATTGAAGGACACCCTCCCCTTACTATCAATCAAATAGGGGATTAACTGTGTCATAACCCCTTCTGGTATGTTAGATGACAGCCAACAGGTTTTACATCTTGCCAAAGGGTGACCAGGAACTGTACAAGGAAGGGATATTTAATTAAGGTATTAGAAACCTTAAACTAAAACTGTCACAAAAACTGTCAACAAAGATTTCTTCATTTTCTAAGCTGGTCTGGCTGGCTATGTATGAACCATGCGTAAAGGCAGCACCAATGGAACTAGAGGGCAGAAAATTTAAACATTTACTCCTTATTATGTATAGACAAAACAATTTTAGGGTTACTTCTTTTTAAGTTCCTCTGCTGAATAGGTCTTTAATAGTGGAGGATCACTTTACAACAAAGGTTTATGCTAAATTGATCACTTTGTTTGTGTCCACTGGTTTTTTTGAAAATTCCTCCATAAACTCACTTTTTCAGGGATCATCGCCCAACAAAAGAGAAATTACCTACTCATCGATCACCTTCTTTTTCCAATTTTTAATTGAATGTCCCCAACCAAAAGACAACAGTCATGTGACGGTTTCTATTAAGTGACTGACCACACCTGTTTTCGATAATCATCTATCTGGTCTTTTGAATCATACTATAAAAAAAATCACTTCAGGCAATTGAGCAAGAAAATGTATCACAGGGCCGATTGAAGGCAGCGGTAGGTAATAGGTAAGGTACTCGGAAAGTTTAAGCAAATGGATGACAATATGAATACCAGAGAGAAATATCGGGGTCTCTAAGGAGCAAGAATCATTGAAAGTGACAAAAGAAAGGTAACTGAGGAGCAGTTGCCTACAGTGCTTTGTATCTTGGGTGTGCCATGTGCTATAAATGCACAAAAACATAAAAATATTTTTGTTTTCTCAAAAAAGCAATGAACAGTTGAAGCCTTTCCGACACAATGTGGAAAAGATTGCCCTGATTGTAGAAATTGAAGAATTAATGGAAAACAGAACTTAGATTGGACACTCTTATCGGTGGATAATAGCGTCCAATCCAAACGTTGTTTTTCTCTCGCTAATTCTCTTATTTCTTTTGATTTGTTTGTCGTTAATAATATCGAATGAGTGAAGGTGTGGAACTCTACAATTCACAATCACAACTACTTCTTCTAAATAGCACCAAAAAAGCTTCTTCTATCCATTGCTTTCTATGGATGTTTGCGTTTCTGTGCATCCATAAGATACAAAGCGCCATAAGCCACTGCTGTGGAAAGTCATGATTGGCCACATCCTGAAGGCTGATGGTTCACAAAGAGAATTGGATCCAAAGACAAGAGTGAATTGGACAGCTAATCCAACTTTTCAATTCTGCTATTATGTGCAATGGTATATTATTGAACAGGATTAAAAATAAAATAATCTTCGTAACATAAACAGGCATTGATTTTCTTGATGGCTTCCTGGAAGTAAGAGAGAGAAAAGGCAAGCCACAGAGCAGTCAGATATCTCGGAAGGATACTCAATAACTCAGCTCTAGTTACGCCATGGTTTTATATTGCACATATCCAGTTACGATAAACAATGACTGGGATGTATTTTTTTTTTTTTATCAGATGAAGCATAAGCAACCATCCTTTACAATTAATTACCTGTGTTTTTATTTGTTTTCTGTCAAGCTTAAGTAAACTGATTTGAAAAATTAAGTGGGACTGCGGCAGCCTGATCATTCGACATGGACCTTAGATGATGACTTACCAATAGGCCAAGGGTACCTTGATGATTTGGTGAAGAAATTTTAAGCATTAAGTATTTCAAACAGATTATATACCATCCATCAGCCTGGCAATCATCAAATCACCAAATGTACATGATGGAAGTGGGATAGGAAAGACTTCTTAAGAGAGATTATTTTGTTTGAAAATTAAAACTAATTATATTGAAAATCTAAATAGAAATGCGATCTATTGCTTTATGTCACTAGAAATTGTAGATCATTTTGTCTTGATAAAACAGCTTACCGATGAATCAGAAGCATTCAATGGGCCACAACTACAACATGAAACTATCGTCATTTTCTATGACATGGAGGGTCTAGTTATTAGTAACTGCGATTTGTTCATTTGTTCATCACGAAAAGAAAAAGGGACAAAAAAAAAAAAAAACAAGAAAAAAAACGGGCTCATGCCTGTTATATGTCTAGGCCTGCCAGCCAATTGACGGTTACATCATCCGGTGATTTAGAGCCCACAGTTCCACTACAGAGCTTCAGAACCAAGCATCAGGTCAAGAATATATACCAGGGTCTGCCTAGAACTGCAGATGAGTCATCAATTTCCTCAGCACCAGCTTTTTTTTTTAGGTAGGACAGGTAGAAACATGTTATGAACCTTCTTATGGTGACCCTGTTTATCAACAAATCACTACAAAAAGGAACTCATCAAATGAAAAAATAATTGCTATAAAAAGCAACCAAAATTAAGACAAAAGAAATACTAAATCAATGATAATAGTTGATTATTAATGATTGGATTTCTCTTAGAGAGAGATGGGCCTTTCCTTTGCACAAAAAAGTTATTTATTTCTATATTTTGTAGCAACAACATGTCATATTTTGTAGTAGGGCAATAGTGAAGAAGCAAGTCTACAGTTGCTTCATTTTAAAATCACACCTACTATTAATGCTTAGCAAACTATGAAGAGTTATATTTTAGTCAATTTCACAATTTTTTTATTTAAAAGACCTAAGGAGAAATTTTTTTTTTTCTTTTAAATGAGAGTTTTTAAGCCTTGAAAAAAAGGGGGGTGGCAGTTTTAGATAACCAATTTCTTTCAGTACTTAAAAAACAAAAGGAAAAAGAAAACCGAGACCCAAGAGAAGACTAAACAGAAATTTCAATACATGACGAGAGAAGATATCAAAAAGCAAAAAGCACAACCTCATCAAATAAATCTTGTAACAGTATAATTAGTCAAAGTGGTATTAATTGGTATCATATCGGACTCAATTTTACAATCAGAGTATAGACTTTGGCAAAGTGTTATAGTAGTAAAACTAGTGAAGTTACTGCTGCCGATAATGTTGTCAGCGATACAGAACTGAGACAAGGAACGATAATACACTTGAAAGACAGAAGATACGACTAAATAAATAAGTTTAACAAAAAAAAACCAGCTGTAAAAAAGGAATTTAAAAAAAACAATAAAATTGGCTTAAAAAAATGCTGAAAATGGTTAGATTTGGAGCTAGAAGCCAGATTCATCTGTCGAGTGTATCATTTTTCCTGGCTTTTTTTCTCTACCATTGACAACATTATTGATTGAATTTCTGCTTGGGATGGCTGGGGTAAAAAGTAACACCATTCAGCAAGTGTAGCAAGTTCAATTCCCACAGGTGCCTCATTATGAAAACAAGTCTACTATGGGGTGATGGGTAACAAGCTTCCAGACCAATTCACTAGTGTCACATATCTAAAATACAGACCAGAGAGACCAATATATATATAAGTCCATTTCTTGGTACATGAATGTCGCATTGAAAGAGACGAATAGACCGAAAATAAATGAGATGAGCATTTTGTTTCGGGGCCTTTACATTACCAGCGACTGTTTAGCTCAATGATAAGAGCATCGCTATTAGTGGCAGGTTCAATTCCTGCAGCGGCCCTATTTTGTTCAATAGTTTATTCTACTTACATTTTCTAAATTGAGTGATATACTAACGAAAGATTAGTCAAATAAGTTTTTTTTATTGAATAACGTGATTTATAATTAATTCTGTCAGACCAAATATGTTCATTTCTTAATCCATTATTAATATATATATATATATATATATATATATATATATATATATATACGAGTCTCATTATAAAAGAACATCTATCATGGTGTAATAGTTAACAAGCTTTTTAAAAAATATGTGTGTCTCGTATAAATGAATCACCATAACCTGCACGTGTACAAGATCTAATCGTCTGAAATTATCTAAAAAACACCAGTTCCAGATTTGGACATTCTAGACCAGTATTGCCTGGAGACACTCTAGGATGAGCAAAGAAGGGGGAATCTGTAGCCCACTTGGCTAGTTGGTAGAGGGAAGCCATTTATGGAGCTACAATGATTCGACACATGGAAAATTAGCCTATTGCTACTGTAATGAACCTCCCTATTCTATAAAAGGGTTCTCAACACCAAATTTTGTAGTATTAAGTCAGAGTATTTGTGCTAGCATATGAAATGGAAAAAAAATATCAATTACATCCACCAGTGTCAATATATAATCAGATAGATAAATATATGAAGTCTACTAGGTAGGCAAATCCAGTCACATGCATTAATCGACAACTATGAACTATAACACAGGAGTATCTAAGGACTGTAAAACATACACACATATTTATGACCTTCAAATTGGCTCCATTTATACCCCTATTCACACACACGCACAGATCTTGTATCCCCAGTGGCTATATACTAGTCCATTCTTACAAAGCATATCCTCAACTCTCTATACACTTATCTATATTGATAAAATATAGATGTCCATCTACAATGACTAATGTCTCCCTAAGGCCAACAAAGTGGGCGGAGGAGAGCCAAAGACTGATTTCCAATACTCCCAAATGTCTGGGTGATTTTAATTAAGAGGAGAGGCTGGAGAGAAGAGATGTAAGACTGCGGGGGGGGGGGGGGGGGGACATCCAACAATTCTCACAAGAGTTACAAGTGGATCACGAACAGACCTTAGAAATGGATCAAGTTTGAGGAAAAATATCAGTCTCTTTTCATTTCAAGAACTGATTTTGAAAAAAACAAAATTATATAACGTTCACAGGCATTACATAAGTTGTCCTGTTGGTTCTTGGGAACTGGATCGGGACTTGTAAAAGTACCAACTAAATGTAATATTCCTCCAAGAAATGAAAACCTGAGAATCCGATACCACCATCAGAAAACAAAGACTAATAGAATCACAACTAAATGTCACCGTTATGGAAACGGTAAATCCTGGACTGACAAGTACTACCTAGATATGGTGAGTCAGTGACCTCTTATGTGTACAAGTAGATTGGGATGTACCTGTGAAAAATAGATCCCATGGCAAGCACTGGAATCACGCCCCTGCCCAAACATTTTCAGCTGAAAAAACTTAGCAGGAAATAGAAAGATCTAGCAGATTTTAGCCATTTTTAAAGACAGTTACAGCAATGAATAACAAACCACAGTTTTGTATTTTTTGCCACGGCCTAAAAAATAGGTGGGGGACAGGGAAAACTGGGCGGGAAAAGTCATGTGCCCAGAGAAATTAATATGAAATTGTCACATAAATAATCAAAAACATCAATGGGATGTTGAAAAAAAAAAATTTTGAAAAAGTAACAGGAAAAAAAAAAAAATGAAAATAAAAATAAAAAGTATTAAAAAAAAGGATGCTGTTCTTTTTTTGCTATCCGAGAATGGCTTGGCTGACTTGATTATTTATGACTCCTCATTGGCACCCCCTTTAGGTGGCACCCAGGGTACATGCCCGACCTGCCCCATCCTAGTTGCGCCACTGCTGGTAGACAACATCAAGAAAGCTGGAGGGGCGTAATCTTTAATTGATAATGACATGGGACTCCATTAACCACTTAATAACATACATAACTTGAATTTCGGAGGGATACAGGAAAATTCTTGAGCTAAGTCTCATTTTCTTTAGATGAGCAACAAATGCCAGGTGGATTTATGAGCTAATAATGTAATATCTTCAACATCACAGGGCAGGATGATATACCAGTTGCCAGCATATAGGAATAATTGTCAAACCAAGTTCAGATTTCAGCAGTGAATCTTCATGTTCATCATCATCATCAGTCTTTTAACGTCCGTTGTTGGACATAGACCTTCCCCAGGATTTGCCACACTTCTCTATCATGGGCGTCGCGGAGCCAGTACTTCCTGAACTTGTCTAGCTCGTCTCTCCATCTAATATTCTGCTGGCCTCGATTGCGCATGTGATCTTGGGGGATCCATATTGTGAGTCGTGATGTCCATCAGTTGGACGCCATTCTTGCAACATGGCCAGCCCACTGCCATTTGAGATTTCTAATGGATTTTATGATATCTTCATGTTCACTTGGTACCAAACCTTTCTACCTTACGACTTTAATGCATTCTGTACGAGGTATACACATGGAAAGAAAATTCTCGTGCATTTCCAAAAAAGTAGCTAGATATGCCTTGGAACACAGTTTTCACCAATCTTGGAAGAATAATTTTCAAAATTCTTTCCCCCCCCCCATTTTCTCGTTGTGCCCAGAAAATTTTATTTTTGGTAGGAATGGGGTTCGTATGATTATTAATCAAGCATCCTTAAAACTGAAATTTGAAGGGTATGTACTTTTGAGAAAGGTATATATCAGCTTCTCCCTGCACTCTGTTTCATTGACAAAATTGTCTCATCACTGGCATGCCATGATAGGTGAATGAATGGAGAAGAGAGCAGAGAAGTTAGCACAAGGAAGAACCATCCTCACGTAACTATCTTACCTACCCAGGTAATATCAGCAAAAAGTCACCCTCATAGCCAACCTCAACAGGAATCAGTAAGAATATCTTCAATCTAATAAATGTGTGTGTGTGTGTGTGTGTGTGTGTGAACACATTTCTTGACGTTCTGAACCAATTCTCACAAAATAGGTTACAATAAAACATCATATTGCCATTCTGAAATAGGCAATTTTGAAATGGCTAAAAGTGGCTCCATATTTTTAATGGCTAAAAGTAGCTAGATTTTTCTTTTAATACCTAGAAGGTAGATTTGATTTCCAGGTAACCGTGTAGATTTCATTTCCGCTATATTAACATTAATTTATAGTTTTAAAAGTGACCAATGAAATTCTATAAGGATTACAGTTATGATATGTATGAGCAAATTGAGTATATTTTTAGCCATGCTGAAAAATATGAAGATGAAATAAGACTGATAAATAATTGCGAAATTAGAAACACTAACCCCAAACCTACCTACTAACCCTAACACTAAAACTACAATAACTATATACAGTATCGGCTCTAAGATATGGTAGCAAATTTTTCGTTTTTGAGAAAATAAATGAAAACAGGAAAACACACCAAGACCTTGTTGGTCTTTTTGGTAAAAAAGTTAGACTGTTTCAAAAAATTTTAAAATCCAAATTAACATTATTTGAACATCAGTAAAAATCTAGCCAATTTCAGCCATTCAAAATTTCCAATTCAAGAACTGACAATATCAAAATGGCAACACTTTATGCTGTATGCCAAGTTGGTTTTATGCGTGTAAGTCTCTCATGAAGTCATCATATTCAAAAAATTAATAACCAAGTTCAGTGAGATATGCAAGGTCTGCCCGAAAAGTATCTCACCATTTTGAATATCTCAAAAACCGATAGTGCAGCTTTGACATACATAGCAACAAATTGAAGGGGACTTCACTGCGCACGTGAGAACAGAAATTCTCCAATGGGATTACAGTTTGCAATAAGACAACACTGAGTGAGTTAATGTACCATGACACGGTCACATTTACAATGACCGAACAAGAAGGAATTTCCTGCACAAGTTGCACAGAACTTTCTTGGAACTGCTAACTAAAAAAAAAAACAAATTATAACTAGATCTACAGTTCAGAACTTAAAAGAGATTTCTGAACATG
Source organism: Thysanoteuthis rhombus (assembly GCA_963457665.1). Lineage (NCBI taxonomy): Eukaryota > Metazoa > Mollusca > Cephalopoda > Oegopsida > Thysanoteuthidae > Thysanoteuthis > Thysanoteuthis major. Next base: position 8,621,552 of record OY735242.1, read on the forward strand.
GATGAGATTAAAGAGAATAGGACAGGGCAATCCTGAAAGATGACTTTGCAAACTGTTTTGAAAAGTGGAAGGGACATTGGAATAAGTGTGAGGGCCCAAGGAAAGTAGCTCGAAGGGACTAAAGCGCCATTGCCCTAGGTAAGCTATTTCTTTTCTCCAAATAATGCTAGATGGACCAAATGAAGAAAGCGAGAAAGTTAGCCTCCACATGAACTTCAGCAAAACAAATGTCATGTACATCAAACATGTTGAGGATAAGAACACAACGATCGAAATCAGTAAAACAGAGCTGGAGAAAGCAGACTACTATATCTACCTAAAACAATGAAATCCTCAAAAGAAGAAGAAATAAAGCGAAGAATCATAATAGGCTGGCAAGCTTTTGTTGGAGTAAGAACACTAAAATCCCACTAGTCCTAAAAAGAAGAGTATACAATCAATGCATCCGCCAGATAGTCATCTATGGAGCTGTGCATGGATCCTAACCAAAAGATTGATCCTCAAACTGAGAACCAAACAACATGCATAGGAGAGAAAAAGGGGAGAGATCATAAGACAACGCAGTATATTATACAGAGGACAGGAGTCAGAGATATCATAGAAACAACAGAAAAACTCAAATGGCAATGGGCTGGTCATGTTGCAAGAATGTCAGACAACCGCAGGACATCATGATCCCCAGAGATCATATGCAAAATTGTGGCAGACATAGAGTAAGATGGCGTGATGAGCCAGATAAATTCAGAAAGTACTGGTTCCGCAATGCCTATGAGAAAGCAGTCTGGCAAATCTTGGAAAAGGTGTGTGTCCAACAATGGATACTAAGAGGAGGAGGGAAGGAGGAAGAGGAGGAGATGGCGAGACATTTTCTTGATATACTACATAAAGCCAAAATTCTGTAATAAAATGATAGTAAAAATGTTCTTCTCAAACTCTTTTCTATAAGAACCTTTTGTCCTATCAAACAGTGCTTTATTGTTAACAAAAGAGATCTGCATTTGTTTTTGTTCTGAAATAAAAGATTATTGTCCCTTCGATGAGTCAGGATTAACCATTCACACCATAAACCACAAGTAGCAACTGGATCAACAAGTTGAACAGGTGTGGAAATGGCTAAACCAGAGAAAGTCATGGATTTCCACAAAGAATCTGACCACAATTGTAGAAATATGCATGTGTGTGTGTACTGTGATTTGCTCCATAACTGGCCATTGTTTCAAAGTTGTCATTCCCCAGATATATTAAGTAGTACACAAGGCAATGTAGTGTCAAAGTTGAATTTTTTTTGCTCACTGGTTATTGAGAAATATAATGAAAAATTTTTTTTCTTAAATATGGAAGATCTTTCATCTAGACATGAATTAAGATATAAAGTATTTAAATTGGCAACGGATCTGAATTTAAGTATAAAGTATTCAAATTGGCAACGGATCTGAATTTAGATATGTAAAATCTAAATTCAAATCTATTGCCAATTTAGATATATAATATCTAAATTTAGATCTAAAATATCCAAATTGGCATCACTGAAAGTAACAGGAATACTTCAAAGCCGTAGTTTTGTACAATAGATGGAAAATTATTTTATAATACTATTCAGCAGGCTCAACACACCATGAAGTCTAGCCCCTTCCAAATATGAACCTTTGGAATGTGCCCTGCCATAGTTTCTACTAATGATACAAGACCGTAGTACCAGACTGGTGAGGTCCATCATCATTGAGAATTTAAAATATCATGGCTTGACTTCCAATTCAACGATTTGAGAGAGGGAGGGAGGGGGGTTCTAAATGCAAGTTTTTCTATGGCAGCAGCGGGAGGTCTGGTTTTATGGTGTCATCTCTTCTGTGCAGATTGGGACCATAGAGATCCTCCAAGACTGGGCATTGAGATTTTTTCCAGGTGGGATGCAGCGTGTGCATTACTGCCCCTGCTCGTTAAACCAAGGGGTCACTTGCATGGCTCAACAAGTGAGACGATGGTAGTAAGGTCCTCAGATCGTAGTTTTCTTACAATGGTCATCTGGTTATGTAAGTTTCAGTCGTCTACCATGCCAAATGTTTAAACTAATGAAAAGGTTGGCCGGAGTAGAACGCACGCACCAGGCCCAGATCAGGCGATTTCCAACAAAGGTATAAGGTTACCTTATTTCCAGTAATCAAACTAAAAACATAAAATATGGTCTACTAATACATAGCTGGGAGTGTAGTATAGTGGTTCTCAGAGTCCCAGGTCACATTCTTCCCCTGGTGATCCAAAGTTTTCTCAATACCTACCCCATTTTGAATTGTCATCTAGTAATTTTTCTAGCATTATACTTTTATCATGGCAATTATTGAAACAATTTATTCCTTCCTAATTCCTTTCCTGACTAAAATTTGTCCCCTTAGATTTGTTATTCCTCCCCCTGAGAGCCAAGTGCATCCTGCTTGAGAATTACTGGTTTAGTATAATATTTTGAAGAGTATCATGGCAATAAGTTTGAGGTTCAAATGTCAAGTTGATGATCTGATGTGATAAGGCCTGCAAATGTCTGCAACAATATCAGTGCAAAGCAACATCCCAGGATGTCCGTATTTATGAAATCAGATGCAGTTATTATATACTGATTTATTTAAATTGGAGTCCTCATCTTGGTTATTATAGATCAGTGGTATTCAAACTGCTCCACAGAAACCCAGCATTCCAGGCGACCTTTCCAGGGGTTCCGCAAAACAAAGTGACATTTCCACAATATACTTGATAATACTTCATTACATAAACGCTTCCAACGCGGTTTTTACATTTTTTTTCCTATACATCTTCATTTTATTTCTTCAATACAAAGATTGCTTTTCATACGAGAGAAAACTAACAACACTCGCCTATTGAATCAAAAACATCTCAGTTATTTACGTGAAACCGATTCTGTTCAGTCAGTAGTCATTAATATGTCTATTTTTCTCAACAGTAAGCTTTGTTCTTATTTTTTGATTCAAGGGTGTATTTTCTATTTGGGTTTATACACATTTGGATAATCTCATAAACAAGGCCTAAATCCAGTAGTTGAATACAAATGTTGACATTATATATATATATATATATATATATATATATATATATATATGAAGTAGGGCAACGTTCATTATAAGCTATATAGCAATGCTCTCCCATCTCTGGAATGGAGCACTCTGGTGAATGGGGAATTGTGTGTAAGTAAATATATCACTTAAATTCAGTTCTACTGACTATCCAGTTCTGCGCAGGGTAGGGGTAAAATGCCAGCCTCTGGGTCTGAAGCAAATGTTTCGATCCTACCTCGTGATACTGGATGGGATATTGGATAGTCTAGAGCCACACTGAAGAATTGTGATACAACGAAACAGCTCTCTGTGGATGACTTAATTACATATATATATATATATATATATATGGTAGAGAAAGAAGGGAAAGTTGATTTTTGAAGGGGTTCCTTAGAAAATGTATTTATAGAAAATGATTCCTTAAGGAGTTTGAATATCATTGTTATAGACTATAATAACCAGGTTTAAGACGCCAGTTCAAATAAATTAGTGTATATAATCATACTATTATTCTGCTTGATTGTATGTAAGGCAGTTACACTTTCTGATTATAGCTTATTCTCCATATATCTTTCATCCTTTCTTGAAACCCTTGAAAATTATAAAACCAGTACAAGAATAGAAGGGTGTGCTTATGCTTGAATGCAAACAAAAAGAACCCAACTTTCACTGTAACTATCATTCATTCATTACTCCTCCCAGAGAGGTCTAAAATCTAAAACTTAAGTAATGGTAGTAGTAGTACCCCATAGGAATATACACCACAAATGTAATCAATAATAATAAAAGGTATATATATCCGTACCTCGCATGGATGAATCTGCTTAGCCTACATGTGTACCAGAACTAATTACTAAAAAATTATCTAAAATTATCTTTAAAAAAGTAGATTTTTTATCAAAAATTATCTGAAAAAATACCAGCATAAGATATGGGCATTGTTAGTCCAAAATGACCATAGAGACCGAAAGAGGCACCTTTTTTGAAAAAAACAAAGAAAACATTTTTCAGATTGTGCCTGGTAGTGAACTCATGGAAACTTTCCAGGTTATATCCCCAAATATGTGAACAGGGGTGCCCTGTACCTTTGCATGTTATTATGGTTAGTACAGATACATCCTATAGATAGTAAATAACTAAAGCAAAATTATATACTTTAACTGGAGAAATATATACTCGAGAGTAATGGTAATTTCTGAATTGACATCATCATCAGTCTTTTAATGTCCGCCGTTGGACATAGACCTTCCCCAGGATCCACCACATTTCTCTATCATGGGCGTTGCGGAACCAGTATTTCCTAAATTTATCTAGTTCATCTCTCCATCTTGTATTTTGTCAGCCTTGATTTTACATATGGTCTCTGGGGATCCATGTTGTAAGAATGAGAGACAACCAATGGACATTACATCCATCGGTTGTCTCTCATTCTCGCAACATGACCAGCCCATTGCCATTTGAGTTTTCTCTGTGGAATTTCCACAGGCCCAGCTAATAATGATTCCTCGTCTCAGAAATTCAGACAAAAATTATTAAGACTTGGTTGATATAGATTGCCAGCGAGATCTGGGAAACTTTTGCTGGAGCCGTTAAACATAGAATAGAACAATTCAGTAACTGCTTAAGAACAGAGCAGTCAGGGTAGAATAGACTACACCCCTCCAGAATAATTGACTAATCAGATGACCAATGGTCACTATTGGTAGATTGCTGGTCAGAAACTGGTTTTCTTTATTAGATTAATTAGAGCTGGTATTGTTTGGTCAATAGCAGTGCTGTTGCTAACACCACGATGCATCAATCGAGTTGTTTAAACAAGAACTATAAGTTCAACAATGCATCTTCCAATTATAGTAGTGGTAACAGGAGGAGAAAGAAGAAAAGTAAGTAGTCTTCCTTTGTGTCAATTAATTTTAATATAAAATATTACAGTATGGAACAGTAAAAATCATGAATGGCAATTTTTGGCATTTCGTTTAGCCATTTTTGCCTTTTTTTTGGCCATTTCTGGCTTTATTAAAAACGAGAATTCTATCATAATATCATTAGTGACTGGTAAAAAAAAAAAATTGATCAGAATAGTTTTTTTTGATGACGTCACATCTCTTTCTTCCTTCCTCTTCTGTTGTTTAACATAACACGGATTTTCCAAAAGCACAACTGACTAAAAAGCATCTATGAGAGATGAATGAATACCTCTAAAAGCAGCTTCATAGAGACAGCAAACCAAAAATTCTTCAGTTTTTTAAGTTGGTTTGGCTGGATGGATGAATGGATGAATGGCTGAACCTTTTTTAAAAAACACATTTTCAGAAGGTGATTAGTGGTGTACTCATACAGATTTTCAAGGTTGTAGCCCCAAGATTGTGACCAGGATCATCCAGAGACACATGTACACACAGACACAAATGAACCAAGAGAAAAGAATATGTACCCTACTTAACTGGTTATTTAGTAGGCCATTCATGGGGGCTACGATGATTTGAATATGACTTGAAAAATAAGGTCCTTTGGAATAAATACTGAAAGTTACAAACATCAAATTGAATTCTCTCTCATTCAAGGTATAAATGATTTACAAATCGGTAGATAGTAACCACCAGGAAAGCAGACTAGTAGTCCATGAAAGATACTCTAGCATCTTTTTCTTCTTCCCCCACCATTAGTTTTTCATATATTATATTGAATTGATATTCTCATACTGCAGTCTCGTGTCTTATTATATTCAAACATCTTCACACCTTTTTTCTCCAGGCAAAGAAAAAAGTGCAGCATATTACCAGTTGGTATGCTAATGACCACAATTCCTAGCCATCTTGTTCGATTGATTTAAGATTCTGGTCTTCATGGATACAGCATTAAGAGGAAGCAAACGTCATTATCAAGAAAATTATCCAGCTGAAAGATTTTTTTTTAATACAGACCAAAGTTTACTCAGATAAAATCATTCCATTGAACAGACATGTCATCTGTAAAAGTACCATTCTTCAGATCTATAAAGCGAAGCCTATCCCAACTTTTGGTCAGACAATCCAATCTCTACTTCCAAACTTTGATGTTGACAATACTTCAGCCTATTCATTCTAAGGCCTTCTTCTGGTGTAATAAGTAATATCTGTAAGAAAAGAAAGTCTCTTTCGGTGGTTCCTCCGATGATGGACAGCAAAAAACGGTGTCAAACAGGAAATTTACACGTTGACCACAATGCTTGTAAATAAGTTATTCTCTTTTAGCAGCAAAGGTACAAGCTATGCTAAAAAAGAATAACTTATTTACAAGCGTTGAGGTTAATGTTTAAATTTTCCGTTTGATACAGATTTTTTTTTTGCTTTTCGCCATCAAAGAAACCAACTGATAGAAGAGATCCTCTTCCTTTACGGATATTACATGATACACCTGAAGGAGGTTGCAGAATGAATCAGCCAAAAAGTTGTATCAACATCAAAGATGAGAAGAAATTCGAATGAAAGATGGTATGTTAATGACTCTTTATATATATATATATATATATATATATATATATATCATACAGAGAGTACACTATCATCTTGGTGTTTATCGTGAAGCTCTCATTGGAAGACTTGACTGCATTATCTGTAAAATGCAGTATGAGGGTCTTGTAGTTTGATTGTAACTAGTTATTATCAGTTAAAAAATTCAGATATATTTGAATTTCTGAAATGATTTTTAGATAAGAAACTAAAAATAGGTATGAACTGTTTAAAAAAAAAAATGTGCTCATATTTTGTTTGCTGATGCTCAGGTTTTTCACCTGAAAATTAATCGAACTTTTCCATAAATGTTTTATTGTATACTGTCTTTTTTATTAAACTTCCAGGCAAATATCTCTGTCAGTTTCTTGTGGTTGGCTTAACAAAATGATTTTGATTTGACTTGAATATTTCTGCTTACTAGTAATTTGTCACGTACGTCATTGTCAGGGGAAGTAATTGTACAAGGATCCGCAAACAAAATTTAATTACTTCTAAATTTCATTGAAATTCATTAAGAACTTTTGGAGATATTGAGCAGACAGCCAAGAGCTTATACATAAGTATATGGAAAAAACACAGACAAAAAACAAATATATCCATGAAATTGTCTATCTACACATATAATTCTTATAAATCTATATTAGTAGTCTGTCACACTAAGATGTGTAACTGACGTAGTAAAATATAATTTTATGTTCTGATGACGTGAAAAATGCTGAATTTAAAGAATAATAATAAAATCTTTTGAAATGAAAAAAATAGAAATAAAAATCTGTTTGTGGTCAACTGAACGTTATCCTCCAATGCAAAATCTCCATTATCCAGGTACAATAAACCATTGCTATTCATAGGGGTTATGGGCACTAGGGGTCTGCAAAAACAAAAATACAAAAATGATTTTTGCTGACCACCTGAATCTTCAATCCTCAACAGCAGTAGATCTTGTACCATAAATTAAGAAACACTTTACCCGTCCCATATTGTAAATGTACAAATATATAAATGAATACAGTAAAAAATTTCAATTCTATAACTTGACATCATTTCAACAGAATCGATAGTATCTTTTAGTTAAAAAACATAAAAACATAAAAACAGCTGTGATCTGCTCTAAATCCTCTGTGAGTACTCAAAAATTATTTCTTTCTTCTCCTGACAACTAACAATGCTACTTTGTTGCAGTTATAACCAAAACTTGATTATCAATTATTGCAATACGTTTTAAAGGTTTGTCGAAAATGTGTGCTGCAGATATTAGAGAAAAAAAAATATAATTAATAAACAAAATCCATGAATTTCAAGAAACTATGTTGCACCTATCATCCATTCTAAGCTACTATTTACATTCATCTTGATATTATTGTAGCATTTCAAGATTTTATCCAGTCTGGGAAATGTTGTGATGAAAAACATGAAAAATTAAGATGAAGATAAATAGTAGCATAAAACTGAGAATAAATTGTTGATAATGGTTTCTAATGCTTCTATTGCAAAAAAAATAATCAAATTTGTTAACAGCACAGTGGATCAAAAAATAAATTTAATGTCTAAAATACCATTTCACTAACCCGTTCACTAGTGTAAACATCGAACAACTTCAATTTTTCAACCAGGTTTACATTGCCGACATAAATAAATTGATAGCACATATTATTACAGTGCATACATGATTCAGTATACTTTTCACATTTCATTAAAAACTGAACAGCGTATTTTCTATGATGCGTTTTTTTTTTTTTTTGCGGTAAACCATAAAACTCCCCCTCAAATTCTGATCAAATTATTCAAGATTGAACTGTGCATTATCTAATGGAAAATCCACGATTATCAAGGGATAGCTGTATATAAAACATAATGTGTGATCAATAAATTTCTGCTGAGTCGTCATTTTTGACAGCATGGGTTATCTAGCTGTTTTATAAAGCAACAGAAGAGTTAATATATAAGCATTAGGAACAAGGAAATCCCATTAGTTTTAGACAGAAGGGTATACAACCAATGCATCCTACCAAAAGTCACCTAGGAAGCTGAAACATCTATTGACCCTCAAACTGAGAACTATGCAACATGCACAAGAGAGAATCATGCCCAGCCTCACATGGAGAGATCATAAGATAGCACAGTATAGCAGAAAAAAAAACCTCCAAAAAAACAAGAGTCAAGGATATCACAGAATTCATTAGAAAACTCAAATGGCAATGAGCTGGTCATGTTGCGAGAATGCCAGACAAACCAATGACCATCGCGACTCACAACATGGATCCCTAGAGATCATATATAGAACTGTGGCTGGAAAAAAATAAGATGGCGAGACAAACAAAAGTTTAGAAGTATTGGCTTTACAACCTCCATGATAGAGAGGTCTGGCAAATCCTAGAGAAGGTCTACGTCCAACAATGGACGCTGTGATGATGATGATGATGATGATGATGCTTCCCAATACATGACCACAAATTCAACTAATTCAATTAGGAAATATAAAAAATAACTTGATATGTAAAGGTTAAGCACACTAATAGAGAGAAAGAAAGAATAGAGAGAAAGAAAGAATAGAGAGAAAGAAAGAATAGAGAGAAAGAAAGAATAGAGAGAAAGAAAGAAAAGAGAGAAAGAAAGAAAAGAGAGAAAGAAAGAATAGAGAGAAAGAAAGAATAGAGAGAAAGAAAGAAACGAGAGAAAGAAAGAAAAGAGAGAAAGAAAGAAAAGAAAGAAAGAAAAGAGGAAATCTATCGTTAATGTTTTATGTATGACTATATTAATTATTTTGTAAAGAACAATTATGTAAATATATACATCAAGTTAATGATCTGATTACTTGATTATGAGTTCACACTTGGTTAATATTATGTTGTTTTTAATTAATGATGATTAAATTAATCTACTATGTAATAATGCCTATTTTTGCGTTTGTCTGCAGTAGATAGAGTCTATATAGGCTGGTTACTTTCAATCTTAATTAAGGCACAACTTGAACAACGATAGCCTGCTTCTGTGTGCATACTGGTAATGCTAAAAGCAAGCATGTGGATTCTCTTCCTCTTGTTATGAATTCATTTCTTTTATGAATTCTCTTAATTACCTTGACTGGATTCGGTAAAGATTAATTTCTATAAAACCTCTGTTCTTCTCAAGAATTCTTGTTTTTTTCTTTTCAATTTTACATGCATTGTAATTCTATGGGAATGGCCAAAAGGCAGTGCTCACTTCATCAGGATAGTAACATCGTTAATAAAACCCCCATCACCCAAGTGAAACACAAAAAGAAACTTTTTCAAAAAACAAAGAAATTTTCCAGACATTCCAAGGGTCTAATGGATTAAATTCATGTAAAAATTGGAAGAAAAAAAAATTTTTTTTTCAATTTCTCGGGGAAAACAAATATTATAAAGAAGTGAATCTTTACCTTAGATTCATACAGAATTGTTGTAAAATGAGAAGATTTGAATTTGCTGGATTCTTATTAGCATGACTTGTACACGTGTGGATGGTTAAAAGCGGGGGTTAAAAATCAGTTTGTTATCTTCCGATGATTTTAATTATTACCAGGATCGTAAAATTTTAGAATATTTTCATTTTTAAGACGTTACCAAAGAAAGCAAGATCAATTTTTCTTCAAATTTTCAAATAAGGTTTTAGATATCAAGCCACTAAAAAAATTTAAAAAGAAAAAAAAACAATATTTAAAAATAAAAGATCTAGCTAGTAATTCAATAAAGTGACCAATATCTCTTGGCAATATGCCATGTTGGAAGTGATCAAACAAAAAATTGGAATATAGGGTGATTAATGAATAAGTTACTTCTCTCGTCTTTTGTTAGATCACTGAGAAGTTCAAATTTTTTTAAAAAACAAGCAGGCGCCATCTAGTGACAGATTTAGCATGAAGTTACAGAGTAAATTGACACCCCCCCCCACTAAAAACCCTTTTAAGAGAGGAATTTTCAAAGACAATAAAAAAAACAATAGGTTTTTTTATCAACATAATAAGGAGTTATTTTCAGCCTTCTAGCTACATATCATAAATCCTAACCAACTTGAAAACTGAAAAAAACCTATGTTGATAGTTTTGGCTGACAGTTTCTAATAAATTCATAACAAGATCAAGAGAATTCACATGATCACTTTTGGTGTTACCAGTACACATTTAAAAGCGGACCATCATATTTAAGCAGTACCCAAATTGACTTGAATTGATTTAACTTAATATGACTAAGAGGATCGAAATTAGACTCTCTTATTCGGTTCATCTGAAGATTTTTTCTTCAAACCACCATGTCAATCATCTCTCTATATATTTCTATCAACATGCTCGCACACACATGACAGATAACTCCCTTGCTCAGTCTGGTCTCACTCCAACAACGCCTTCTATGCCCACATTGTGCTTGAAGATCCACAGAAGGATCGTTGGAGAAGTTGGTTGAAATGCCTTTGAGTTTGGATTGGTTAAGTCACAGACTTGGTTCAACGTGACTAGATAGACAAATAGTGAAGAGTTTACTCTCCTAAATTTTGTGAGGATTGTTCTTGTTACAGGAGTGGGGGGGGGGAGACATAGTAAACTCCAATTTGGACTTGTGTTTGACAAAAATCCTTTAAAGAAAATCATACATAATTCAATGGCCCAAGTTTCAAGTCTCTTATGGCATTTGCTCCTAACAACAATGTGAGACGATCTTTTGCTGCTTTACACCCAGGAGCCTTTTCTTCCTCCTTTGAGATATAAGTTTTAGTGGATAAATGTTTCCGATATATCCCATATTTGTCTACATTGATTCATTTTTTTTTTTTAAACTGTACTAAAAAATTGCAATTTTTTAAACTGTACTTCAAAAAATTGCAAAATTACTATTTTTTAAACTGTACTTCAAAAAAAAAAAAAATCGCAACATGACTATATTTTAAACTGTACTTTAAAAAATCGAAACATTACTATTTTTTAAAGTGTACTTTAAAAATTTGCAAAATTGCTCCACAACTCGTACAATGCAGTATGAGCAAACACTACCAAGTGCAAAACAAACCAAGTGTGACTGTCTGACCGATTGCTTTTTTGTGTGTGCTAACAAAACAATGAGATGATTCTTTATGAGGAAGTTGAAATTCCAGGGAAGGGCAAAAGATGAAAATGTTATAAGTTGGTTTGTTCATTGTGATTTTGGCTGTCAAGTTAATACAATATCAATCTTTGTTATAAAAAGGTTTTTTTTCCATAAAGGAAGCATAAAACAAGGTATTAGTGCACATACCGATTCAAGTATGTATGAATAATGACAAAAAAAAAAAAGAAAAAAAAAAAAGATATGTCAAAATAATTCACTGGGTGATTTGCACTTCTGGTGACTCAGGTAACAAGGTACAACTAAAAAACATCCAGAGAGCACAGACTTCTGCCAACGCCATCGTCAGGGGTAGTAATTGTATATGGATCCGCAACCGAAATTTAATCACTTGTAGATTTCACTGAAATTCACTGAGAATTCTTGGAGATATCATGCAGACAGTCATGAGCTTATAAATAAGTATATGGAGAAAAAACTCAAACAAAAAACAAATATATCTCTCAATCAAAAATAAATTTCTGAATCCGTGCCTATCAACTCTTCCTTGCCTTATCGTCTATCTATCCACAATATTTCTTTGAAATTCATTGAGAATCTCCAATGATATTTTGTAGCGAGACAGACAGAAAGACAAGACCGAATACATATACCTTTCAAACTTCATTGGCAGAGTTAATAAAACATTAGTAAAGGTACATTATTTTCTCTTACATCTATGATAGTACATACATTTGAATGATTAATCATCAGAGAAACATGAATAACTCTGATTCAGCTTAGGCAAAAGATGATTCATCACTACATTCACTTAGATGCCTCTACATACTGTTGACCCGATATAATACAGCAACACTTATAACGTGGTTTGTGCATGGATCCCAATTTTCAAACATTAAATTTGGCTTTCAAAACAAAAGCTAAATACAAAAATAGGAAGACCCCTAGCGAATCAGGTTACACCAACTGTAAAAAGGAAATGAATAAGACAAAAATATATCAGTAGTCGATAAACAAAACTCATCACCCCTTCCCCTTTAGATTAAAAATATATTGTCAAACTTTTACTCTGGACACTTGCTACATATGTATCTAAGTTTTGACAAAACATAACCTTCTGGTGAAGTGTCATGATTTTTTTTTTTTTTAAATTTGTATTCATTTCTGCATTCCTACTGGACTACTCCAACCCTTTGGTTTTCTATTCTTTTTTGCACAAAAATTGAAATTATGAGATTTGGTCTTGAAATAGGAAGGCAAGACTTGGATCAAGGTTTGTAAAAATGGAAATTTTGTTACAACGCAAACTCAGTTATAACGTAGTAGAAAATTATGGACCCCAACTTTCGCTTGATAACAGGTCTACAGTGATTTTGTAGATAGATGCATATTCAGTTGTTTATTATAGTCACCTTGTTATCAAAATCAGTCAGTCCAAAACGCTTCATTTAAAATGAATTTGAAATCTTTAAAAATAGAAAATAAACCTCAAATCAATTTTTTTATGATGCAAAGTTGTTTATAACAATGAATTTAATAGCACCACAATAAATTTATAACAATGAATATAGATGGTTCTAGTTCTTATATCCTTTGCTTATTGTTACCTGAAAGACCCTGTCCAAGAGTCAGCAGAATAAGTGGCCTTTTCTGAAATGATACATAGGGATAAAACCTTACTCATTAGCAATGGGCAATATGTTTTGTTCTTATACAATTCTTCCCTTGTAATTCCTATTTTAAATAAATTAATAGCTCTATTTAATGTGTTAAACATTGAGCACTGAGATTTAACATCTACAACGGATAAAATCTGTTTTCTATTTCTTTCTCCTTGTATTCTTACAAATTGAAGAGACATATATATATATATACTATATTTACACATACATACATAAAAATGGGCAGATAAAATGTGTAAAAAAATGGAAAACCAAACTTTTTAGTTATGGTTTTGAGGTATTATAGTTTTTGATAAGCCTTAACCGGTTTTGTACATGTCTTCAGAAGACTAATGTGATTCTGTTTTTATACACATATACATATTTCTAACTAATTAAGGTGAAAGAAATGTATAGTTGCATATCATCTCAACTATTCAGAATGTAATCTTCTGCCAGTCACAAAGCTCTTATAGCTTAATCAATAAAAGTAGCTATTATGGTAAGAATGGGCTCTTTTGGGCAAAAGGGACATGAGTTCAAACCTCACAGAGACCTTATTTTATATATTTCTGATCCTCCACACTGTAGTTATGATGAAAGTAAATAAAATTAAGATGAAAGAAATACTAATCAAAAATTAATAATAAGATTGTTTATGTTCACATCACACTAGAGTCCTTGGGAAAAGCATACATCCACTTTTCTTGCACTCTGTCTAAACATCAGTTATCTTGACAAAATGTCTTGTCACTGGCCTGCCATGATGGTTGACAGAGTTCTTGGGCAAATTACTCTCCCATAAGCTCAGGCAGTGATTGTTAGTTATGTGTTCCTCATTGGTGCTAATGGTGAGGGTTCAAGCCCAGCGACAAGCAAACACATGCACATATGAATAAACAATACATATACATTCTTATCTCACATAAATGAATCACTATAGCCCATGCCTGTTAGGTAAAGCCTCACATCTCTGAAGAGACAACCCCCAATGGAGTATGACGGCCGTTGACAAATTCCGGTTTCTGTTACATGTGTAAGTGATCCTAGCAAGTTTCAAGACTGGTCAAAAACCAGGACTTTACGTCAACAAGGTTTTTATGACCATCCCCTTGGTTGGATGCAACTCCAATGATGGGATATCTCCACCCTGATCACACAGCTAAGAGTGTACTCAATCAGCTGTTGAATGCACAGGGAAATTAGTCCTAACAAAGAGTTTTTCACACTTTTCGCACAGGCTGGGAATCAAACCCAGACAAACCATTACACTTTCTGAACATACTCTATACATATACCAGAACTCAATATCTGAAAGATTATCTGAAAAAAATTGGTATTTCATCTAAAATCATCTCAGTGGGGATCAAAAAAAAAAAAAAAAAAAAATGCTAGCACAAGATTTGGACATGGCTGGTCCCGAAATGATCATAGAGTTCCAATAAAGAACTATTTGAAAAAACTAACAAAAAATGTTTTATGATACTGCTTAGTGGTGCACTGAAGCAAATTTTCAAGGTTGTAGCCCCCAAAACATGACTAGGAGCAATCAGAGACACTGAAACGAGCATAGAGAAAGGAATCTGTTGACCACTTGTTGGGCAGACGGGTTGGCTGGCCATTTGTGAGGCTATGAGGGTTTGATATGTATGGTTATGTGCATGAGTTTATGCACACACTGCTATATGATGATTCATTCTGGACGCACAATGAATAATGTCCAAAATATTTTTTCCTGATTGTATCATTCAGTAAAAAGCTTTCAAAGCAGTTTTTTTTCCCCTCTATCTCTGATCATGTTCATCTGGTGATTCACCTTGTGTACCAACATTCTCAAACGACATTAGCTAAACTATGGTGCCAATATACAACAACTGTCAACCAAAACTGTCAATGTACCTTTTTCAGTTTTCAAGTTGGTCTGGCTGGCTGTTTATATATGTATATATGTATCACATGTGCAGGTCACACCAATGTAACCAGAGGTCTGAAAATCCAAATATTGCCTCCTTTTTATGACGAGTAAAAATCTTTTTTTAATATTCCCTCCCCAGAGAGGATTTTAGAAAGAGAGGTTCAATTTACAATGTGCATTCAAATTAAATATACTAAGTTAATGTCCAGCAACATTCATGCACAAATGGAGCTAGAGGGATGAAAATTTAAACATTGACTTCTAATTATGTCTAGATAAAACATTTCTATATGTAATTTAAAATTCTCCTCCAAAATGAGTTTTTAGGAGAGGTTCAATATATAATGTAAGTTTATGCAATATTGGTCGCTTGGCTTGTGTCCGGCTACATTGATGTTAGTTTTTTTTTTTGGGGGGGGGGTGAAAAATTGGAGTTTTTTTAATGATCACAGTCCAACAAAAGGCGAAAGAAGTATCTTATTCATTGATCACCCCTTCTACCAAAAGACATTGATCATCTGACAGTTTCTATTGCATGACTAGACAAACCTTTTTTTTTTCTTTGTTGCGACTGGCGTCATGGGAGGTAAGATTGCGGTCACATCATTTCGGCCTTCTGTAATTTATTCTTTTTTATTTTACTCAAACAATCTCGCTTATATAATAAAGTATAATTTTCACGGTTCTCTGTCCATAACCATGGACTATTCCACTGTATCAAGTATTTCTTCAAATATGAAGTCAACTAAGCAAATAGTCTGTTATTCATAAGTTTGCTCGACGTCATTTTTGTGACTTGAGGCGAAAAGTTAAAGTAGCGTTCAGCTTTTGTTTTGCAGTGCGCCATTATAGAGGCAGTGCACACACTCTTCTCTCTTCTACACCTGTCTCCTGTACCCATTACCACTAAAACCTCAGATAACCATTTTTGGGGTTAGGGAATGCTCAAATATTCTCCCATATAAATCAATAGAAATTGCTTCTTTGTCATTTTAGTTTACTAAAAGGCTTTCATAGGGATGATCTACCTCTGAATAGTGAGGGAATCTATACATCCATGATGTTTCTCCACAGAGATTAACTAGTTTATCATAATCTACTTCCGACTTACTAGGCTTGTTAAAGCTTTAACTGTGTCCCATTAACCCGTATATGGGGAGATGTCTTGGACATCTTGGCATTCCTTGACACTTGTGATCAGTATGTTTGCATCCCAGTCATTGACATCTCACTAAATTGCACCCTGGTCAATTGCATCCCAGTCAATTACGTGACCCGGTCATTGACGTCCCTAGACATTTGCTTCTCACTTTTCTCACGAGAGGTTGCTGACAACAGGCATACTTTTCGAGTTCGGATTTACGAATTGAATTTTCTTAATCAATAAAATGCATGCTGGAATACACTTTAAAAAATAACTTTGAAGCTAACAAAATAGAAATATTTTATTTTCGTTTTGTTACAAACACAGATAATAACTTTATACATAACGGAATAGAAACTTTTTATTTTCATTACTTTTCTTACATAATGAATAAATCTGCCCATTGCCAGCCTTTCACCATGCTCAACAATAGAACGGACTTTCTTGGTTTAAATTCAGAGTTGTCCATCATCCTAGGCTGGTAGCCAACCAAAGCTGAAGTTCCTAGTCTGCCTTGCTATACACACAAGAAGAGAAGAGATGAATTCATACCTGTCCCAAGGGCATTGGTGCAAGTGAACTCATCAAGTGTCTTGTTTCATCCAGTGATTACTAGAAAAGTGTGAATTTTCAGGCAGAAACAAACTAGGGGATCAATTAAGCATGAACCTACATTGTAAATTGAACACCTCAATAAAAGCCTGGGGGGAGGGGGTTTAAAAAAAAAAGAAACGTTTCCACTAAACATAATAAGGAGTAACTGTTGCGCCATTGGTGTGGCATGTACGCGTGGTACAAACATCAGCCAAACCAACTTGAAAACTTGAGAAACCTATTTTGACAGTTTTGGTTCTCAATCATCGGCCTTTTGGCACCCATTTCTGAACTTGTCAAGTTCAGCACGCCAGCTTATATTTTGCCAACCACAGTTTTGCATATGATCTCTGGGGATCTACCTTGTGAGTCATGATGTCCATCAATTGTCTGGCATTCTTGCAGCATGACCAGCCCATTTCCATTTGAGTTTTCTATTGGATTCTATGATATCCCTGACTCCTGATTTTTTCTCTGGTTGACGATCTCTAATTATATCAGTGACCTCATTACTTGCTGATTGTTATGTGATTATCCACAGTGACTATAATAAACACTTACTAATCCCCTTTCCTCATTATAGTCTGCAGTTACCATAATGTGGACAGTTAATCCAGATTATTTCAAGATAATCCCTCAGCAATATTTCTACAAGACTACCACTTAAAAATTATCACAAATGGTCCTTGAGCCGGACACTTCAAAGCCCCCCCCCCAATAATTTCATTTTTCTTTTAGAGAAACCATCAATAAAAACTGTCAATATTTGTTTCTTCAGTTTTTTTTGTGTTTTTTTAAAGAGATGCTGGCTGACTATCTATCACGTGTATGGGCCGCACCAATGGAGCTAGAAGAAGAAAAATTCAAACATTAACTTATTCATTGATCACCCCTTTTTCCAATTGATCAGCCCCAACATGGCATGCTGCCAAAAGACGTTGATCACATGACATGGCAGTTGAGTGACTAACAAGACCTATTTTTTTTTGTTTTGTTTAAGTACCCTAAGGTTCCAGGTACTGTTGGGTAATCTTTGGCAGATTTGTATCATGAAGCAGGTGATTTGTACTTCTGAAAGTGATACTCAAACCCATGTTCACAACCCAAATGAAGGTCACAAGGATGCCCATGAGAATCAAGGGATGGTTTGAAAAAATAGACAAAGAAGAAAATTTAACAAATTGGAAAAATAGTGCAAATATATTTACAGCAAAATTTTGAAATATAAAACGCCGTTGAGATTTGTTCTATTCTTCAAGTTAATGCTACACCCCTAAAATGCTCTACGTTGTGCAGTTTTCACTGTGTTACAGTAACATACACATACAGGAATCTATACAATATAGACTACATTATTACCCATCATGTGATGGTACTTTAGTACTGAAAATTCTGGTTAAACTTAAAGCAATATACAGAGATGTATGGGTCAGTTTAGAAGTAAAAACCAATCCCCCTTTTCATGGCCAGGGACATCTTGCACAGATGTATTATTCATGCAGGGATACCCCACTTCATGTGCAGAGATTTTAAAAACGATGAACAAAAAAAAAAAAAAAAAAAAACATTCGCTCTAAGTTTTGTTTCATTACACACTTTCATTCAAATGTATTTTGGGGTGATGTGTCTGAAATATAAAAGCTGTAGCTGATCTAAACACTAGAATATGAACAAAAATAAAATTACAGCCATTTTTAAAATTAAAAACAACAGACACTTCTGTTTATAAGGACACATTATAGGCAGTGTTACCAATTTAGCACTTTTCATAATAAATCACATTAGTTTCTTGATTAAGAGGCACAAGAATCCAACATTTAGTACTATCTATAGCAATATTCCTGAACCATTCTAGCTATTAGAATGGCTATTAAAAGGCTAAGAGTGTTTTTAGTGTGTTTTGATCATTTTTTTAGGTCAATTTAGCATGATAAATCTTTTCTGAGTTGGCAACAGTGATTAAAAGTCCAAATCTCTCAACCATAACCAAAAGCAAATGGAGCCTTATTTCCAACAAGAAGTTCACTGACAGAAGAAAGAGAAAGATCGCTGTGATAAAATATTATATTACATTTGTAAATGACTGACTGCTTTATGGCCTATCAAATATATTATATTACACAAAGCATCCCTTATCTGTGTATAAGTAAATTTAGCTTATAAATATTTCTTTTATTGCACATACTTAAATACTTGAACAACAAATGTAAATCAAGCTCAGAACTTACAGTTAAGTAAGTCTTTGAGGAAAATAAACTCAGTGGAATATTCGAATGTGACCAATTGATTCAGTTCAAGGATTCTCAGCCTGGGGCATCCAGCCCCCCTCCCTCCCTCCCCAGGTATGCAAAGTAAATTCTGAGGGTATGGAATGCGATGGGAGAGAAAATTCAAACACTTTCATTCTGAGGAAATATGCATATATACTGTTAATATTAAAATATTTCAAATAACATTGAGTATTTCTAGTTAGAGTTAGAAGTAAGTTTGTTAGTTTTGTTGTAGTTATCATTTCGGTGGTCAAGTAAAGAGAGTATGAGGTCATACTGGATGGTGCACTGGGGGGTCTGGGATCATAGAACGGTTGAGAATCCCTGCACTATGATTAAAAACCATCAACCAAAGCATAGGTTTCTTTCAGTTTTCAAGTAGGCCTAGCTGGCGGCTGGCTATGTAAGCACATATCACACATACAGGGCGCACCAATGAAGCTAGAGGGATGAAAATTTACACAATTACTCCTTATTATGTCCACAAAAACAAATGTTTTTTCACTCTCCCCCTTAAGTTTTTTTTGGGGGGGGTTCAATTTACAATGTGAGCTTTTGCTAAATTGATCCCTTAGTTTCTAACCGTTTTTTTTTGTTTTTAAATCAAGACTTCTTAGTGATCACTGTGCAAACAAAAGAAAGAACTTAAACATTGATCACACCTTTTCCTGATTTTTCAATTGATCACCCCCAACATGGCATGCCACGTGATGGTTTCTATTGAGTGACTAAGCAGACCTGTCTACATGTTCCATTCCAATCTGGCAGAATAAAATGGAGGAAACACATGAAAAAAGATATTACTGTTGCAAGTTCAGTGAGCCTGCTACACAGTAGAAGTCATTTGAGTATCCAAGAGTGACTCACTAATCCTGACATACCAAAGACAGTGATTTTGAAACTTGAAAAAACCCAAGGACTCCTCCTGTAAAGGAAATATTC
Organism: Thysanoteuthis rhombus; assembly: GCA_963457665.1. Taxonomy (NCBI): domain Eukaryota; kingdom Metazoa; phylum Mollusca; class Cephalopoda; order Oegopsida; family Thysanoteuthidae; genus Thysanoteuthis; species Thysanoteuthis major. The sequence goes on from OY735242.1 coordinate 8,641,694, forward strand.
TGGCGGACCCCTATTTCAAGCGTTTAGTTCTTGGAGAGTAATTTCTGAACTATTATTGTAATCAATGTTTAACCATGTTATTTATCATAATAATTTGGATAATAATATATAGTGTATGTATGTGAACAATTATATTTTCCAATAACTGTACAATAGATGACTTGCCCAATGAAACCAACCAGGCTTTGCAGAGCTTCGGCCATACTATGTCCAATCTCCATGATAATAATCATCAATTTATATCTAATATATATTTGAGAAAGTTTGTGCATATGTTCATCACTTCTTCCCAAAATTGCACTATACCCAGACATATTGAATTAATAGTAGGTCCAAAATGACAATAGATATTCAGTTCTTGTAAAAAATAAAAAATAATATAAAAAAATTTGTACCCACAAAAATTTTCATGGTTGTAGTCCCAAAAATGGGACCCAGGGGACCCAGAGACACACACATTAACAAAGATAAGCAAGAGAGTAGCCTGATTGCACTTTAAGCAAGCCACCCTCCAATATGGAGGGTCGTGAATTTGATCCTCATCTTGAATTTATTCTTCGTTCTGATCTGCGCAGTGGAAGCATCAATAGCTCAGTGGTTAGAAACCTAAAAAAAACGAAATTAGAGGACAGAGTTCAAACTCTAAATGGAGAAAAATTGAAATTATTTTCTCCTTTTTATTTCATGTGATTTTCAATCTATGAGATCTCCAAACCTTCAGGAAATTCATCAGGTGTATAAAAAAATCTTTTGGTTATAAAGGAAGGGTCTATTTACAAAAAATTATTACGCGGAACTGAGTCCTCACTTTCAGTTTGTCTGTCGTAGGAAAACCAGGAATGTGAATTTCTTTCTCCCAGTGCTTATATCAGTTAAACAGCATTTTTTTTTTTTTAGAAATTTGAACCTAATCCGAGAATAAGACATTTTTCTATAAGCAAAAACCCTAAACCTATCTCGTAACCCAACATGACAACAAAAAATGGACATTATTTAAATTATAATCAGCTCTAACATGCAAAATTACTAATGTTAAAAATGAACAATTGAGTTCTCAATTTTAAGAAAAATTGATTTTTTGAGAAAACCTAAACTGGACGCTTGTTTCATGTCTACCTACGCAAATATGGCTACCTATTTTAACAATATATTTACATGGTAAATTGAAGCCTCCTTACTTTAGAGCCCAGTAAATATAGCTGCCTTTTTTAGCACTAGGTCAAGATTAAATGCCCAAATTTTTTTTAAGAAATAGAAAAGGTCGTGAGGTCGTGAGCTTTTAGTGTCAGCGTTATTAAAATGTTTCAAAGTTGAAGTTAGGTTGAGATTTCTCAAAACTGACAAATTTCCCCAGAGGAAATAAAGGTCTTACAAATTGAAAGCACAAAAAATTACTTACAAAAATAACCTCAGATCTTGACCTACTTCTAAAATAGGCAGCCATATTTCTGTTAGAAATAAGAGTCCAATTTAGCAGATATTTACATTATAAATTGGACATGGAGTGTCAGACAGACAGACACAAAATAGGTAGATTTTTCCATTATACGTAAATTGTAAATCAATCACCCACTTTAGAGACAATTCACTCGCTTCTTCTAAAAAAGCTACTTTTTTCTTAAAAACGAACGAGAAACAAACAGGGAGGGAGAAGACGAACGAGAAACAAACAGGGGGGGGGGGAAGACGAACGAGAAACAAACAGGGGGGGAAGACGAACGAGAAACAAACAGGGGGGGGGGAAGACGAACGAGAAACAAAGATGGAGGGAGAAGACGTACGAGAAACAAAGATGGAGGGAGAAGACGTACTAGAAACAAAGAGTGAGGAAGAAGATAAAAGAGAGAGAGAGAGAGATGACAAGAAACCAAAAGTTCAAACCATTCTTCCGTACTCCTTGGTGTAGCCGTCCAGAAAATTTCATTGAAGTTCGTTGAGAACTTTCAGAGATATTGCATGGGCAGACAGACGAATGAACGAATACTTCAGACTAACCAATTCGCAGGAGCCTCCCGCATTTTGAAGCACCCCTCCCCTGCATGAAATTACTTATCACAAATCTCCCGCATTGAAAAAAAAAAAAACATGGCTGTAAAGAATGTTTTCTTCGTGTTTGCAGACCTAACAAGTCTCCAGCACTTCTGGGTTTAAAATTAATGTTGAGATGGATTTCCAATACACTGAAATAACTGTTTTTGCTTTAGAGCTTCTAGAATTGAAAGATTTTCTCTGCCCCTCTCCCAGTTCTTCTTATAGGAAATCTCTTTCCTAAGCAGAGGTAAAGAAAGATACAAAGAAAACAAATCTGAGGGAAAAGGTGTTAAATAACAGAGAGCCAAATTTTGTTTACACAAAACAAAAAACTGATCCAATCAGCTTTTTTGAAACATTCCCAAGGTGCTAATTTATCACGGGGGGTTGTTGGAAATTTTGATCTATGATCAGTAGCTTAAGTAGCAACAATAACAAGGTACGGATGAAGTTAAAGAGAACCCGGACATAACCGTAATCGCCATAAACAATACTTGAAGAAGGAAGGGGAAGAAAAAAAAAAAGGATAGTCATGAAGATTTGCTTGAAACAGACGATAAATTGAAAATATGAATTTAAAACAAACGTAACCGAATATTAAGCAGAAAAAAACTCAACGTCTGGTAATCTCACTATAATTTGAGAAATGTTCACCGAGATAACTTGACAACTAGCCATTGTGCCTAAGTTGAAACCACTGCCCGAGGTGGATTATTTTTCTGTTAATATTAAATGGCTACATGTTTTCTAGACAAGCCACACATATTTCCATTTTTACAATAACCTATTTTTAGATTCGGGAAACAGTAGTGATGCATTGAAGTTTCATGAATAACTAAAATCCTGCTAACGTGATATTTTCATATTCATTGTCAAAAGTGTCAATGGTTTGCTATCAACAGTCTCATTGATGCCTCCTGTTAATACACTCATTAGCTGGTACAAAATCAGTCACATTTGGCATAATATCATTATTGTTATTATTATTACCAAACTCCTATATTTGAACTTGTACCCTCTCCACATTTTCTTGGAATTACAAGGAGCATTTTTCTAGGAACTATAAACAGGATCTAAAAGTTAACTTTCAACACCTGACGAAGACCGGAGACTTGACCAGACAAAAACACACTGATAAAAACAATAAAGACTACAATTCAACAAAATTAGGTTGATGAAAAATATTACGATTTTTTGTTATTTTAAACTTTGATGCTTATTTTGGAATAAACTGTTATCCAACTTTGTTCATGGAATAAACCATTTTTAAGTGTGAATTTCACTCTCAGCTGAATGTTTTCTTTTCATTATTAATCCCGGTTTATTTGAGGTTGTCAAATCAAAGATAGAAAAAAAGTGAATTTGAGCAATTTTGTTGTACAAGTTCAAAATTAGTTGTAAAGCAGTAGGAACTGTTCATTTGTCCCCAAAGGAACCATCAATGAACACACAGCTCTACATTGGTTCAAAAATCTTTTTTAAACAGACACAAAAGCCTCGAAAATGTGAACATCCCTCTGTGATTGACAACATGCAATCATGGGCCTTTATAGAGGTGGACCCACGCAAAACAACTTGAGAGTTTGCAAAGGAACTAAACGTGGATCATTCAACAGTAGTTTGACATTTGCACCAAATTGGACAAGCAAAAAAGCTTGACAGGTTGAGCAAATGACCCTGAACAAAAAGGGTTTTCAAAGAAAAAAAAAAGACTCTTAATGGTGAAGACCCTGCAGAAGTTAAACAAACTAAGCTATGGAACTATCTCACATAGCTTACTCACCAGACCTCTGTGACCAAGTACCACTTTTCAAAGCATTTCAACTAATTCCTAAAAAGGAAGGTCTTCAACAACCAAGAAACAGAATCTATTGGTTCCAGATCCCCAGAATTTTATGCTTCCAGAATAAACGGACCTGTTTTCAGCTAGCAAAAATGTGTAGATTCTGTAAGTTCTCATTTGGATTAATAACTTTTATTTCAAGTTGAGACATACTGCTTTAAACTTAATGATGAAAAACTGCGATTATTTTTGCATCTACCAAATGAATGAATAAATCAATCAATTACTAATGGGTAGACCTCATCTCAATTACAAGAACATTTACAACAATATATCTTTTTTAAGAATCTTTGTTTGAACTGATAAACATTTATCATTCTACTGACAATGCGTATCTTATTTCTTCAACCACAAAAGCACATTTTATCAGTGTGGGGAAGACTTACTGGTACAGAGACAAAAACCAAATACACATCGTTTGTGAGAACCACCAGCAAAAAGCCCCAAAAAGGCTCATGGCGGCCTTTTTAAAACCAGATGATTGTGTCAGTGTACGCATATGTATGAGTGAGCATATGAATTCATGACAATATAATAAAACTCACATACACACACACACTGATACATACACTGAGACAATTATTTGGTTTTAAAAAAGTCCAGGCTTTTTGCTAGTTGTTCACACAAACGCAGACGAGGCACATTCATTTTCATCGTTGTTCCAAAAGTCTTCACCACAATCAGTCAGCCACACTAACACACACACATGTATATATATATATATATATATATTATATATATATATATATATATATGTCCCACCATCCCGCGATTCAAGAGTAGAGCATTCCTTAGAAATCTTTTGTAAGTTAAAAAGGCATAAAGCAAAGAAGCAATTACCATTAACTTATATGAGAAACATTTTTGAGCATTCCCAGACACAAAAAATAACCCTAGATAAGATTTCTACTGCAACTGACAGTGCTGCAATTATTGAAGAAAAGTGTGGCTTCAATTTTAGAGCGCGTAGGTAGCCAGTAAGATTCCAAAGGTTAGAGAGAAAGTTACTTGCCCCAAAATAGTTTGTCCCAACTGATCCAAAAATATCTAGATGTTAAAAAAAGATATTTAGAATACCCTAAACCTTCATTCACTGCATGCTATATCAGAATATAACAAGTAACATTTTTTTTAAGAACAAATGAATTAAAAACATTATATATAGGATCCATTTTCAATTGAGAGACAGTTTTACTATCTTGAATATTATTCCACATGTAAAAATATCTGAGCCTCATTGAAAAATATCTAAACTTTCGATAACTATGATATATCTAAAAACAATTTCTGATACTTAAACACAGAAAATATCTAAATTTAGATATAAAATATCTTGGGCAATGCTGACTACGATAACCTTTGGTTTACCATTCCTGTTCTGCCACATTGAATGAAGACCTTTCAAGGTCAGGTAAACAAAACTTGCAAAGAAAAAAAGGTTATGTACAGGGATGCACTAACATTGTTGCCTTTGAAAGTCATATGACCATAAAACTATTGGTGTTCTTTGTTTCTGCTCAGTCATCCTCTGATAATGATTAAGTAGGATATTCAAAAAAATTTTTAAATATAAAATATGAGACAAAGATCTATTTTTTTTATCAACTTGACCAGTGGTCGAGAAAGCTGAGACACTTATCTGCCGCGAGAGAGTCGACACGACTGAGTCAAGTGGTTAAGTTAACTCTCATAGACTGCTCATAGGTTAAAGGCAGGTTTGCAGAATCTTTTGAGAGCCTTCAAAGAGCTGTAGAAAAACATGTGAGGCTAGGCAGTCAGGCATTCAGTTGTATTCTAAGCCTTACACATCATCAACAGCAGACGATGAACCTCAACCTTAGACATCAAGGCAGGCAGAAACACATGAAGAGAAGAAAATGCATACAATGATGACTCACCTTTTCAGGTACAAATCCATTTACTTATCTGTTAATTTAACCTAATTATGTATCGGTGATGAGGTTACCTGTCATTCTACACCTACAACCTGTGCTGCAAATACAATCAGTAACTACAGTCATTTAAGGACACCTTGTTGAATATTCAACCAGTCTGTATTTTGGAAGGAAAATTATATTTTTAGCGTCATTGTAAACAATAATAAGTGATACAAGGGGTCCAGATTTTACAGGAATCTACAAATCAATTATTTATTACATTACAAGAACCATAAGTTCAATGATGTGTCCACCATCCATGGAAGTAGCAGCAGGAGGAGGAAGATGAACAAGTAGTCTTTCTTTGAGTCAATTAATTCTCATACTTGTAAAATATAGTGATATAGAAATATTCCAAGAGAACTATTTTCAATAAAAATCATAAATGGTCATTTGAGGACATTTTTCAAAATACAAAAATATAGGCCTTGTACATTCTTTCATGACATATCTAAGCAGCTTGAAAAAAATTTGATCAGAATGATGTTCTTTTAATGAGGTCACACTTCTTCCTTCCTTTTTCTGTTGTTTAATATAATTGGGATCGACTGACTGACTGACCAAAAAGTGACTAATTGAGATGTGTGAACCCATCTATTTCCTCACTTCTTCAGTTACCAATGCCCAATAAAGTGATTTGAACAGTGACTGATTTTTCGATCATCATAGAGGTAACCACACTAACTTTTGTTTTTGTGTTAGCTGATGATATCTATGGCTGTTCCAATATTCACATAGTAACTTGTACATGAAAGTTTTTAAGCTAGAAGGTCATTACGCGGGGATGATCCCTCTCTCTTGACCATTAAGGGCGTTTCCCATTGGTATGATAAGACATCAATACTGGCAGCCTTTTTTTCGATGCAAGAGTTGTAAGAAAGAAAATAGAGTTTATCAACTATCTGTCTAACAGACTCTACTCATGGTTTGTTTTTAACTGCAATGTAAGTCAACAGTTCTAAGAATGGCAGAAATTTCAAGACTAGATTTGAATTGGTTAAAAGCTTTGTAAGGAACAAAGCGACCCAAAGAGAAAGTGGTTAAAGAGAGATAGACAGTGTTCCTGACAAAGAAGGAAAGCTGTTATCTTAACAAGAGGAAGTGATAGAAGAAGAAAATATTTCTTTTTTGTGTCATACTTCATCATACTATTTCTTTTTTAGAAATCCGTTCTTGAGATGAAAATATAGAACACAAAACGGGGGAAAAAAAAAAGAAATCAGACCAAAGTGTTTATAACAAATGTATACACTTCATTCATATATATAGTGCTGTTTTGTGATTTCTCCAGGTTATGTTGAGCATTAACAGATTTAATATAAACATGGTTGAACATTCAATAGAAATGATATGAACAGTGAGTCATGTCTGATGTTATACTTACTGATCACTCATCGTTGAAAACTTTTTGGGGGTAATCTATGTAAGTAATCCCAGTTTCAAAAAATAAATATGTAGTCTAGAATAATATCAATGTACAATACACATAAAACCTTATATAAAATGACATCTATGACATGAACTATACAATAAGAAGGGTGTTTGATAAATTCTGTTTTTTTTTTTTAAGAATCCCCAAAACAGTCACATGGTAAACAACTGATGATCCCAACAAGAGAAAACTTATACTTCATTATTATGGTACTATGTATATGTAGAACAACGGAAAAAAACAGTGAAGAAAATCACATAAATTGCATTGACAGATATTGGGAAATGGGTGAGTGAAGTGAAAAATTTTTTTAAAGTATTTTAATGTTCGGTGTTTGAAGCTGTAAAGCTTTTTAGAATATATATGTGTGTGTATATATTCATTCAACCTTCAAGAACAAGACGATTCCAATACTCCTAAAAAGAGGATTACACAACCAATGCATTCTCACGATAGTCACTTATGGAGCTGAAATATGGAACCTAACCAAGAGGCAAGCCAACAAACTGAGAAGCATGCAACATAAGCATGAGAGAATCATGCTCAACCTTACGTGGAGAGATCACAAGACATCAAAGTACATCAGGAAGAAAATGGGGGTCCGAGACATTGTAGAATCCATTAGAAAACTCAAATGTTAATGGGCTGGTCTTGTTGCGAGAATGAAAGAAAACCGATGGACACTGCAATTTACAACATGGATCCCCAGAGACCACATGCAAATCCAAGGCCAACAAAATACAAGATGGAGAGATGAACTACACAAATTCAGAAAATACTGGCTATGTCCAACGATAGACGTTAAAAGACTGATGATGAGATATATATATATATATATATATATATATATATATATATATATATATATATATCTCAAGTAAGTTTCTCATTTTCCAATGAATTATATTGCATTTTGGATGATATTTTTCCTTTCATTTTTGATGCAATGAAAAATCAATTAAAATCAATTGGGGACAGCTATTTTTCAAAATCATCAATAGATTTTCTTACAAGAGAAATAAACATACACAAATGTTATCAAATGCTAACAAAAATATGAAGTAAATACAACACCACAGGTTTTGAACAAAGTCTATTCTTTTTCTTCTTCTGTTAGAGAAAGAGTCAACTTCTTGCTTAGATTCCCCTACAGAGTAAAAGGGTTTCCAATGCCCTGCTCTTTACCCATAATTTGGGAGATCAACTTTTCATCATCATCATCATTAGCCTTGTAGTGTCCATGGTTGGACATAGAACTTCCCAAAGATTCATCAGACCTCTCTTTTTTCAAAAATTTTTGTGATAAATGAATATTGATGAAAGAGCATTGTGAACAATCTCTGGTTAATGTGCCATGTGTATGAGAATAGGCAAATACAAATGAATGGCCTCTGTTTTCTCTCTACAGACAATGGAACAACAATGGAATGTCCTGAGGCACACACCTGGGTGTAGCATATGGAGATCCTGGAATACCCTGTTGTCAGAATTCCCCTCTAAGCCTCTCTGATGTAGTCCAGAGGGAAGCAGAGAGTGACATGCCAGGCATCAGCTCAGCTGCATGATTTGTCAGAAGGATATCAGATGGTGTGTCAAACCACCTTCAGGGAGCTCAACTCCCTGATATGGAATTGTCCTTCTTCCAGACTGGTTGCCTTCCCTAGGCTAGAGGATCCAATCCGCTCTACTAATTTATCTGCAGCTGGGGGTAGGGAGAGATGGATTCATGCCCTTCCCCAGGGCATAAGAGCACATGAACAAAACCAGCTCTTACAGGCAAGGAGAGTTTGAATCATGTCTTACTTACAGAAAGGAAAAAGTAACAGTAGCAACTCCAATAAGGAGTAAATGCTTAAATTTTCAGCTCTCTAACTCTACTGGGGTGGCCTGTATATATACATAGCTAGCCAGCCAGCCAAACCAACTTCAAAACTGAAAGGAAAAAAAACTTGTGTTGACAGTTTGGGGACAGTTTTGGATCGATGGTTTATAACAATTAGAGGTCATTATTATTTTTCAAACAATGAGATGAAAATCCAGAGCCCGCACAGACTATTGAGTTTCAGCACTTAGATGACTTAAAAATCAATCATTCGTAATATACTGAGAAGAGAAGGGTGGTTCAACTAGGTTATGGGGCCTTGCATGATATCATCATCAGATAATGATATCATGACTGACTTGGAAACATCCTGTCAGTCTCTACGAGCTATCAGCTATCAACAGGAGGAGTTTGTTACCATTTCTTGCATGCAGCAGGTTGTTCATGGAACAATTGTCTAATACACTAATAATTTAGTAAGATTTATTGTCATATTTGGTGCACCAGACCTCTATAAGATAAAGACTAAACTTCCCCAAGTCAGTCTGCCTAATTCTGACATGATCTGTAGGCTTAACAAGTAATGACAGTCAACTTAGATCAGAGACTGTGGCTTCTGATAGTTCTATATACACACACACGCACATATATGTATGTAATGAGAAATGGATGTATATGATCCGACATAAATATCCTTTTTTTGATACATAACGGCTGCATTGAAAGAAGCGAATAGACCGAGAATAAACAAGATGGGAATTTGGCGAGAAAACAGTTATTTGGGCCTTTGCATTACCAGCAGCTATTTAACTCAATGGTAAGAGCATTGCCACTATTGGTCGCAGGTTTGATTCCTGCAGCAGCCCCATTTTCTTTAATTGTTTATTCTATTTACAATGTCTAGGGAGAGTGATACGTTGAACATGTAATGAAGAGAGATCATTTCAAATAAGTTTCTATATAATATAATGCAATTTATAATTATATATATATATATATATATATATATATATATATATATATATATATATACACACACACACACACACACATAGATCTAGGGCTGCTCACTTTGCTACTGATGCTAAGCAAAATATTAGTTCCAACAAAAACTTTCAGCCCCCTAGCTCCATAATGATTATCACTTTCTATCGGATATAAGCTTATCAAAGATACCAGTATGCATACTGTCAGAATAAGAAACACAAATATTTATGGCTACGATTATAAAATAGAGAAATGAGTGATACAAGATGATTTCCTGAACTCCTGCCTCGCCAGAGCAAGGAGTAGTTCATGTATAGGCTGCTTCCTGGTGGACATGAGTTCAATCCCTGCACAATGCTCACTTCCTTTTTTTTTTTCTTTTCCACGCCATCTGGACCGCTTGATTTGGCATTGAGTAACACTAGTGCCAAACAAAATATAATTCCTACTAGAGTGTCTTTAGAATTATCACATACACATGTATACATAATGAACATGTACACCAGTAATACGAGATGGTTCACATGATCGTCACACGGCTTCGTTCGTTGGAAAGTTGAGGCAACTGAAATCGATGCTCTTCTACAAAGCGTGTTGAAAAAGGAGTCATTTTGGCTCAAGTGAAAAGCTGGAGGGGCGGTCATTTGATGGTCAAGCATTTGCTTCAACTAAAAATCTTTTTTTAAGATCTTGATGAAGAAAATGTTTCACCTACTGAAAACCATTGGGCATAAGTGACCAGAGTCTTCTTTCTCAGTTCATTTACAGTTACGAAGATGTTGCGATCTGAGGATTCAACACCTGGTAGATTCTTCCAAGAGTGGAAAAACTCAGCATATGTTGTCTGAACAAAACTGGAGGGATAGCAGGTCTGGTTAGTCACTCAATAAAAACTGTCACGTGACCAACATGTTTTTGCAGAAGGCTGTGTTGGGGGTGATCAATTCAAAAATTGGGGGGGGAGGCTGATCATTGAATAAGTTACTTTTTCTGGCCTTTTGTTGGGCAGTGATCAATAGAAAAATCTGAATCATCAAAAGAACAGACACAAACTAAGAGATCAATTTAGCATAAAGTTACATTGCAGATTGAACCTCACATAAGAAACCTACTTGTCTAGAAACCTACTGAAGGAGGCAAATCTTAAAAATAAAAAAAAAATTGTTTCGTGTAAAAAGGGATAAGTTATTGAATTTTTAGCTTTTTAGCTCCATTGGTGCAGGCTGCACACATCAAAAACATACATAGCCAGCCAGACCAACTTGAAAACTGAAGAGATGTCGACAGTTCTGTTTGATGGATTCTGATATTCATAAAATTATGATGTTTAATTTAGCATAAAGTACTTTGTGAATCAATAACCTCAGTGTAACATGACAAATACTGAAGGAGACTGAAACACTGAAAAACAATTGAAATAAAAATTTTAAAAACAGACCCTTTAGGACCCCTAAAATCTTGGGGCCTTGAGCAGCTGCTCTGTTTGTACTGACTCAAGTCCGGCACTGATTACAACCAGCATTCCCTACAAGCAAAGCAAATACAGAAAAGAGAGGAGAGAGTAACATTACTAGTGATGGACTAACAATACCTATATGAGAACTAAACCGCATTTATTGTCAGTGCTGACTTAGTAGAGAGTCAGAATAGTAAATAAAATAAAAACTGTATTTATAGGATTAATACCAGCAGCTAAATTTAGTGATTATTAAAATAATGTTGTTGGTAAGGAGAGGATTTGTAATAGTAGAGTGGCTTGCACATGTGATTACAAGTGCTGATAGTTACGACAGAGGACATCCCACCTCGGTCATAAGGATTAGAATTTTTTTTTTTTCTTTTAAACGAGCCTGGTTAGTCACTTAATAGAAAACGTCATGTGACATAAGTATTTTGGCTGTATGCTGTGATGTTAATCAAAAAATTGGGCAAATGGGGTGATCAATGAAAAAGTTACTCCTCTCACATTTCCTGGGGCAGTGATCACTGTAAAAAATAAGCAGGCATTGACTAAGGGATCAATCTAGCATAAACTTATACTGCAAATTGAACAACCCACTAAAAATCAATTTAGGAAGGAATTTTCAAAAAACAGAGAAGAGAGGGAGGGGGCGACACAGAGAGAGAGCGACAGAGAAGACACAGAGAGAGAGCGACAGAGAAGACACAGAGAGAGAGCGACAGAGAAGACACAGAGAGAGAGCGACAGAGAAGACACAGAGAGGGAGCGACAGAGAAGACACAGAGAGGGAGCGACAGAGAAGACACAGAGAGGGAGCGACAGAGAAGACACAGAGAGGGAGCGACAGAGAAGACACAGAGAGGGAGCGACAGAGAAGACACAGAGAGGGAGCGACAGAGAAGACACAGAGAGGGAGCGACAGAGAAGACACAGAGAGGGAGCGACAGAGAAGACACAGAGAGGGAGCGACAGAGAAGACACAGAGAGAGAGCAACAGAGAAGACACAGAGAGAGAGCGACAGAGAAGACACAGAGAGAGAGCGACAGAGAAGACACAGAGAGAGAGAGAGGGAGCAACAGAGAAGAGAGAGAGAGAGGGAGCAACAGAGAAGAGAGAGAGAGAGGGAGCAACAGAGAAGAGAGAGAGAGGGAGCAACAGAGAAGAGAGAGAGGGAGCAACAGAGAAGAGAGAGAGAGGGAGCAACAGAGAAGAGAGAGAGAGGGAGCAACAGAGAAGAGAGAGAGAGGGAGCAACAGAGAAGAGAGAGAGGGAGCAACAGAGAAGAGAGAGAGAGAGGGAGCAACAGAGAAGAGAGAGAGAGAGGGAGCAACAGAGAAGAGAGAGAGAGGGAGCAACAGAGAAGAGAGAGAGAGGGAGCAACAGAGAAGAGAGAGAGAGGGAGCAACAGAGAAGAGAGAGAGAGAGGGAGCAACCGAGAAGAGAGAGAGAGGGAGCAACAGAGAAGAGAGAGAGAGAGGGAGCAACCGAGAAGAGAGAGAGAGGGAGCAACCGAGAAGAGAGAGAGAGGGAGCAACCGAGAAGAGAGAGAGAGGGAGCAACAGAGAAGAGAGAGAGAGGGAGCAACAGAGAAGAGAGAGAGAGGGAGCAACAGAGAAGAGAGAGAGAGAGAGAGCAACAAAGAAGAGAGAGAGAGAGCAACAAAGAAGACAGAGAGAGAGCAACAAAGAAGACAGAGAGAGCAACAAAGAAGACAGAGAGAGAGCAACAAAGAAGACAGAGAGAGAGCAACAAAGAAGACAGAGAGAGAGCAACAAAGAAGACAGAGAGAGAGCAACAAAGAAGACAGAGAGAGAGCAACAAAGAAGACAGAGAGAGAGCAACAAAGAAGACAGAGAGAGAGCAACAAAGAGGAAATGGCTAAATAAGACAATAAAAAGAAAGAAGGAAAACAATAAAAGAGAACAATAAATGGGTCAGTAAATAGAGAAGGAGTAAATTGTCCAAGTATCAAGGAAATTAACACTACACAGAGTATGCCTCTTCATCTCCCATACTTGTAACTGGGTACTGAAAGAGGAACAGTAGCAGAAGTTACATCCAGCCATGAGGAAGGACCTGGATGAGGCTAGGGTCATTTTTATGAATGAAAGAAAAAGAGAAAGTAACTTGGATAGACCGGTTCTACATGAGTGCAACAAGTGTCCTAACCGAATGTTTTGTATGCGTCATCATTCGATGCATACTGAAAGTGCATTAACTCTGATGACTCACAAGCCAATCTGACTGAGGTGTAGAAGAGACTTCATTTCATACGTTATTCAACTTTAATATCATTTATTTACTAGGCCGATTGAAAAAATAAAAATAAAAGCGCTTCTCTGTTCGATACTTGCCAGGCAAGAATCTGCATCTGAAATGAACCGGACATTGAGATCATTCAATGAGTACCGACCAATCACCGACTATAGATACTAATTGCTGTGTGCGAAAGTTTCCAGTAAAAAAAACCCGTTTTCAATTGCTCTCTCAGTCTCTCTCACGGTTGAGTGGCTGAGAGGTCAACGGCATCGAGAATGGGATCAGTGAACCAAGTTAAAACTCCCACTGAGTCTGCTGGCATTCACTTTGCACTAAAGCCCTTGGGAAAGGCATGTGTCCATCTCATATCCCCACACCAACCCATCTTGCACTCGAGCAGGGTCGATGTCCAGCTATGGACCTTTAAATGCTGATTTTTAAAAATAAAAAACAAAATAAACTTGCTATCACAGTCAATAATTGAACAACCATAGCATCAAAAGTTGAAGACATGCAAAAATAAATCCCATCAAAGAATAAATGTTCAGAATAAATTCCATTTATGACATCACTGATGTTTTTCAGTGGAAAACATTTAAAATAGAGTTAGAAACATCTAGATCCAGGTGAATCAAGCCGTCATTAATAAACACATTAGAATAAGGCCTCAAAAAGCTTCTTTCTTTTTTTTTCTGAAAATGAAAATAAAATTGTTTGGAAGGGGTCAAGGGTGGTACTGATGCCAATTTTGGAGTCTGCAGACAAAACAGTATGACCAAGAGCTCTGGAATAAGCATACACATACAAACACACACACACACACATATATGTATATATATATAAAAGGATAGAACCCTTTACCAGCTTTGTTGGCTACATTTGTTCAACTCGGTCTCAAAAAAAAAAAAAAAAAAAAAAGAGCCGGAAATTTTTGCACGCACCTAATGAATTGGTCATTTTGTTTTTAGATACTTAGGGTTGTCTCCCTTTTTACTTTGAGACCATTCAATCAGTTTTCAGAAGGAGTCGTGTTCCAAGTCATACTTGTTCGTAACAAGCATTGCATGTGGGTCAAGAATGACCATAGAGACCCCTAACATGGCATGCTGCCACCAGATATTAATTGCCTGGCCGTTTCTATTGAATGACAAACCAGACGTGTTTGAATTTTAAATATTGTTAGCCTTATGAAAAAAATAAATTAAATTTTTCTTCAACTTTTTGAAAATATTACTGGAAGCCACCGCATAGCTGTCGAGCAGGAACCAACAAAATCCGAATCCTGTGCTGTACCAGTTGGTCTTGAATTGGATTTACTTTTCACAAGAACATAATGCAGCAGATAAGAATAAGACTCTTTGATTACAACTTTGCAGTTTTCAACAACATCATATACGGTAATACTTATAGACCTGGGATATAGTTCTCTCTGAACTCTGCATGTATACACACAAACATCTTGCAACCTGCACACAAATGAAATTAAGGTGAGCACAAAAGGTTACTTACCTAAAATAATGTAGTAATGAATGAATTGAATTTAACCATTTCCAACAACTTAAATAATAATAATCTATGGATAGATGGATGTTGTTATTCTTCATTCAATTCAACGTTGCATCACTTAATAATAATAAAAATACTCATTGACATTTTATTTAATGGAACAACAAACTGAACGAAAAAGTTCAAAGTATAGAATGAAAACTTGACCAATGCAATCGTACTCACATTACCATCTTTACATGAGTACAATACAATCTTAAGTATAATGTGACTTCCGCATTTAGTTGCAGAAATCAGTGATGTATCCGTACTTTGCAATAATGAATCTCCATAATGCAAGAACCAAAACTAGTCATCTATCTTTTATCTAAAATTATTTTTTTTAAAAAGAAAAAAAAAAAAAAATATCTTCGTTGGTCAAAGAAAAAAAAATTAAAATTCATCATTGTATCACTTAATAAAAAAATACTCATTGATGTTTTATTTGATAGAATAACAAACTGACCGAAAGAGTTCAAAGTATAGAATGGAAACTCAACAAAATAGGTTACTTTGTCCACAAACTAACCTACTTATTTGTACTATATTCTAACTTGCCAATGCAGCTCAATTAGGCATGTGAGGTCGGCTGTGCCAAAATTATCTTGAAACAATTTCAAGTTTACATTTGCACAAGCGTTCAGTGCACACATACTTTTGAGGGGGGGAGTAAGCAGAAAAGGCAGAGTGGTGGAAAATCTGTCACGATTCAATAAGCAGAAAGTGGGGGGTCGGAATAAGCAGGGAGGTCGGAAAATTGTCCCACTGGCACGATTCAGTAGGATCTGAACATGAAGTAGTTTGAGAAAGATTTATAGTGGGGAGGGGGCTGATATAGGCACATGGTGAGTAAAAACGTACAGTATTGACAGGAACAAAAAATTTTTCTTGTTTTCAAAGAAAAATTAAATTATTAGTTCAACTAAGTTCTCCCCCTTACATTGTCTTTTGATGGGGAAGTTGACAAATCTGTAGTTGTCTACATCCTTCCCCACCAACTATTAGAGAGGAGGGGTCAACTTTTAATAAATAGAGAGAGGACCCTTATAAGATGTGAGGGTGGTGGTCAGCAATAAGGAACCTACAGATAAAATTCTTGCTAACACTGACAACTGAAAATTAGAGAGTACATTTCTCTCCAGTCATTTTGAAAAACTAGCATCTCTCTCTCTCTCTCTCTCTCTCTCTCTCACCCACGCCCAAATACACTCATGGTCGTGAGTGTTGTCAACAAATAAGATTGTGGTTAATGCAACCCCACCCAAGAACACAAGTCACCCTCAGCATCTTTCTACATGATGGCACATATTTAAACTTCACACCCAACCACTGCAAGTCATAGGACAAAGCTTTAACAGGACATTTTTTAATCTTTGTTGTTTTTTAACAAATGCCAACTTTGAAACTTCTCAAAAGAAGCAAAAATATAACAGGGCCTTACAAATGAGAACGAGACAGCCTACTTTAAAATTGAGAGAGTAGAAAAGCTATTTACAAATGAGTCAGACCAGAAAAGCTGGGGTGTCAGATACACACTTGTCTGAAGTCCAAATCGCGTGCAGATGAGTCATCCAATATGCTGGTTGGGGTGGTAAAACAGGGGTTTTTCTTTAAGGATATCTCGGAAAATTTATAAGCAGCCATAATACTATACAAATATATCTATGTACATATCTGAATTTGCATCAGTAATCGTCTATGTATGATAAATCCCCAGTCGTACAAGGTCTGTTTGGAAAACATCCGGTCATTTTAAATATACAGAGATCTGGTTGTGCAGTCTTGATGTAACTAGGCAACCAATTTAAGGGGACCTTACAATGCATGTGTGAATACTCTCATGGGGTATCTCGGTCAGGAGTGTGATGTCATTAAGCAGGTCTGTGTACAGTGTGACTTCCCCATTTGCAGTGACCAAGCAAGTTATCCTTTATATCTCATGCTGGGTACTTTGGCAAAACATAACATCCCCCAGGTCTGTTCCCCCCCCTTCCTCACCACTGTCCAGATTTCCTGCAATTTGTGGCTTTTCCCAAAGAGATTTCAGACTGTGGATAAGATTAAGGAGAACACAACAAGGCAGTTTATGGCAATCTTGAAGGGACGGAGGGAGGGAGGTGTTCCTAATTTTATTAATATTTCATTTCACTACATGTCTTATTAGACAATGGATATAATAAACCTTTGTCTTTATGATTAATTTGTGGTTAGTTGAGATTATTCGGGGTTTTTATCAATGAAACTTTGTTATCTAGATTGTTAAAAATAGTACAGTAAACCCTCAATTTAATGGACAAACAGGGGCAGTTGGTTGTGCATTAATTGTGGATGTCTGTTAAATCAAATGTTACCAGAGAGAGAGCACTTTTTACCTTTTCGGGACTCTTTTCCAATTCAAATATTTCAATACAAAAATAGCTTTAACACAATATATATTCATTGTGATCACACAAAATTTAAAAATGAAATTTTCAGTTGATACTAGTTGTCAGTATTCTTACTAAAAGGTGAACAACCTCCATGTGAAATTTACCAATTTTTTTTTTTTCCTCAAATAAAAAATAGTTTTAATGTGATCATGATTTTATTTAACAAGGATATTTGCATCAAAACTTTATCATTTTTTTTTTTACAAAACAATGCTTGAGAAAATAAAACGGATATTCTATGGAAAAAATAGGAAAATCTGTGACAAGTAATTTTTTGTACTTTCAATCCTTTGCAGTAGAAGTGTCCACTAAATCCAAAAACCATTATTCTAGGGTCCGTTGAAACAAGGGCTCACTATACGTTGAATTTTCCTGAACAGGACAGAGTAAATTACTGACAGAACAACAGTTTCTATTTCTAAATAAAACATTCACTAACTGCCAATCAAACTCCATATCCTATACATACACCCTCAGCTTCTAACACATGCTGCCTGCTTCTAAAATGTGCTCCTTAATATACTTGTAACAAAAATGGTTGATTATGTAACACCCTTTAATTACACACAAACAAGGGGGACAACTCCCATTTCAGAAAGGTTAACAATCTAGCTCCTTTTTGTTTGTTTTGTTTTTTCAAGCAATGGAGAACTTCTTGTCACTAATTCTTTTTATAAGATATTTTTTTTAAATTGTCATTTGCCCGGACTGGTGGAGATCTAGAATCCCATTGGATGAGCGGTTGATTATTAACCTTGATCCAGACTAAATTAAACTTAGTAAATATACAAAACACAGAAGAAAGAAAAACAGATTTATTCATTTTAATCTTTTCTGGGGAAACTTCCGATGCAAATCGGATAGTATTATGAACGATAAATAATGATTCATGATGCAGACTGTGATATTCATAAGGATACTTGCTAGAGGATTAACCAAAACCCCGATGCTGTGCCAAGTCAGATTTGTAGACACCATAGGTTCCTTTCATCTTATGACGGTGACCAGAAGCTGAATGTGAAGTGGAATTATTCCTCATCCGATTATCTCTGGGACTGGGCCCTGGCCAACCTTATCTGAAGGTCTTTGGGGTCAGAATAGAACAATCCTTCCTCCCTGAGTTCATTATTCAGAAGATGACAATTGGAAGACACTCCTAACTGCAAACAATGGAGGGTACAGCTTACAAAAACTCCGAACTGATGAACTGCTTCAAATTTAGAAGCTGATGATGAACGTTAAATCAATCGAATTTAGCTTTGATTCATTTTTTTTTGCCCTGATAAAAATAATGATAGTATGATAATAATAATAATAATAAATTATATCACTTATAAATATGACACATATATACGATTTTTCCTCATTTTTGTACATCATTGGTTGAGAGAGTACAAAATAGGCTTATTGCCTCACAAGTAGCACCCACCTCTGTGGTTTCTCATAAAATAGTATCTTGTGTTATATATATATTTTTTTTTGGATAAGTGGAATCAACATTTCAATACTTATAGAGTAGCTAGCAAGTGAAGATGGCATTCCCAGAGCAGACAAAATCAAATTGAGTGGACATAATTCATGAATAAGATTCCGTGAAATATTTTTTGATGGATATTTTTAGATGATTTCTACTTATGCTTATTAGATCTGTTTTTGGAAGAACTTTTATGAAGTTGTTCCAAGCACACATTGCTTTATGCTTAATTTGTTCCATATTCTTTGTGTTAATATGAGTCAAAAACAAAATTAAAAAATGAATTTCTAACTCTTAAAAACAGACCTAGAGAACTGAAATCTTAATATGCTGTAGTTTAGACACAGACCTTTGAATAAATGGTTTAATTTTTTGCTCTAAAACCATTAAAAACAAACCCAGAAAGCTGAGATTCTAATATGTTGTAGCTTAGACATAGAGCTTTACGTAAACAGTATGTTGGATGTAAACAAATGTTTAATTTGATTTTTTTATTTAATCATTTATACAGAAACATTAATTTGAAATGATCTCCCATCGTTCAACGGTTAATGTATCACTTAGCCTAGACAACATAAATAGAATATCAAACATAATATATTTTCAGCTCTCTAGGTCCGCTCTAAGGGTTTTAGAGCCATAAAATGAACCAAACCTGAATTTATACGATAGCGGTTATCTTTGCTTCTGTTAAATTTTTAGCATTTTCGTTGGATATGCCTATCATTGACTTGAATCCGCAATTCCTTCTTGCACTGTGTTTTCTACATATATAAGAGGTGGTATTGGAATGCTCCCCTGACTCTACACGCTTTCATAGCATAATCAAGTTGCATCCATACCTCTAGAACATAACCTCAACAGGCTGTATAGTACCAGACCTTTTATCTAGCACGCTTGGGACCGGAGGTGACCCAGATTTCTGAACCAAAGCTTATTTTATACATACCATTTAAAAGAGACATTGAAAAGTAGAGAACAAAACTGTATTCAACAGATACAATGTAACACACTTCGAAAGAAGAGTCTCTTTGATCTTTAATAATACCTTTGAAATTCTCAAGAAATAGAATCTAACCATATAATGTGTTTATATGCAAATTTTCTGTTTGTTTGCTGTTGACACGTCTCGTTGGTTAATTTACCCTCCTATTATGACATAACAATTACAACATTGAAACTCTTAACATTTGAAACATCTGATCACACTTTGAAATAGCTTCGGTTGAGTTGAGACTTTGAAAAAGAAACTTGAAATTAGGTTTCTTGAATTATTAAAAAAGAAATCACCCAATAGCTTTACACTCCATAGCTCCGATTCATAGATAAATAAATGTTTTGGATAGGTATATTCTAGTATAGAATATGAAATATACAATGAAAAGTCAACCAAGAAAAGTTTAGAACAAAACTCTTCATAACATACATAGATTAATCCACTTTGAGAGCAGGGTCTGTTTAATCAATATTGATCCACTAATCTTCATCTGAAGATAATTCAATCTCAACATGATTATAATGCTATACGAACTTCATTATTTTCATTATTTATAACCAAATAACAATATTATGTAGGGCAATGTAATCTATTCTCCTTCAAGAAAGTTGGTCTCCACATAAACTTCAGTAAAACAAATGCCATGTACGATGAACGTGTTGAAGAGAAAGATACAACAATTAAAATCAAAAACACAAAGCTAAAAAAAGTAGACCACTACATCAACCTTGAACAGTGAATCTTGAAGAAATCTTCAAGAGACGAGGAAATCAAGCAAAGAATTACCATAGAATCACAAGATAATGTAGAGCAAGATCAACTTTCCAGAATAAGAAAATCCCATCAGTCATAACAAGACAGGTATAAAACCAATGCGTCCTTACAATAGTCACATACGAAGCTAAAATATAGAACCTAACCAAAAGATTGACCCTCAAATTGAGAATCATACTCAACATAACAAGGAGATGTCACAAGACGGCACAGTATATTAGAATCCATTAAAAACTCCAATATCAATAGGCTGGTCATGTTGCAAGAATGGCGGATAATTGCTCCACAAAACGACTCAAAACAGGGATCCTCAGAAATCATATGTGGCCAACAGAAAATAAGATGGTGTGAGGAACTAGACAAGTTCATAAAGTACTGGCTCTGCGATGCCCATGATAGTGAGGTGTGACGAATCCTAGGGAAGGTGTATGTCTAAGTACAGATGCTAAAAGACTGATGATGATGATAATAAATCATCATTTGAAGACAATACAACCACACCTCAAAAATTGAAACGGAGTACGACCAAGTGTTAAACTAATATGAAACTTGCAAGATCCAAAACAAAAAATTGAAAGAAAAAAAAACAAAAAAAAACATTGTCAGTTTACCGGGATCTAGATAAGTTGTCCAGTACTATACTTCTAAAAGCATGAAAAGGGTCCAAATTATTTATTTCATTATCTATTACCAGATAACAATATTATGTAGGGTAATGGAATCTATTCTTCTTTCCTCCTACGTAAATGCAAGTGACATTTGATATTTAGTTGCAACGAGGAGGAAATACACAGAGTTCGGCCAATCTTGATTAAGATCATTTCCATTGTACATTCTGACTTCGAGCCATAATGGTTCCATGCTATTAATGTTATCATTCTTGAGCCTGGACGTTCAGATTATTATTAAATCCAAGGTTGGTTCTGATGTCAACAGGCAATAAAAGACCAAAGAATGTTATTGCTTAGTCTCAAGAGGGAGAAAAGGAAAGATATAGCAGAGAAAGAGAGAGAAAAAAAGGAAAGCTATATGAGAGAAAAAGAGGGAGAAAAGGACTAGATTAATGAAGCCAAAAATGATAAATAAAAAAAAGAGAATAAAAAAGACAAGCTTGGCAGCACTAGGGTCAAACTCCCTCACTTCATCAAAATCTACAAGGAAAATAAAAAACTGAATTCATTTCTCCATACAATATTATTCCAAAGCTACAATTCAATTCCTTTATTAGTAGTTCCTACAATTTGCAAACTTAAGCATAACAAGTCGACTTTTGGCTTTAGAAGCAGGACTGAATTCCTCAGCAGTTTCTGCATGTGTTACTGTAATTCATGAATGACATCACTGGTTTTTGGTCAGGTCATTGTCATCCGTCACTGTTGTTATATATGAAAATAAAGTCAAAACTCATAAGTAGGAGTTTGATAAAATGGTAAGGAGAGTATATAATGAAGTCAGAGAGAGAACAAGGTTGCATGAACAGGTCTGGTTGGTCACTCAAAAGAAATCTTCATGTGATCAACTTCTTTTGGCAGCATACCATGTTGGGAGGATCAACCAAAAATTTAGAAAAAAAAGGTGATCAATTAACAAGTTACTTCTCTCACTTTTTGTTGGGTAGTGATCACATTAAAAAAAATTGCAACTTTCATAAAATAAGCAAACACTGTGAGGCACAAAATAAGGGACAAATTTAGCATAAACTTACATTGTTAAATGAATCCTCTAACAAAAAACTTAGTGGGGGGTAAAAAACAGAAAAATTTCTTGGATATATACGAGTGAATGTTTAAATTTTCAACCCTCTAGACACATAGATAGCCAGCCAAACCCTCTTGAAAACTTAAGGAAACTATTGATAATGACAATACAGGTTGATGGTTTCTAATAGGGAGGCAAAAATAGAAGATACATAAAAAGAAAGAGCCTTGAAGAAGTGAAGTAAAGAGAGGAAGAGAGAGAGGATGAGGGGGGCCCTAAACAAGAGAGAGAGAAAGAAAGAGGAAGAGGGGGGGGCTAAACAAGAAAGAGAGAGAGAGAGAAAGAGGAGGGGGGCCTAAACAAGAGAGAGAGAAAGAGGAAGAGGTGGGGCCTAAACAAGAGAGAGAGAGAAAAAAAAGAGGAGGGGGGGGGCTAAACGAGAGAGAGAGAAAGAGGAAGAGGGGGGCCTAAACGAGAGAGAGAGAGAAAGAAAGAGGAAGAGGGGGGCCTAAACGAGAGAGAGAGAGAAAGAAAGAGGAAGAGGGGGGCCTAAACGAGAGAGAGAGAGAGAGAAAGAGGGAGAGGGGGGCCTAAACAAGAGAGAGAGAGAGAAAGAGGAAGAGGGGGGCCTAAACGAGAGAGAGAGAGAAAGAGGAAGAGGGGGGCCCTGAACGAGAGAGAGAGGAAGAGGGGGGCCCTAAACAAGAGAGAGAGAAGATGAGGGGGCCCTAAACAAGAGAGAGAGAAGATGAGGGGGCCCTAAACAAGAGAGAGAGAGGATGAGGGGGCCCTAAACAAGAGAGAGAAGGGGTGGGGTGGAGAGGAGTAAAGAGAGAACGGTGGAGGGTTCCTAGAAGTAAAATGTTCCTCCTTTATGGGAAGAAGCAATAACCATTAATATACAGTACAGCTCATAAGTATAAGAATCAAACAGATATTTTGCTTGTACAATTTGGTTTTGAAAGTTAAAAACAAACTTTACACAAGAACCAAATTTCATAGCAGTCAGTACAACAGGGCATGCATTTAGGTATGTTTTGTGGTTCTGAATGCTAAATTTCTGGAAAAATGTTTTTTTGATATAAGTAAATTATAATATGAATCGAACCTAGTATTTTGTTTTCTATCCTAATTTCAAAGTCAGCAGTACCTCAACTCCAGAAAGTATTATATGAGACAATCAAAATACTTAACCATATCAAAAGTAGGCCATTACTGGGCCATTGAAATCAGGGTTGTTTTCAACATAGCGCTCTGCCATGGAATATGTTCACACATAACTTCTACTGCACACAGAAATGAAGTGGTTTTCTAGAGGTAGGGTGTTTTCAAGATTTCATGATCTAAAGACAGACCTTCTTATATTTTTTATATCAGAAGAGTCTGAGCTGGCTGACCTGCTTGTTAATGAAACCTGGTTCAATGAAGTTCAAATTCCTGGCTGATATATTACAAGCCTTGAACACAAAATGTGTATGCAGGGAAAGAATGAAAATAGTCTTGTACTGACAAAATGGGTTCCATGGAACCTAAGGGTTCCGCACAACTTTTCCAAGGGTTCCACATAAGAAAGTAAGATTTTTATGCCTTTATATTTTTATCTTGTGCAATAATCAATTGTTTATTATGTTCTTGACACATGACTTGGCCTCAGACAACAAAAAAAAAAAAAACAGCAGATTTGCTGATAACAACAAATATTAAATGGTGTAAATTAGTTTCAGTCAGTGGTAATATCTTGGTGAGACAGGATGCTCCAACAACAACAACAGGAGTTGCCATAGAAACTTTCACATCCAGCAATTTATAAGGATGGACAGAAAAAAGAAAAAAATCATTCAATCATTAAAATCAATAACTAATGGCTTCACACTGATCCAAACATGATTATACCATTAGTTTTCCATACAAATGAGTATGTACATACACACATCTCTCTCTCTCTCTCTATATATATATATATATATATATATATATATATAGAGAGAGAGAGAGAGAGAGAGAGAGAGAGAGAGAGAGAGATAGATAGATATAGATAGATATAGATAGATACATACACACACATGAATACATGTGACCCTGATGAAGATTTTGTTGGCAGCACAGCTGTTGTTTTTTTGCAGCAGCCATATATGTATGAAATAATGAGTGTATATGTATATATTCATATATATATATATATATATATATATATATATATATATATATATATATATATTAGATAGATAGATAAATAGATATCATGATAATGTGGCTTGGCAAATGAAGATTTAGGAGGGTCTAGCATGGCCACTGCAGACCTACAGGTGATACACAAGGTCGGTTCATGAAATAGCCCTCAGGACTGCTAATGAAGTTTTGCATGTGACCAACCACACCCTTCACATGCCAAGGCCCACTAAAGTGGATTGATTGAAGTAAAATCCTGAAGTCATAGGTTTCCTGTTGGATGCCTCAAAAATGACAAGTTTACTTATGCATAGATCAGTACTAAGAACCCTTAAGCTATTTTACTAGGAAATTTATTTTTTTTAAATTCAAACATCCTAATTTAGAGTTTTTCTCAACCCAAAAACTGCTTAAGTGTGTGATCAGACATTAAAAGTTTTCAAGAGGTAATTTTCGTTATTATACTTTAGTAGGAAGGTGAATTAACCAATGAAGTGTCAGTACAAATTGATAAGAAATTATCATATATCATTATTATATGCTCAGCTACAGATTTATAAAGAAATATATATATATATATATATATATGTATCCATTTCTTAATACATATGTATGATCCAACAAAATGATAATAAATTGCATGATATCATATTGAAACTCTTATTTAAAATGATCTCCCGTCATTACATAGTTAATATAACATTTGGCCTAGACACCACGAATAGAATAAACAATTGAAGAAAATAAGGCTACTGCAGGAATTGAACTTGCAACCAATAGGGTAGCTGCTTCAATGTAGCGTTGCTCTTACCATCGAGCTAAATAGCTGCTGGTGATTAAAGGCACAGGGGATATATTAAATGGGAGATCATTTCAAATTAGAGTTTCAACGTAATATAACGCAATTTATAATCACGCATACATATGAACTCTTTTTTACTAAAAGGTCACTAGTCAGAATCTAATATGAAACATGCTGGTATATAGAAATGGACATATAATTTTTTTTTGTTTTAAACTTTGTAAATATTACAATATGTCCAATGCACTGATATAATGACAGGGGCCATCAACATTATTTTTTAAAACCTACATAAAAGAATAAAAGAAATAATGATTCCAAAAATGTATACTTTTATAATGCCAAAACCAACACAAAAGAAGTTATAGCAATTTGAAAAATGCAAGGTCAATGCTTGAACTCAAAATAACCTTGCTCGTTACTTTTTAATCATTTGTCAGATTTAGCTAAAATTTCGGGCATCATTTTTTTTTTTTACCCTAATTCACCCCGATGCCAAGTTCTAGCAAAATTGAAGGGGTCAGTGACATCCCTTAAGTGATTCATCCTCGAATAATGCACATGCACATATACATATGTACGCGCAAAGATATACTGGGGAGTTGACCCAAAATTATCGACCAAGGATCATCAAGAGGAGGCCATTTACTGCATGGTCATGAATAAAACGTTTGACCGTCCAACACATAGCAGACACTATAAGCATCAGTGTTGGCTCAGTTCACACCGTTCGACAGATATGCTGGGGATGAGCAATGGGGATGCCCCCAATTGTTGACACTAGAGCAAAAGCTAAAGAGATTGGGATTTTAAAGGATACTTCCGCCTCATTTTCAGGCCGATCCAGCCAATTCCTTTGAGAGAGTTGTGATCCGGGATGAGACATGGGTTCACCACTCTGACCCTAAATCGAAGAATCAAGGCAAAAGATTGGAAAACGCTGGGTCTCCACCTCCCAAAAGGTTCAAGCAAGTGGCACCTGTCAGCAAGCTGATGCCCTCTGTGTTTTAGGATACTGAGGGAATACTCATGATTGACTACTTGTAAAAGAGTCAAACCATTAATAGGGCCTATTATGCAATCAGAATTACTAGAACTGAAAGAAGCAATAAGAAACTGAAAGGAGAGCTTTGAGCTGGCATGCTAGTGCTCCAGGACAACACACCTGTCTACACAGCACAGGTGGCAATGGCAATAGGAGCCTACTGTGGCTTTGAACTGTTGCTCCATATACTTTACACACATGACCTGGCACAGTCTGATTTCCACCAGTCTCCCCAAACTGAAAATCTCACTTGCATGATCACAATTTTTAGAGTGATGATGAAGTCATCAGAGCTGTTGAGGGGTACTTAGAGGAGCATGATGTTCTCAGTGAAGGGATAACAATGCTTGAATAATCTTTCTCCTGTGACATTCTCTGGGAGGGGCCAAAAACTTTTTGAAGTACTCTCATGTGTACCGAGAGTGCAATTCAATGCTCAATCCTGTTTCTATGTTTTTCTGATTTTGTATTTTTTTATCCAAATTCTGTCAATTCTGAAGCTATATAAAGATGTTAGAATCAACTTTTTGAAATGCAATCGGATACTTTCTACACTCACAGTAAATGACAAAAAGATAAGTTGTGTGTTTATGTAATACAGTATATCGATTCAACATAGCCCCACAAATGACCAGCCAGAGCAACCAGTCAAGTGGGCTATAGATTCTTCCTTCTTTGCTAATCTCTGTATATGCATGAGTGTATGTGTGTGTGTCTCCGGGTGCTACAACCTTGATGATTTGCAGGAGTACACCACTAGGTACTATCTAGAAGGGTTTTTTTTTTTTCTTCTCAAAAAGTGCTCGTTTGGAGTCATTTTGGACCAACAATGCTCAAATCTTGTGCTGGGGTTTTTTTTGTTTGTTTTTTTTTTTTTTTCTTTCTTTCAGATAGTTCCAAATAAAAGATCTATTTATAATAGATAATTTTAGATAATCAGTTTGTGGATTATGGTAATTTATTCATTCTTAACACCTTTCAGGACCTCAAAGACATGTTCAAATTAGGACAAGTGAAAAGGATAGTAAGAAATATAAAAGTGTTAGATTACAAACATAGTTAAGTCCAAAACATTTAGAACCAGGTGTATGTCTTGGTAAGCAGGTGAAAAGTATGGGATGGCTCAGCATTGACAGGATGATGTATATCTATAACATGTGCTCTCAAGTAGGTATCAATCTATACTTTTTCTTTTCTCTTCTCTTTGCAAAACATATACACGATTTACTCAGGATCTATAAATATACTTAAGCTTCTTAAAAAATACACAACACTCAAAAAAAAAGCTGGGGGCTTTTTTGTTAACCCCCCACCCCCTGCACTCTCCCTGACAGCTAATGTCCATAATTTTTGAGTACAAATGGAAATAAAAAGATTAAGTAGCATTTTCTGTATCATGCTGACTGAAAATCCAATGTGTGGCGTGAGTTTGAGGTCAAATTTTAAAAGCAATAGATCCTTTCATTTATTTCTCTAAGTTTTTGCAGATATTAACCAAACAAGCTGATACTATCAAAATTTTGAAGTGGAAAAAAAAAAAAAAAAAAAAAAAAAAATCAGCAACGAATCTGGTTAGTCACTTGATAGGAACTGTCATGTGACCAATATCGTTTTGCAGCATGTTGTATTGGGGACGATCAATTAAGAAATTGGAAAAAGGAATGATCAAAGAAAGAGTAGATAAAGTAAAAGGAACGATTCGGCATAAACCTACCTTGCAAATATAATTACCCCCTCCCAGTAGATTTTTAATGGTGGGGGTATCTTTTTAATAAGAAAAAATAAATAAATAAATCAATCAAAATGTTCTTTCTAGACATAAGGAGTAAACGTTCAAAATTTTCTTTTCAAAAAACTGAAATTGTTGCCACCTTTATGCGTGCTACATACATAGCCAGACCAACTTCACTAAAAAAAAAAAAAAAAAAAAAAAAAAAAGATACATACATAAGCACTCAGAGAGCACATACTATGCCAATGCCATTGTCACTAAAAACTGAATGACAGTCAGTTCATATATATATATATATATATATATAAAATGCATGGTATCTAACAGTGTAAGTTTCAATTTTCCATATCTTAGAGTATTTTGTCTTGATGTATGAAAGATATGTCAATCAAATACAAAAATTAAAAAATTAAAAAAAAGAAGAGTCCCTGGATCAACCTCAAAATTCTATCAATCCTCCCTCAATGGCCCATCCTTCAACAAAAAATGTCTTTGAAATTTATAGAGAACTTTGGGATATATTGTGTGTAGCAGCAGACAAATACGAGTGACAACATACACCTGTTCCAAATTTGTTGACTAAGGTTAATAAGGTCAATAAAGGTAAACCTTCCATCTCTTAGACAATGGCCATTGGAATTTCCATTGCATGCATTTTTATGACCTTCTTGACATGCAAGTCTGCTGAAGGGATACCTCCACTCCAATAACATAGCTTAGTAGCTAATTGAGAACACTCTTCAAGTGCACAGGTAAATTTGTCCTAATGAAGAGTTTTCTGCACTCAGCACTCATATTGGAATTCGAACCTGGGACCTTCTGTATGTGAGGCAGACATGTTAACCATTACACTATCCGAAGGGACAAATAAGGACAATTAGAAGGTGGTTCTAATCTTAGTTTTAAATGACTAGATATGACTCAAAAGGGACAGACTTCAAGGAGATTAGAGTTCAAGATCTAATATCTTATCACAGCTAAAGATGCATGCACTCAGGAATATATATATATATATATATATATATATAGATAGATAGATAGATAGAGAGAGAGATATATACAAAAGTATATGTTCGAAAATTTTTAGTTTTTAAAGCTGTAAAGCTATCAGTTGCTTACCATGTGACCATTTCAGGGATTTTAAAATAAAAGTGTTATATATATATATATATATATATATATATATATATATTCTATTGGAGACAATGGTCAGTGTTCAAGTCAAAGTGAAATTCAGAATTTCAAATGCAGGTCCTCCCAACTTGAAAGACTGGTGCAATACAATCTTCTCCCTCACCTTCAAGTGGCCTTGTACCAGACTAAACTACAAAATTCATAATACATACACATTAAGTTTAGCTTCGTCTAACACAAGGTCAAAAATGTGGACACCAAGTGTGGAACTCACTACAGTAGTAATAGTCTGCTCAACTAACCTTTACACCATGTACATCATGGTGAGGTGCACAGACTAATATATTTCTGACATTTCACATACATTAAAATCTTGATAATTATACCACTACCATCATTTTTACAGCTACAGCCGTTACGGGGAGCGTCAGTCATGCGAGTTGATGTAAGCCGCAATTTCAGAGGAATGTTCGGATCATCCAGTTTTCAAACACGAGGGAACAATGGTAGAAGGAGTGACAAGAAATCAGATAGCAGACTTCACAAAAAAAATGGACTCTTAATTTAATCTAGCTATTTTGGGGCTAGATTGATGCTTTGAACTGCGCCATCCATCCGCAGTATAACCAGGGAGAGTCAAGAATATCTAGACAATATCCACTTAATAAAATGCTGGATCAGAATCAACCACCGTATAGTTCAGCTAAAATTTAATTCTTTCACCATCATCAATCTTTTAACGTCAGTCGTTGGGCATAGACCTGCCCCAAGATCCACCACACCTCTATATCATGGGCGTTGCAGAGCCAGTATTTTCTGAATTTGTCTAGTTCATCTCTCCATCTTGTATTTCGCCAGCCTCAGTTTTGCATGTGATCTCTGGGGATCCATGTCGCGGGTCGTGATGTCCATCAGTTGTCTGTCATTCTCGCAACATGACCAGCCCATTGCCATTTGAATTTTGTAATAGATTCTAAATTCTTTAAAAGTTCATGAATACACAAGTACTTTGATTAATGAAATTAATGTTCTTTTTTACATCAATTTTGTTATCAGAAACTTCATTATCAGAAGATAGAAGACTCTTTTCTCCTTTTACACACTATAAAATCTTTCGTTTAGTATCTACTGATATTGCTTTACTCTAACACGACATAACATGAGATTTCTGAATTATTTTCTTTTAAGTAGAATACCTTAAAATTTATGTTATGGCTACACAAGTGGCACACTGTAGCACATTCAAACACTCCTAAATGCAACAAGAACAATAAACTGTTCAAAACCTACAACACTGTTTATACAATTGACAGCAATTGACAACATTTGTTTCTGTAAAAAGAAACAAAAAACTATTTCTTTATAATTAAGTTTTCAAGTTGACCCCATCAAAATGTCCAAGAAATAATCATTGCATAAAAAAAATTGACAAGTAACATCTCAAATGCAATACAATTTATTGTGAAATGAAAAAAGTTATAAATATATACACGAAGTGTATACATTAGTTATAAACACTGTATGGTCAGCTTACTTTCTTTCTTTCTTTCTTTCTTTCCCCTATTTCCTTGTATTTATTTATCTTTGGAATTGATTTTAGAAGAAAAAAAAAGAATAGTATGATGTAGTGTGGTGTAGAAGAAAAACAAGAAAAAGAACAGCATTACTAACTAAGGAAGAAAGCTGTCTCTCTTTATGGGTCACTTAATTCCTTACAAATGCTATTAACCTATTTGAATCTGGTCTTGACAAAACATTTCTGCCATTGTAAGAGCTAAGATTGCTTCCTTTTATTTATTCCAATAAAGCAACAAGAAGTTTCCTCAATGAGAAGGTTCGAATGGAAAAATCTTGAAACAGGCAAGTAACAGAATTTTTTTTTTCCCTATGATTTTGGCTGCTTGCTTCATTACAAGGTTTTGGCATTCATAGAGGAAATGTACAACAGAGTATTGGTGTGCTTCGACTTATGATTGAGAGCATGATGAATTATAGCAAGGATAATCTTCACATAAGCTGATGTAATTGTACCTTCCGCCCACCCACCAAAAGTGACAACTGTTAATGATAATTACACTATAGACACAATACAACATGGAATCTTTTATCGAGTTCGAGCATGGATCCCAATTTTCAAAAAGTTATATTTTGCTCTCTAAATAATAGCAAGATACAAAAATAGAAAGACCACAATTGAATCATGTTACACCAACTGTAAAAAAGAAACAGACAAAAACATTTCTGTACTCAAAAAATAAAACTCCCTTTCCCTTTCCTTTCTTGCTAAAAAAAGATTACTAACACATTGTCAAACTCTTACTCTAGACATTGGCTACATGTGTTTTGTCAAAATAAAACCTTCTGGTGCGGTGTCACAATTTTTAGAATTTTGTAATTATTTCTGTCTTACTGTCAGACAAGCCTCACACAATCACGATTCCCAGGATTTTAACTTAATTTCTGTATGAATTATAAGGGATGGTCTTGAAGAAATGGCAGGGGTCTGGACTTGGATTAAGGTTAGTAAAAATAGAAAATTCATTACAACACAGTAGAAAATTATGGATCCTGACTTCCACATTATAACCCGTCTACAGTGCACTGGCCAATGATTAAATAATCTTCAAAATTTGGGGAATAAAATTAAAAACCCATCATTTTTTCTAAATTTCTGATGATCATTTTCAAAATGTTATTCTTTATTCGGACCGAGTCATATCTGGCATAAGGCTCCATTTTTGGAAAATCGAAACAACTCACCATGTACGGCTTGCAATACCAATGGTTTTGCCAACAGTAAAATGCTCAAGAATCTATTTCAATTGAAAACATTTTCAGTTGTACACCAAAAACCTGTTGAAGTTGGAGTGCATTCCATTTACTGTCAAATTTTTGGTAGAATGTATCAAGTTGACAATAAGGAAAATAGTTGTATTTAAATTGAATTTATCATACTGACCTCTTTTGTCTTTGTCAAAGTGGCAATTTTAAATGAAACAATATTGAAATGTTCATTTATTTCAAGTAATGCTTCGCCATATCAAAATGTGTGGGTGCAAATGCCAAGTATTTTAAATTACATAGAAACCACAAAGCAAAAAAATTGACCCATATATTTGAAAATAGAACAGGCATGAAACAAAGGTTATAGAAGATTTTCAGGGTAGTTTTTAATAGCAAAGAAACATAACCCTGAAAACGGATTGTCAAATAGATACAAAACCATTGGCCAATATACCTTGTTGATGGGAGGACCTATTATCTTAATTTATTACATCATACCATCTGAAAACTTACCCTACTGGTAGGATTTTCAGTTAGTTCCTGCGGAAGGCCTCAATGGGGTCTTAGGCCCCAATAAGAGATCAGAACTACTTTTTTAGGGATACCTTAATTCAATACTTCTGGCTACAAAGCATCATTTCAGCTACTTAGAGGTCATATACAGATAAATTAAATAAGACTTCTAGTATCCAGGGTTCTCACCAATATGCCAGTTTATAATTCCATTACATTTCTTGAATTTCTCAGACAAAATGTCTACATTGATGGCCACATTTTTATACAAATAGATTTTTTTTAAAACAACACATTGAAAGTATGTCATCAACCTGTAATTCTACAAAATATGCTTAGATAAAATTTTTAAAAAAAACAAAGCTACAGTATGCTTTTTTAAAAGACTTGCATTTCTAAATATCCCCCAAAAGGTGCTTCCCTTCAACGATTGAGAAGTAACTGTACTTAGCCTCCTAATTCCCTTTTAATTTCTGGATTTTCTTCTCATTGCATGATACGGGGGGGGATGTATTCAATAGTATAATTGAGAAGTTTTATGACTGGTCACACTCAAAATGTTGAGAATGGCTTTCTTTACTAAAATCTATTTATGTTAGGGATTTGGCTGTATAACATTTTTGTTTTTGTTTTTTCAAATTTTCCTCACAAAATACACATTCCCTGACATTTTGAACAATTTTTGGAAATCTTGAAAACTCCCCGACAATTTTTTAAATTACCAGACAATTCCCTAACCTATCTATTTTTCCCTCCCCAACAGGTGAGAACCCTGGCATTACATAGATAGATAGATAGAGAGATAGATTGAGAGATGAAAATCAGATCATTATTATCAAGGTGAACACAAATGCAAACCTCATACTAGTATTGATGGGGGGGAGGGGTAAAAAACTAATATTCTAAAAACATGCCAGGGATCCCATTAGTCCGCACAGAAAATCTCATGAGGGGATATGTTGTGTGATTCCTGAGTTACACTGTAACAGACAGACTTTTGGTAACTTATAGTACAGTAACTATATCTGAATCTAATCAAATTTCTATCCAAGAGACTATGTGAAATAATTCATCAGGTAGTATCTAACAGAGATTTAGTAAGAATAATTCAAAGTATTATTGATTTAAACATTATTATTAAAATTCTACCCAGTAAAATATGTTCTGATGTAACCAGGAATAAAAAGTACCTACCTACATTCACACCAGTGGTTACTGGACAATTTTTCAACTTCTAGTTCGGTATTCTTACTACTGAACAAAAACAATTCCTCAATGTTTCATGTAACTGAAACGCAACATACTGTCATGTCACATTGTATAATAGTGATTCCCAAAGTGTGTGCCGAGGTGCCAGAGATCAAGGCAATCATGATTCTATGTGCAGATGCACAGTCGCAATAATAGGAAACACGTCTTGATACATAAAATTAGCATATGAATAAGTGCAGATTCTCCATGGCCTCTAGTGGCATAGAAAAAGTTTCTTATCACCACAGGGCAAAGACCTCACCCATGGAATAGTTGTACTATATCTTTCAGGAGGCAGGGGGTGGATAATAATTACTAATCAAAAGACATTCATAGACAAGAGGAAATTATATGCTCTTTCTTGCAACTGCCCCCTTCCCCCTCTCGCTACGCCTTGTCAATCTCACAGAAGATTGAATCACAGATCACACCAATGATCACAATTTTAAGAGACAAAACAAATAGTTCTTATGAATTTAAATCCCATGTTCCAACATTTTAGACAGGTTTCTTTCAGACTTAATCTTTCAGCTCTTCTTGTCAAGGTTAGTTTCTCTGTAGTTTCCTATACTTAGAGAGGTCCTCCGTCAGATTCTTATTACACCTAGGTGATAACCTGTCAATTATCATCGAAACTTCATATTAACGTCTCCATACATTCCTAACTTCATCAGTTTGTTCATTATCTATCTACCTGTACGAGACTCTTCATTATCTATCTAAATAATAAACAGTCTGGGATAGATAATGAGCCGACTGATAAAGAGAGGTTGATAGATAGACAGACGTATGATGACATCATGACGTCACAACTGAAATTGACAGGTTATCACCTGCGTACAAAGAGAATCTAAAAGAGGACCTATCAAAGTATAAGAAACAGCAGAGAAACCAACCTAGACAAGAAAAGAAACCTGTCTATTTCTTAAACCTGATTAATCTAACCATGTAAACGTAAATGCAATTGTTCAGTATTTTCTGTTTGGCAACCACCATTATATGATATCACAAAACAGCTCAAGCCATCACAGTCTCTTGATACGTATTCTTACATATAAATGTCATTTTCTGTCAATGTAACAAGGCAAACATTCATTGGAGACCTTACTGTGTATGCATGAACAGGCATTCTCCAATGAGGTTATTCAGTCACCATGAGTCAGCTTGTGTAATGTGTGATCATCACATTCAGAATAACTGAACGAGTAGATTCTTCAAATCAGAGTTTGTTCATTTTATCCAAAAATCAAGCCAACACCAACTAAGGGATCAGTTTAGCATAAATTTATGTTGCTAACTACCCCCCACACCCACCCAGCTAAAAAAGTATTGAGAAAAATTTTGAAAATACAAGAAAAATGTTTTTAATAGACATAGACATACATACATAGCCAGCCAGACAAACTTAAAAACTGAAAGAAATCTAAGTTGGTAGTTTTGGTTGACAGTCTCAAATATTTCATTGAATACCTTAAGATAAGTATGTGAGTAATTTTATGTTTGATCTTCATCTCATTTCATTTACCCCAAGCAAGAAAGTAGGTCTCCACATGAAACTCAGTAAAACAAATGTCATGTTCAATAAACATACTATGGACAAAAGCAAAACAATCACAATTGAAAACGCTGAGTTCAAGACAGTAGACCACTACATCTACCTAGGACAACGAATCTCGATGAAATTCTCAAAAGAAGAGGTAATTAAGTGTAGAATCACTCTAGGATGGCAAACCTTTGGTAGAGCAGGCTCAACCTTCAAAGACAAGGAAATCGCATTAGAAATATCTACAATCAATGCATCCTCCTGATTGTCAGCTATGAAGTTAAAACATGAAACCTAACCAAAGGATTGATCACGCAACATGCACATGAGAGAATCATGCTCAACATCTCAAAGAGAGATCACAAGACAGCACAGTATATTAGAGGAAAAACAGTAGTCCAAGATATCATAGAATCCATTAGGAAACTAAGATGACAACGGGTTGTTCATGTGGTAGGAATATCAGACAACTGCTGGACATCACAACTCACATGAATCCCCAGATATTATATACGAAACTGTGGCTGGCAGAAAATAAGATGGTGCGACGAACTAGACAAGCTCAAAGAGTTTTGGCTCTGTGACACCAATGATAGAGAGGTTTGGTGAGAAATCTTTATTTACCAGATTCAGCATGAGTACTTACAAGGTTCACAATAGACAGATTATCAGTAAGTATCTTTACTACATACAAATCCAAAATCTGAAATATTCTGAATTTTAAAAAAGGCAATCCTTGCAATAATGTATCAGAGCCAGCCATTTTATTTTCAAGTCTGGTTTCATTTTTTTGCCATTCAAATGTCCAAAAGGGGCTAAATTGTTCCTTGTTGCTGCTAACTTATTTCAGAACAAATGAAAGGAGACTTGAACACTTGTGACAGTTTTAGAATATAACTGTATTTAATTAATCCTAATTACAAAGGATATGATTTAGCGTTATTGCTTAAGGTGGCGTTGCAATTAGCAACAATAATATTTCTCTCATATTTGTAACACTAAAAAGAATATTCAGTAGAAATTCATATAAAAAAATACTTCAATAATTTTTCTTTATCATTTTTGACAGCGTTTCCCCATTAGAAGTATTTGTTCTAAATTGCCTGCAATTTTCAATCTTGAATCTATCAAATCTGGACCATTTAAAAAAATTTTTTTTTTTTTTTCAATAAATTATTCTAGCCACTTTTAGCCATTCAAATTGCTCCGCAAAGCGCCTGGTCCCATATAAGAAAATGTATACAGTACCAACTGCCACTCTTGCCAGATCGCAACAATAATAGATTACATTTTGATATCTCATTGCATGTTAATACAAGGCCAAGATAACAGTATCATGAGTGTTGGCAGAAAAAATTGCCAAGACTGAAACTCAATGTTGCCAACTCAGAAAATACTTCTGCACTAATTTGACAGCCAAAAGATACTGAATAATTTTCAAAATAGCCAAAAAAG
Source organism: Thysanoteuthis rhombus (assembly GCA_963457665.1). NCBI lineage: Eukaryota > Metazoa > Mollusca > Cephalopoda > Oegopsida > Thysanoteuthidae > Thysanoteuthis > Thysanoteuthis major. The sequence goes on from OY735242.1 coordinate 8,678,813, forward strand.
GCCCAAAAGATGCCAAAAATGGTCCCAAAATGTATAAGTACTTTAATTTTGCGATTTTCACACAGCCAAATTTTCATTTGTCAAAGATGTAATTCTGTCTGGAGACAGATTTAATACTTATACGGAATTACACAGGAAGGAAGGTACAATACAGTGAAGGGAAAGGATTGGTACTTTGTTGTTTAGAAGTAGTTAGCATACTAGTCTCGTAGGTCATTGCTACAGTAGCATCACCATTGAGCTAAACAGCCCGATGGAAAGGTGAAGGCCCAAATACCCATTCGTCGTGTAACAATGGAAGATTATTTCAATTAATATACTGCATTCATAAATATTCTATCAGATTATAAATCCATTCCTAACTAACATATATATAATACACATAGGGTTTTATATACGTGGATAAATGTTGATATCTAAAAACAGTTTCGAAATGCTAACTCAAACAGCAACTACTAGAATAAATGGAAACTTGCTATTGTTCTCAGTGTGTGTGTGCACGTTCATGTATATTTATAAAAGAAAGACAGATAGGTAGAATTAATAAAGAAAAAATAGAGATCACCTAATGAAGGTGTAGAGGACAGTTTTATGTTATTTTTACTACAACATGAGCCAACCTGAGTGACATGAACTATATATGGACTCACTGAAGTTGGTGTGCCATGAGCGTAATTCAGATTTTATATTTTTTGTCAGAAGATAATCCAAATACAGGTATATTAACTTATTTGTTCCTAATGAGAGTTCGTAAAGCAGGAGTTGGTAAAAAGAGGTACAATTATTCATAGAAAACAATGCATTAAATAGAGTTACGTTCTGTAATAGAAAAAAGTGTGTATAAAATCTTTTAATTGTTTAATAGATAAAGAATAATGGAACAATGTTTAAACAATTATTTCAGTCAGGCAGTGGACAGTATCGGCCGCCTGGGAACTTTTTTGATAACGAAACAGGCTCATGGGTTTTTCCAGACAACTATACGATTTTGACCAATCACACTTGAAAAAAATAAGTGAAAAATTCCCATTAATGGACTTCATCTCTCATCAAGTGTGGAGATAGTTGTTCCACATACATACATACCTTTTGCACACACAACATACAAACTACCACACATCACCCCAAAGGCAAATGAGAAGTTACAAACTCATCCTCTTTTGACAGACACTTACATATAAACTTATAAGAGTGCTATTCACTCGTGAACAACTTTTTGCGGTTCAAATTCAACGAAAATAAGATTTTATGTAATTTCCGTCAAGTTTAAAATTTCATTTTAATGTTTGTAAAGCAAGGCATGAAAGCTAGGAATTTATAGAAAACTGATTGGATGCAAAAAGTGTCCAATTTAGCTGAATGATTAGAAACGATTAATTGTGAAATTCAAATTTGCTTTAATCCATTCTTACTAGATGAAATATTGCAACATTTTCGTCATTGATTTTGACTAGTTTTATCTTCACCTGAATCTATGGTTGATTTTTTTTTACCCCAACTTTGACTCGGGCTGTCATTCTACAATTACATGTAAACGGCATAATCAGAATAAATAAGCTTCTGCAAAATATAAAGTCTCGATGGCCAAATGGTTTAGGCAGCCCAGTTGACTCCTTCTGACTAGTGGGTGTGAGTATGATTCCTACAAGAGGTTTACTCTTCATTCCTGATTTTATGGTTATTCATAGCTATAGAATGACAGCCCAAGTCAAAATTGTGATAAAAAAATTCTAAAAAAATTAAAATTCGGATGACAGTAAAACTAATCAAATTCTTCTTGTTCCGTGATCCATTACTTTTGCACAGACTTGTATTTGTAGAAAATTTTTTTTAATTTCCTTGCTCCATATAAATGAATCACCATAGCCTGCACATATACCAGAACTAATAATCAAAAAATTATCTAAAAAAAAGAATAAATAAATAAATAAATAAATAAAAGAAATTTTTTATTTAAAGTGTTTCTAGATGATACCTAGTGGTGTACTCATACAAATTTTCAAGGTTGTAGCCCCAAAAATGTGACCAGGAGTGCCCTCACAGATATGCACAGAGAGAAGAATCTGTAGTCCACTTGGCTGGTTGGTTGGGCGGGCCATTTGTGAGGATACAGTGATTCCAAAATGTCTTCCAGAAACAAGAAATATGGATCTAAAAAAATGATTTTGCTCCATCATCTTCAAAGACTACATCAAAATTACATTGATTGACTTCTCCTCGTTCATTTATTTACAAATAGCTTTTTTTTATGATTGATTTTTTTATCTCTATCCTAGAATTGTACAATACAAATTCATATTATTCTGATACAACAATTTTCGGACAGCTTTGGTTCCAGAACCCTGCAAGATTATCCATTTTGAAGGACCAACAGAGATCACATATCCATACTTCCTTAAAGCCCAAACATAATCACCTTTCTCCTTCACACTCTTGCTGTGATAAAAAAAAAAAAAGAAAAACAAAAAACGCTTTGAAATCCCAAGTTTGACCTTCTTACTCACACTCAGGATAACTCTTGACCCTTCCTCTTCTCTAAACAAACAGCATATATACCCTTCTTTGAATACTACATCCAGACGTGAAGAACTGTATTTTTAGGTAAAAATCCCCATTGAAAAACTCATAAGAAAAAGAAATCAAGCGAAGAATCACTCTAAGATGGCAAGTTTTTAGTAGAGCAAGCTCAACATTTAAGAACAAGAAAATCCCATTAGTTTTAAAAAGAAGGGTCAACAACCAATGCATACTCCTCATAGTCACCTATGGAGCTGAAACATAGAACCTAACCAAACGATTGACCGAGAACCATGCTCAACATCACATGGAAAGATCACAAAACAGTGCAGTATATTAGAGAAAGAGCGAAAGTCAGGGATATCCTAGAATCCATTAGAAAGCTCAAATGGCAATGGGCTGGTCATGTTGCAAGAATGTCAGACAACAGACGGACATCATGACTCACAACATAGATCTCCAGAAATCATATGCGAAACTGTGGCCGGCAAAATATAAGATGGTGTGATGAAATAGACAAGTTCAGAAAGTATTGGCTTCATGATGCCCAAGATAAAGAGGTCAGGCGAATCCTGGAGAGGGTCTATGTCCAACAAAGGACGCTGAAAGACTGATGATGATGATGATGGTGATCCAGGTCACTTAACATTGAATAACAGACTTTGAAACTTGGTCATGGTAATATTCTAAAATATACCATGGAGGCAAAGATGTATGATAAATGTTGACCAAAGGCTACTCAATAAACTAGAGTGAGAACCACAAGAAATTTAAGTATTCACATTCAAATTAAAAGAGATGCTGAGCTGGTTTTTTTTACTTATATTTTAAAATCAATTTCAAGTAATATTCTATCAATCGCAAGACAGAAATTCACTGGGGATCCACACCTTTCATCTAACCTGGTCTTGCTGTCAATGCATATATATATATATATTTTTTTTTTTTCCTACTACCAAATACTCTCCCTCTTGCCAAAGTACAGGATCCATTGCTGTACATTCAAGCAGCCGCCAATAATGCCCCACAACTCTAATCTGGGGGTTTCACCAACCGTCTTAATTTCTGAGTTTGTATTTAGAAAATTGTTTATAATTTGGATGTTTTCATAGTTCAAATAAATAAATTCTTGAAAATAACTTATACTAGCATTCCAAGAGGAAATTATGAATCACTGCCATCAAAATATGTTGCTTCTTACCTCATAATATGAGCTGTGATGGTGATAAAATTAGGTTACTTTGATGAAAATACTATCTGAATGAATTTAATTTTTTTTTTAAAGCCTCGGTCTTGCTAGTCGCCTGATAGGGTAATCAATTGAAAAAAAATTGGGGTGATCAATGAATGTGTTACTTTTCTTGCCCCCCTTTTTTCTTTTTTTTTTTTTTAAGTACAATTTTTCAAAAAACAAGCATGAATGCTGCTGGGTACAAACTAATGGACCAATTAGTCAAACTTACAATATAAATTGAAACCTCAATTACAACCTAATTTGTGGATGAATTTAAAAAAAAAAAAAAAAAAAAAAAATTTTCCCTACTCATTAAGGGGGCTGCAAGTGCAAAATTTCAAGTTTCTATGAATGGTCAAGGCTGAGTGAGGTCTGGCTAGATAGATACATAAATTGTCCAATCTAACGATATATACATACAGAGATACATATAAATATCAGGACACATGAATAAACCAGCAACAGAGATAAAACCAGTCTGTTGTGGGTAGTGGTGATTAATATTTATATAAATGTGTTTAAAATAACTCCTAAAAATAAACAGCTGATAGATTAGTCATCAATTAGACGTTGAATCCGATATGATATGTGTATTGTTGTAACATTAGCTATAACCAAATGAAGAACCAAAATGTTGGCGGGAAATGACACCTGACAATTAAAAAAAAAAAAAACACAAAACTTGTATTAAAGTTAATTTTATAGTCAAAATCTTTGTCATAAATAATGAGTCATTTACTCTTCCAAGAGGAATTGAAAAATAGGGAAAGTAATTATTGAGATTTACATATAAAATCAAATAAAATAAAGTTACATCAAATTGCTAGAGCCTCACAAGTGGTACACCTGACCAACCAACCAAGTGAGCTACAGCCTTGAAAATATGAGTATGCAACGGGATACCATCTAAAAACATTTTGTTTTTTATGCTTTTATTGGTCTCTTTAGATAATAGATCTACTTTTTAAAGATAATCTTGAATAAAAGGTCTATTTTTTTTAAGATAATTTCAGATAAAAGATCTATATTTTTTCAAAGATAATTTTTTCAGATAATTAGCTTTGGTACAGTCTCAAGATACTGTGATTCATTTATATAAAGTACAGATATTTCTATTTAAAGTAGATATTTTTATAATCCGGGTTTTATTGCATGCCAGATCCAGGACTTTCCTTGAAATCTCATTGGCAAGTTGAGCATTAGAGTTGTAGCTATTACACCTCAGCACTGTTCAACATAAAAATGCACAAACCAAAGAATTAGATATTCTACCAATCCCATAAATCTAAACATTGGTTTTCAAAATAAACAAGTATTTCATCCAAGAGGTAGTTTGAAATCAGCTGTTTTTCAGTGACTTATACTTTGTATCTTGGGTGTGCTGTGTGCTATGGATGCACAAAAGTATAAAAATGTTTTAATGTCTATAAAAAGCAATGGACAGTCGAGGCCTTTTGGACAATGTAGGGAAGATGGTTCCAATCGGAGAAAGTGGAGAATTAATGGAAAATAGAATTAGGATTAGACACTATCATCAGTGCATAATAGTGACTCGAATCCAAATTTTGTTTTTCTTTCATTAGTTCTCTTATTTCTTTTATTTTGTTTGTAACATCGAATGAGTGGGGTTGTGAAATTTTACAATCAGGATCACTTTTACATTTTCCGAAAAAAGCTTTTCCTGTCTGTTGCTTTTTTACAAGCACTAAGATATTTTGGTATTTTTGTGCATCCATAGCTCACAGCACACCCAAGATACAAAGCACTATATACCACTGCTGGTTTGGGTCCCTAGCTAGGGTTATTATCAGAGTTTATTTTTTTAGAAGTGGTGGCTAAAACTGAAACATGGCATAGTGCAGCATTTCTTAATCTGGGGTGTACACACCCCTAAGGGGTGCCCAAGTGGTGCAGGAAGTAAGTGACAAGCAAACTATTTTCTCATTTTTTGCCGATGCACACAATTTTTGTTCTTTCTCCTTCATACTTTTAATAATAATCCCAATACAGAATTTAAATTTTGACACCTGATAAATTTCAACATTTTATTATTTACTCATTTAAATATTAAATTAGCTTCTTTTTCATTTTTTTTTTTTTCATTTAATTTCTAGTTTTAAGATTGAGGGGCAAAAGAAAGATTTTGAAATCTCAATCTAGAGTGAACCAGGGTTACCAATTTAGATGAGATTTTTCAGTTTTTCAATTCTGTAAGTCACTCACAAATTCAAAAAATTCTTTTTTTTTTTAATCCTGATTAGCAACACTAGATTAAAAAAACCTTTTAATTCAAATATTGTCATTACTTAACTTACAAATTTGAAAAAACAACTAAATTGACCACCCAGGGGCAAACCTTGAAAAAGGTCAAGGATTGCTGACCCAGAGGATAAGACCATTGGTTGAACAAATCTAGTATATTGCTTGTTTAATCCCTGGGTTAAGTAGTGCAAAAAAAATTATTACTCCAATTCAGTAGAAGATGCAGACAAGCGACATCACAAGGAAGGATTATCTGTTACAAGACATCCTCTAGCATGGACAGCAGAATGAGAATAATCTACCCCCAAGGATTGGGCTTGAAATCCACAGGTTACCAACTATGATAGACACCTGAAGAAGGTCAGAAGGTACATTGACCGAAACTTTGTGTCACCAACCAATCCGACTAAATCAATGTATGATAATAATTTCTCGTCTCAAAAATTCAGACAAAAAACACGGGGAAATTAGGGATTTTTTTCTTTTTAAGATGTGTCCACACATTGCTGATAGACGCTTTTCGGTCACCAACCTGTCAGTCAGTCAGTCAGTCCCAGTCCATTAAACAACAGAAAGGCGAAGGAAGGGGTTTTATGTTTCATTTACCAGCTGCTTTTATGTCATAAGAGGTATGATGTCATAAAAAGGTGTGACATCATTAAAATGACATTTTGAGCGTTTTTTTTTCTTTTACGGTATTGCCAAGTATCATTTATTATTAATAACTAGAACAGTCAACAAAAATGGCTAAAATCGGCTCAACTTTTCAATTTCCAGCTAACTTTATAGCTAAAAATGTTATATATATATATATATAATTGTTTGAAACCCACATACCAAATGAAATGAATATACACCAAGACATTGCAGCATATCATTAATAAAAAATCGTACACTTCCTTTAATTTAAACATACTAATGTTTTTTTTAATAGCCAGATATTCTGGTGATCCATCCTCACCATCGTTAAGAATCCCTTTAAAATTAAAAAATCACAGATATGGACTTATGGATGGTGAACACATCATTGAACTTATGGTTCTTGTTTTTTGTTTCTATATACTTATCATAGGAAGTAGGCAAATATGGATCCTACTATTGAGTATTACTTACCAGTTGGTAGTGCTATTTTTAATGCAGTGTATAGACGTGTAGTAGCAGTGAAGTAACCACTAGCAATTGACTAAACCAAGCATACTTTTTTTTTCTTTTTTTTTTTTTAGGTGGGGGGTCAAAACAGAAACATTAATATAGAATATGCACCAGTTATTAATATATCGTGTGATTATTTAATCTCTTTTAAGTCTGTAATATATATCTCAAGCTATATGACTTTTATTTTACTCCTCTTAAAAGAGATACAATAATAAAGATTAAACTTCCATTAATTATATTACACTCTGTAGTGTCGTGTCCCCCAGTGTCGCATTTAGGCCCAAGCTAAATAAAAACCAGCTTCAGCTTGGGGCCTCACTATCGACGGGTCTTCAAAAAATTAATTTTTTTTTTCATTTTGGGGCAGGTTTTTTTTTTAAGTTTATCTACACCATTAATAATAATGATGATAATAATAACAATATCAACTACAGAAAGTCTCATTTAGCACTATTATTATTATTATCATCATCATCATCATCATTATTATTATTATCTTTATCCTATTCCAAACTTGACCATATAACTTGAAAGTTCATTCATAACTCCCGAAGATAAAAGAATAAAATAGACAACCACATCACTCAGCTAGACTAAAATTTTCTCCAATCATACCCCCAACCTAAAACCCAACCAGCATTGCAAGGGACCACATCCCCTTCTATAACCACCCACCCAAATACACAGGAAACGGGTATAAATAAACACACACCCCATAAAAGTAAGACCCAAGTGGTTTAGACAAAAGAAAAAAAGACAATTGTCTGTTCATCGCAATGACTGTGTGAAACTGATCAGTCACCATAAAAACTGTAAATCTATCCATTCATCCATAGTTACTCTTTATTTTCAATTATGAAATATTGAGTAATATCACCCTAAAAAGCAACCCCCCAAAACCGTAAAGACGTTTTGTTTCGCCAACATTTACCAATTTTGATATCATCTTGTATATATTAATGTATGTTAATTTTCAAAAATCACATTCGAGAATACAGACTCTACTATATTATAATATTTTATAAAGATCAAGACGACCGAGCTTTAGGGCCTCGTTAATTCTGATTCAGACACTGGCTGTCCTCATTAATCCAAATCCTAATCCTAGTGTAATATATTCAGAGGTGTCGTCTGTTATAGAAGGTTTTCCGTTTATATTTGCCAAAAATTACGAATTTTAGACACTTTTTAGTTAGTCTCATATCTTTTTTTTTTAATGGCAAATGCATTAATCCGATGTTTCAGAGAAAAAAATCATAATAATTGCATGTGTTTGAATATGAATCCTAACAAGGAAATTGCTAGGTAGGTAGATAAGTAGGAAGCTTTTAAATAGAACTACATATAATATCATAAAAACTTGACCCAACCAGAAAGGATATTACTTGAGAATATGTACCGATGTTGAATTGTAGATTCTTTTTTAAAATTGATTTTCTGTTGTTTTTATTTATCGTCATTATTATTTTATATACAATACAACACACATTATTCATATCAGTATGTTTTTTCGTTATATTTTTGTTCAGATTTCAACGACTTTGAGAAGATACAAGACCGTTTTCGGCTCAGCTGGGGTCAAAATGATTCAGAGACATTCTCGAATAACACGAGTTCGAATCATCGATTGAACACGTGCAATATTTGTTGGTGTTTATTGTTTATGGAATAGACTTCGACTTACGTAAATGATGTTTTGTGTTTACAACATTTTTACCACACCTCATACTGCAAAAAATATTTTCTAGTACCTAACTGAAGTATCTTCATTTAAGGTCATTTTGTACCCAATTAAGGTGATTAGACAATACAGAATTTAGTGTGGGAAATGTGCCTATACCGATAAGCTTGTCATTTTTTTTCAAATTAAATTTCAAACACGTATCATTAAATCAATGTGCATTTTAATGTTGAATTATATATTTTCAATGTAAATTGTAAGACGTCTGCAAAAGTATTTTTATTTGATAATAATAATTATTACAAAAATGATAATAGAATATATAACTTTTTGCTTTTAAGAATCAGAAAATTTATATTTGTGCTTAAATCGAGAAACATGTTTGGTTGTTGAGTGATCATTTGCACTTCTTTTGTAATCATGTTGTACAAAAAAGTAAGCGGTTATCTTTTTCTAAGTCAAGGTTGCCTTCATTTTTAAATTAAATTCAGTGTCAGATTCCATTTGTTTGAATTATCTGAAATATCCCGTCTTTAAAATCAATGATGATTTTGTAAATTGCAACTAATTGAGTTAATTTTTGATGATGGGTTACTTGGGAAAATATCTGTGTTACGATGCGTATGTCGTATAAATCCAAGTAAATGCAGAAATGTTTACTAATTCTCAAAGGGCGAAATAAACAAAAGGTGATTAAGAGATGGGAAAAATTTGTGAAAAAACCTTAACTAAATATGTAAAAAAAAACAAAAAACAAAAAAAAAACTTAGTAATGTAGATCAGGAAAAATCCACCCGTAATTTTATTTTTTTTCAAGATATTTGGATTATGAAAACAAAACTAATTGTTTGTTAAATCTTGGAAGACAGAGTTTTGGGATGAAAAAAAAATGATGACAAGATTTACATGAATAAAGAAAATAATAATTTCTTTAAATAAAAAATTATAAGTGAAATAAAGGTTAAGTACATGCAGTAAATAAATAAATATACATGTGTATAATCGATATATGTAAATGAATAGTAAAAATAAAATAGAATAAAATCATCCAGGTTTTGTTATGTATGTTTTTCAAGTTCAAAGTAAAAGTAAATATGGGAAAGTTCTTGAAGTATTGAGACAAGTGGTTTACAACTTCGAAATAAACAAATGAAAACTTGCAACCTACATTAAAACTAGAACTAATTATTAATCAACTATTATCGATTTATCACTTAAACACATTAAAATAATATAAAAGCCCATTTCTTTTTTTATAATCAATAAATACCAAGACGATGAAGTTTGTGTTAAAAGTTGAAATGTATGGATATACATTAAGTCGTGCAGTTACACCGTACACCCTATGCAAACGAAGGCAATTTTATATAACAAAAAACGACCTGTGTCAGGATTTACAAATAAAGAAGACAGATTAAAGGTTGGATAAGGGGTCTTAAGGGTCAACTAACCTGGGAATGAGTAGGAACTGCTCCTTTTCTATTTCCTTTCCTCAAAATAATCCGTAAATATGTGCCATGCTTGGTCGTCAGAGGTCTTGTGACAAACAGTCAACCTGGGACGTTGTTATGACACTCATTTCTGAGGAGAGGTAGGAGTAGTTATTATAAACAAAGGGTGATAATGTTTTGGTCATAGCGTAGAGAGGGGAAGCCAAGTGTTAATGGCTGTATGCAGTGGATAAGGTATCAGGTGATAGTGATAGACGAGGTAGGAGGAGCATTTTGAAATTGCTTGAAAAGTGAAGGGGAAATAAATTGGAGGAAATTATTATAAACAGAAGGGGAGGTAAGTGATAATAGATCGTTATATTCAGAGGGGGAGAGAGAAAAGGATTGTAGGATGAACGGAGTGAGCAGGAAAAAGAAGACAGTAAATAAGAGAGTTACGTCACTCAGACAGCAGAAAATAATAGAAACGGTTTTAAGTGAGAGTGAGGAAGAAAATTAGGCCCAAATCATGGAGAAAAAATAGACGATTGAGAGTTTACTGCTCTAGATAAGGGTCAAGTAAGTTTTAGAGATAAGATCGGAGACATTAAAGAGGGGGAAAAAGAAATTTTATCATAGAGAGAGAAAGATAAGAGCTGATAGGTGATACGTTATTATCATAAAAAGATAGATTAATAAATAAAGCTCATGAGAAGGGAGATAAGAGAGACTATTAAATCAGAAGGGGAGGTAAGTAATTGTTAAGTATATAATACATAAGCACTGGAGAGAGACATTGTTTCATAATCTGATAATGTATGAATCAAGAAAGGATAGCAATGGGTGAGGTTCTTGGGCACAGGGCTTGACCAACCTGCATTGTTGCCAATTTAGCGCGAAAAGCGCTGAATTTAGCGCGTTTTTTGTTTTGACAATGCGATTATCAGTGATTTAGCATTATCATTGTGACCGTTTTTTGACCGTTTTTCAACATTTCAAGTATCTTTTGGGGTGTTTTTAGCTATTTTTTTTTAAATTAGCACGTTTTACAGCTTTTAGCATTCAAACTACCACAAAAATATTTTTTGAATTCTCAACATACTACAACCCAACCCCTGCTGGGTCTTTGGGGTAATTGGACACAATCCGTAGCTAAAAAATCAAAAAGCTAAAAATAAAAAAAACGCCCAAAATGGCCAAACACTCAAAAAGATGTCTAAAATGGCCAATAATGTCCAGTTTGCCCGCGCTTATTTAGCGATCATCGCACTGCCATAACAAGAAATGCACTTGATTTAGCACAAAAAGCACTAAATTGGCAACACTGATCAAGGTGAAATATGTCGAGAAGAAATTCACCAATCTCAGCTTTATCCACGCCAGAGTGAACTAGGAAGATTGTGGTGCGCCAATCTTTTACATGGTGATGTGATCAATACTTCGCTTTGGCACACAACAAACATGGAATCTTCCACAGCTCTTTTTGTTCATCAAATATCCGTAGCTTCACAAATGGTCCACCCGACCTAACAGACAAGTGGGCTACAGATTCTTTTCTCTTTGCTCGTTTGTGTGCCTATGTGTCCGTATTTGCACCTCTGGATGCTCCTGGTCACATTTTGGAGGTCATAACCTTAAGAAAAAATTGCATGAGTACATCACTAGGCATCATTTAAAAACATTTTTAGGGTTTTAAAAGAGTGCATTTTGGACCAACAATGTCCAAATCTTGTGCTGGTATTTTTAGATAATTTTAGATAAAAGAATATTTTTTAAAGATAATTTTAGATATTTTTTAAAGATGCCCAGTTCTATTACACACGCAACCTACAGTGATTCATTTATGTGTGGTACGGGTATTTGACAATATTGTTTGTTAATCGAATATTTACTATCTACGTAATCATATTTTTGTTACATACTTTTCCATAGATTCTTTTTAAAGGGGGAGATGTCGGGTAGGTTGGAAGATTGACGCAACACAATCTTCCAAGTGAAGAAGATTTACCTGTCTAGAAAATCAGTATTTGGAAGCCATAATTCAGTTAGAAAAATATACGTCTGGATACTCAATCTCACTCACTCAATAGAAATTGAACCATCACATTACCAATGTACTTTGGCAGTATGTCATGTTAGGGGCGATCAATTGGAAAAATGGGGTGATAAAAAAATGAGATAATTCTCTCGCCTTTTGTTGGGTGGTGATCACTAAAAAAAGTCTGAATTTAAAAAAGAACGTGAATACTTTTAGACACATAATAAAGGACCGATTTAGCGTAAAACTTACCTTGTAAATTGAGGTCCCCACTGAAAACTTTTTGGGGTGGGTAAGAAAAACATTATTTTTTTTTTTTTGTAAGTGTTATACAGAGTAAATGTGTAAATTTCCAGCCCTCTACCTCTAGCACGATTGGTGGAGCCTGTATGTACAATATATACAGAGCCAGCCAGGCAGACCAACTTGAAGAAAACGGAAGAAACCTATGTTGGTGTCGACAATTTTGGTTAAAGTTTTCTAAAAAAGACTTTTTACCAAGGCTCAAACGCCAAATACTATATTTACATTCAATCAACTGATTCAATCACCAAACAAATTTCTCTCTCTCCTCTCACTCTCTCTTTCTCTCTTCCCCTCTCTCTATCTTTCTATCTACCGTCTCTCTCCCCTCTCTCTCTCTCTCTCTCTCTCTCTCTCTCTCTCTCTCTCTCTCTCTCTGTATAAGGTCTGTCTGGGAAGGTACCAACTATTGTGAATATTCAAAGAACCAGTTGCACAGCAGCGACGTAACTTGGCGACCCGTCCGGGGGAACCTTACTACGCACGTATGGACACTCTCCTGTGGAGTTACTCAGTCGGTAGAGAGACACCACTGTGTGAGCTTGTGTAGTGCGTAACCGTCGTGTTCACAATAATCATTCTTCACGTCTCGCACAGGGTTTGGGGGGGGGGGGCAAAACATCACATCACTCAGGTCTGCCACCCCCTCACGCAAATACCTCCGTCTAGATTTGAATCTCAGCTAAAATCGCCATTGAAAGGGAGATTTTTGGGTCATTGGTAAGGATTAAGGAGAATGTGATGAAGCAGCCGATGACAATCTCAAAAGAGGACTTTGCAGACTGTTTTGAAAAGTGAAAGGAATGCTGGAATAATGGTGCTATGTTCCAAGAGGAGTACTTTGAATGGGACTCAGACGCCATTAGGCCATGAACCAAAAATTAACTCTATCGACGGATGGGATGGTGAAGGAAGAAGAACAAATGAAATAAAGAATCTCCGGTCACTTTTTTTGTCTGTTTGTTGGTTGGTTGGTTTGTCCGTCGTACTAGAGCAAATAAAAAGAAAGGATGAGGATAAAGCAAAGCTCGTCTGTGTATATGTGTTCATGTCTACAGTATTACTACTACAAGCGTTCCCCGTTAAAACGCAGGTGTTGGGGTCCAAGAAAGGCATCTGAATTATGACCGAGCCGTGGGTATAGGCGATATTCAAGGGCAGGCGATAAATGAGAAACGACGATCATCATCTATCGTGTAAAAATATGCGAGATTTGAACAAATGAAAAAAATGCATTCTCTGGTGCTTGTTTTCTTATTGAATAATACTACCAAAATAACAACACTATATTACAAAGTATACTAAAGTGCATGCCTAAAAAAACAAAATATTCACATCAGTGACCAGAAATTTTCAACCTGTCAATTGCAGTGTCTTCATTTACTTAGTATATATGTTAAGAGAGAAGGAAATTCAAAAAAAAAGGTTTTAACTATTGACTTTTGTTTTTGTCTGAATCATTTCATTTTTACACTAGTACCTCAAATATACTTCTTGGTGGGAGTGGGTTGGGAGTAATGTTACCTCTATCATTAAATGAATGGGCTTACAGTGTACCTACCACACAGTGATGCCAAATCTGGCCATTTAAAAAAAATAATTAGCCGATTTTATTTCATTTCAGAGTCAACTCAAAACATATATACTTGATATTTTTAGCCACAAAGTAAGCTGAAAATGAGAAAAATTCAGCAGATTTTATCCATTTATTAAAAATCAATGATATCAAATCAAATTACATAGAAAAATGATTTTTCATTATTTTCATTTTTTTTTATTCGAGATCGATAAACCGAATTTTAACCAAAACTTTGCTGTGAGGATATTCTGGGATAAGATACTTTTTTTCAGTAAATCCACCGCAAATCTGGTAAATTTGATAAAGGTAAGTTTTTATTAATCATTATGGAGTCTAGGTACATAGTTATTTCATTTTAGTTATTTTATTTGATGATTTGGCTTTAAATGAGTATAAAACATATTTAGTCAAAAGTGGAAAAGATTTAGCCGATTTTTGAAGCAGTTTTAGCTGGAAACATCAAATCTTAGTTGGCAACACTGGGTCAGAGTCGTGGCACCTCAATCATCAAATGAATGGGCTTACGGTGTAGCTGCTAAACCGTGAACCCGTTTGATGGCAGATATTTCCGGCTGTTAAGTGCTATTTTGATACAATGTAGCAAATAGCACCAGCCCAAAATATGGGCTTATGGGATCAAAGAGAAAATCTGTTTTTATCCGCAGTTTTCTGGATGAGAGTGCGATAAGGTAGTTGAAAATTTGGGGGTCCACGATCCATCTGCTTTATATTGCGTTATATCGGCTGGTGCTGATGTCTTAGGAGTAGCGCGGAAAATATTTCAGATAGATATGGACATTTCTGTTTTTTTATGAATAAAACCAAAGTTTTTCTCGTATAAATAAAATCCTTTTTTCATCTATTGTTTTATTGTTTTAAGATTATATATATAAAAAAAACAACAGAAAATATAAAAATTTGCAGAAAAATGCCTGAAAAATAAATTCCGTTTCTTTGCAATAATTGCGTTTGATTTTGTATAATTTATCTACGAATGATCCCGCAATTTTTGTTGGGTACCATGTTAGTAAGTATTAAGATCATAGAAGGTTAGGAGACATGCAGAACAGAAAGTATGTAGGCGACTGAACATAGTCAAAAGCTGAGTTGGACGAAAAATCATATATTATACAGAGAACTTGAAGAATGAATGAGTGTTATGTGATAGAGAGAGGGAGGTTAATGAAAGAAACAATATCATGCAGTGAGGGGGATAAACGAAATAGAAAAGAGAGAAACGGAAAGAATGAAAGTGAATAATGGCCATAGATTGACAATATTGATTCAATTTAACATTTTGGTAAAGAAAGAAGAAAAATTGACTAATTAACATATTGAAAAAAAAGCAGGCTTAAGTGGTATAATCAATAGATTTTGGTGTTATTATCAGAGGAGGGGGGCAGTTGATAAGGATGACAGTAAATGTAGACGGGGGTAGACAAGAGAGAGAGATATACGAGAGAGTAGTAGCGAAAATAGTAGTAAGAATTGCAATTTTTTTGAACAGAGGGGAAGAAAGAGAGATATAAGGATGTTAAGGAGAGAGGGAAACAAAAGAGATGAGATAATAGAGGGAGGGAAAAGTAAACGACAGAATGAACCTCCAGATAGGGGAGGCTAGAGTGAGAGCGAGAAAGAGTGGGAGAGCTTGGAGAGAGATGAAGGTGAGAAATTGAATGACTGACAAGGCACGTGCCGTGGAAGATAGACAGAGAGAGAGAGAGAGAGAGAGAGAGAGAGAGAGAGAGAGTGAAAGAAAAGGAAAGTCTCTACGAAGGGAGAGGAAGAAAATGAAGAGGAAGACCGTGAAAGAGAGTGTGCAAAAGAAATGACAAAATCGACATTTAATTGAAATGGCAAAGAAAAACCTGAATTGTAAACAGAAAAATCATGAGATGCCGTGCTTTGCCAGAAAGTAAATAAATATGAATAAACAGAGGGTGAGAGCTTGGGTTGCTGATACACACACAGAGGGGGTTTGCACTTCTGAGTAGTAGTATTAGATTAATGTATAGAAGAAGTAGGAGGAGTCAGTGCCTAGACAATGTTAATTCCCACAATAAGCGACTATCTGACTGTATTTTTACTATTCAAAAGAAAATACTAAATATACAGTCCAGCTATCCGACCGAATGACCATAAATACTGTTACAGAAATTTTTACAACCTGTGGCTGCTATTGAACCGATCGCAAACATTTCAATAGTGAACAATCTAAATCGACTATTTGTCCGGCCATGCAATTACATTAAATAACGCCCTTGAAATGAGATTTAAATAAGAAATATCCATTTATGACAGTCGTTGAAATTAAGTTTAAATGTTCAAAAAATCATCACAAAACAATTTGAATATGATTTAATTCTGTATTTCAGCTGGGAATTTTAGATTTTGCTTCATTCATAAGGGCGACCAACGAAAGTGTAATAATCACTGCTCCTATTTGCCCGGTACCTACTTATCATCAATGGCTAAAAATAGATATGTTTATGTACACAAAAATGAGATCGTCCTGTGAGTGATTTTAGTTCTGAAAATGGTTTCCTGATTTTAGTTTTCGAAGAAGGTTACGTTTCTAACCGCATGTTATCATTCTTCAATCATTTTACGTCTTGTTTTTCTTTATTTTTAACACTGATTTCAGTCATGGTTAAAAACAAGTGTAACAGCTTTTGGCACAACTTCGGAGAAGACGGTCCAGATTGGAATTCAGCTGACGTCTTGCAGATACGTGATCGGTCAAAAATATTTTTCTCATGTAATGAATTCATTTGAGGATTTTTTTTTTATTTACTAATAATTTTTGTAAGATTATGGTTTAAACACAAATAAAAGATGAGTCCATGGAAATTTAATTCCTCTCAACAAAATATCTGCTCAAGTAATGATTAAAAGAATCTATTTTTTTATGGGCTT
Organism: Thysanoteuthis rhombus; assembly: GCA_963457665.1. Taxonomy (NCBI): domain Eukaryota; kingdom Metazoa; phylum Mollusca; class Cephalopoda; order Oegopsida; family Thysanoteuthidae; genus Thysanoteuthis; species Thysanoteuthis major. Next base: position 8,695,928 of record OY735242.1, read on the forward strand.
CTGAAGGTTTTCATGTGCTTTGACAAAAGGAAACAGTATTAACACAAATTTTTGGAAAATTCATAGGGTCATCCCAAAGACTCCCTGGATCCACTCCCGAGCTAGGCAAATCTAACGAACAATATTTAATCAAAGCAATAATAATGTAATTTTGAATTTATGTACATACTTCTGTTTTTCTTTCACAAATTTTCTCTTTTCTTTTCAAGTTTTTATTAATGTACCATTTTTAACATCAGGTGTGGGGGTGGGGGAGTTCACTTCCAGAATTCCAATCAAAATAAAGATTTAAAAGTTGATCATCAACTCAACTCATTTACTTTATTAAGTCACATACATGGACTCTAAAAAGTATAATTTTTAATCAAAAGGTATAATCAAACAATATTTTCATTAGATATTACTGTAAAAATGAAATTAAAATCTTTATTCACTCAAATTTACAAAAGAAATTCTACCATTTCATGGTGGTGAAATGTAAAAAAGACAATTATACCTTTTAATTAAAAATTATACTTTTTAGAGACTTTGTGACTTGGGGAGACATGTCAAAGCAAAGATCAACTGATATTACTTATTTTAGTTGTAAAAAATTGCCCTAAAAAGTTACTTATTTCATTTAAAATTATTACTTATTTTATAACTATGAATTAAACAAATTGAATTATCACTTATTCTTCTTGTGGTATGTATTACTTAATTAGAACAAATTCAGTTTAAATCATTACTTATTTTATAACTAGGAATTATAGATCAAATTATTACTTATTCTTCTGGTGACATAGATTACCTAATTAGAACAAATTTGGTTAAAATAGTCGTACATATTTTTAAACTTGTGTGGTAAGCGAGTGTCTTTTGATAAATTGTTTTTAAACATCTTAAAAGAAGTAGAGTTAGCTGTTTTATTTGAAAGGGTGTTTCAGTATTTTTTAAAATATTTTTTACAAAATGAATTGTTTATACAAGTGTACAAAATCTGAAACCTTTTGCCTTTGTTTAAAATGTTGGGGAAATATACATTTTAAATCACAGGCATAATGATTTCCAACTTCATTCAAGTGTTATTTCTCCCTTTTCTCCCCTTCTGGATCAATCTTCTTCTCTAGATTAATTGGCCATCAACCATGTTGGTAACAGACAGGATCACCTTACATTAATAATCAATTTGGCTATTGTTATGGGGAAAAAAGGAAGAGAATAGAGTGGAATAGAGGGGAGAAAGAAAGATACATGGTGAAAATAATGGGACAAGCCTAATGATATGTCACAGACACTACTGTCTCTGTTCTACGAACGCACAGAAAGAAAAGGTGGAAGAAAGAAAGTCTAAATAATTAAACTACCTTTCTTTTCCACTTCTGTCTTCCATACTCTCCTCTTGACATATAACAACTATTCAATTCGCTTCCCCTCTCCGTCTTTGTCTTTCACTCTTTCTACCCTGTTATTAAACTGCTTTTCTTATGCGCCCACTCTTCATTCCTTTGTTGAAGCAGTATGTTTTTAATTCTAAACATCACTCGGAGAAGGATTAAATTTGTTTTTTTTTTTTATCCAAAAGTCTAAATAAATGATAAAATGAACTGATTCATATGTTCTTAAGTAAACTTTATGTTAGAAACAGTAAACTAAAACTGTCACCCAAGCTATCAAATTAGGTTTCTTCAATTTCCAAGTCAGTCCGGCTGGCTATGTATGTATGTATCATGAATACAGGCCACACCAATGGAGTTAAAGGGCTGAAAATTTAATCATTTACTCCTCATTATATCTATTTTCTTGTTTTTTAACATCTCACCTAAATAGATTTTTTTTGTAGGGGTTCAGTTTGCTATGTTAGTTTATGCTAAATTGGTCTCCATTTTGTGCCAACTTGTTTTTTTTTTTTAAATTCACCCTTTCAGGATCACCCCTTCTTCCAATCTTTTAATTGCTCTCCCTGCCAAAAGATGTTGGTCACATGACATTTTCTCTTGAGTGATTAACCAGACCTTTTTTTTTTTTTCTGGCTTCTACTTTATGTTTATTGTCAAAAATAGTTATACTCCAAATTGCAAGATAATTGATTATAAGAGGCAGACAAGAAAGGGATTTTTTGGACTGGCTACTTCTGTAAAATGAACTAATTTACAAAATGAAGTTTTGGTAATTTGATAAGGGGCTTGGAAGAGAGACCAAGAGACGTGAACTACTCATATGTGGAGGGGAGAGAAAGAGAGGATTTATTTATTTATTTTTCAATCAATTGTCTCACGAATGAGGGTATCCTGCTACAGACATTTACTAACTGAAAACTGTTTCAGCCAGTTTATGATGAATTAAATAACCAAAAAACTCACTTCTTCCACTTCCAACTGATCACCACCATCCACAACAGACCGGTTTAATCACTGTTGCTTGGTTTAGGTTATCCATATATTCTGATATTTATAAGTATCTGTGTATCTATCTGAACTTCACCCAGTTCTTACCATTCATAGTAAAAACTTGAAATTTTGCTTTTTTGTTTTCTTGAAGTTCCCCTCCAAAATATGTTTTAAGTGAGGGTTTAATATGCAATGTAAGCTTATGCTAAATTGGTCACAGTTTGTGCCCACCTGCTTTTTGGAAAATTCAGACCTTTTTTATGATCAAAGTCCAACAAAAACATATATGGGTGGTGGTGATTCATAATTTCCCTTGGAATGCTACTTTATCTATGGTAGGACAGGAAGCAAATATAGACATCTATGATTTTTCAAGGATAAAACTGAATTTTTTCCATTTTAAAGAAGAAACATGTTTCCTTATATGATTCTGTTGCCTTACTGTTCTAAGTTGATTAAAATACTGAAAATATGACGAGCCGTTGAAAATCAAGATAAGAAAATAATATATATGTATATATATATTAGTGAACAATTGGGAATGTGATAGACTCAGTGGTAAAAGTAAATGGAGGCTTTATTTGTTAATTTAATTGATTTATAAATGAATTAATTAGTATGCTCTACTTGTTTCAGATGGGGTTCTCATCTTCAGTAGCATATGTGTACCTTTGAGTAGTTAAAAGGTTTCTGAAGAAAATGAATTTAGCATCAGATGTTTTGCTTTGAAAGCAAAAATGGAAATCAAGAAAGAGGATTCCTGGTAGGTCATAATGATGAGTCTTTTTGAAGCAATCTGTAGTGATATCTTGTCGATTGGCATATATATATATATATATGTGTGTGTGTATGCCAATCAACATGAATTATTAGATACATTATATAGAGAGACTACCCATCCACAGTGAAATTGCTTTTTATGGTTTTATCAATTGAAATGTCATGACAGTAAAAGGACTACAAGAGGTAAAAATACTGCCCAAAATTTACTAAAATGCAGTAAATTTAAAAGTGAATATGTGGAAAAATACAATTTTATATTCATTCCTCACATAAATGAATCACTGTAGCCAGTGCATGAACTAAAACTAACTATCTAAAATTATCTAAAAAAAAATTATACCATCACAAGATTCAAGCATTGTTGGTACCAAAATAATCATTGAGGCCTTTTTTTAAAAGAGCAAATAAAAAATGGAAGTTTTCAAATGGTGTTTAGTGGTCTAGTGATCATGCAAATTTTCAAGGTTATAGTACCAAAAACGTGACCCAGGAGTGCCTAGAGACACAAACGGTAAGACACAAACACACATAGACAAGCAAAGAGAGAAGAATTTGTAGCCAACTTGGCTGGTTGGTCAGACGGCCCATTTTTAGGGCTACGGTGATTCAGTGGAAATTAAAAAAGCTGAAAAATAGCTCAGTTCTATACAATCCTCAACAGCTCTAGGCAATCAAGAACTCAAAATTGAGAAAAGGCTTTATTGCTTCCCCTGCCACATCTGCATGGAATTTTGCACATGCAGTCCTTGATCATATTTTCTGCCACTAGCTGTTTTACTTTTGTGAGCATTGTTGAAAGTTACATTATTAATGACAATAACTCAGCAAGAAATCAGTTGATCCTGATACAAGCAAACACACAGACATGAAAGCCTTCCATTGGAAACTCTCTCACTTCATCAGGTGATATTTCGCACACCTGACTGCTATTTATTGTCTCAGCTGAATATTTAATTTATAATGACTTGTTATTTTTGACTTATCAAATCACAATAGCCTTACAAATGGCCCACCTTACCAACCAGCCAAGTGGGCTACAATTTCTTCTATGTTCATATGTATGTGTCTTAGGGTGCTCAGTCAAATTTTTAGGCCTACAGCCTTGAAAATTTGTATGAGTACACCACTATTCCTTATCTAAAAACGTTTTTTGTTTTTAAAAAATAAAAGGCTTTTGAGGCTCTCAATGATAATTCTTGACCAACAATGTCCAAAATGCACTGGTATTTTTTTCAGACAAAAGACCTATTTTTCTTAAATAATTTTGCATTAAAGATTTATTTTCTGATATAATTTTATCTATTTTTTAGATGATTTTAGATAAAAGATCCATTTTTCTATATAATTGATAAGAGATCTAATTTTCTAGATAATTTATTTGTTACAGATTTTATCATACTAGAAAGTAGAGGAAATGTCTGTACCTCTTATCTAGAAAAATAGATCTTTTATTCAAAATTATCTAGAAAGATTGATCCATCTAAAATTATCTAGAACTTTTTATCTAAATATCTAGAAAAATAGAGATAAAAGATTTATATTTAGATAATTTCTGGTCAAAGATTTATTTTCCCAGATAATTGTAGATGAAAGATCTATTTTTCTAGATAATTTTAGATAAAGGATTTTTTTAGATAATTTTAGATAAAAGATCCATTTTTCTAAATTAGCAGGGTTGAGGTTATTCATATGTTTTGACATTTATATGTATCCGTATCTAATTATATAGAAAAATTGATCTTCTATCTAAAATTATCTAGAAAAATAGATCTTTTATCTAAAATTATTTAGAAAAAGAGAGATAAGAAATCTATATTTCTGGATAATTTTAGATAAAAAGATCTTTTTTTAGATAAATCTAGATAGAAGATCCATTTTTCTAAATTAACAGGGATTAGATTATTAATATGTTCTGACATTTATACGTATCTGTATCTAGAATCATCTCAAAAAATAGATATTTTATCTCTATTTTTCTAGATTATTTTAGATAGAAGATCCATTTTTTTCTAGCTTAGTAGGATTTGCTTTATTTATGGGCTCTGATATTTATTTATATGGGTCTCGGTATCTGGACCCAGCCCAGCCCTAACTGTTCATTGTAAAAACTTGAAATTTTGCACACACCCTTTTTTTTCAAATTCCCTCCAAAAATAGGATTTTTTGTGGGATGTCTAATTTCCAATGTAAGTTTATGCTAATTCAATCCATCAGCGAACACACTTGTTATTTTCTAAATCCAGACATTTTTATTGATCACTGCCAAACAAAATGCAAGAAAAGTAATTTATTCATTGATCACCCCTTTTTTCAATTTCTTAATTGATTTCTCCCAACATGGTATGCAGCTCAAAAATATCACATGACGGTCTCTATTGAGTAACTAACCAAACCTGTTTTTTGTAAATCCTGAATTTATAGTTCAGACCATACTGGTAACTTTTTCATCAAGGTGACTTAATTTTATCAGCACCACTACTCTATCTACCAGGTAAAAAGCAGCATATATGAGTGGCGGTGATTCATAATTTCCCTTGGAATGCTATTTTGGGGGATGGGAAGCATATAATATATAAATATTTTGAGAAAATAAATACACAAATGGTTTCATTGCACATTGTCATCACATATCAGCAGCAGCCATTTCATATTGGCATCAGTTTTGGTTACATATCCTTACCTTCACTTTACAATAAGGATTAGGTATTTACCGAGTTTTCACACTAGTAGAATCTGATGGCTCTTGTAGGAGATCGTGACAGTAGATCCCCTCAAATCTTCTAGCTTTTTCATTGGTGTTGTTGCTGATTTTAGTAATACTGTCGTCAGGGTGGTCTCAATTCTTCCTTGGATTTCTGATTGTTATTATCGAAGTAGCCCCACAAATGGCCCACACAACCAACCAGCCAAGTGGGCTGCAGATTTTTCATGCTTTACTCATGTGTCTGTGTCTATGTGTGTCTATCTGTATGTGTGTGCGGGCACTCCTGGTCATATTTTTGGGGCTACAATTTGAAAAAAAATAACCTTTGATCTCAAATTATCTAAAAAAAATACCTGCACAAGATTTGGGGATTGTTGATACAACATGACAAAAGAGACCTCAAAAAGCACTTTTTTTAAGAAAACAAAAAAATCCTGTTTAGATGGTGTCCTAGTGGTGTACTCACGCAATTTTTCGAGATTGTAGCTCCTGGTCACACTTTTGGCCCTACAACATTGGAAATTTGCATCTAAAAACATTTTTTCCTTAAATACTATTTGGAGTCTCCATGGTTATTTTGGACTAACAATGCCCAGATATTTAGTTGGTATTATTTAAAAGATAATTTTAGATAAAAGATATATTTTTTAAAGAGAATTTTAGATAGAAGATCCATTTTTTATAGAGAATTTTAGATAGAAAGATCCTTTTTTGAAGAGAATATTAGATAGAAGATCCTTTTTTAAAGATAATTTTAGATAGAAGATCCATTTTTTAAAGAAAATTCTTTGAAAAAGATCAATTTTTTTTTGATAATTTCAGATAATTAGTTCTGGTACGCACATGGGCTACGGTGATTCATTTATGTTTGGTACAGTTATGATTATAATAACTAGTAAAATACCCATTGCTTTGCTAATGGTATACCTCAGGGTAGAAATCTAAAGCACTGTAGTATCCGAAAAAAACCAAAGCACCATCCCAGGCACTTATCCAAATCTTCCACTTGATTCCATCCTCAGAAACTCATTATTCATAATCAATATCATAACTACCCCTTCCCAGGTACCATTTTTTTTCCAAAGTGGGACAGACGGACAAACAAATTATATCCAAAGCATTGCTCCAATAACTGCTTTTATGATGTTATGGAAGTGACAAAACAGTTGAAACTCCCAGAAAAAAAGCGTTATTATAAAAAAAATGTTTGTTTTATATCTTTCTCAATCCACTCCAATAGAGAGATAATCTATTAGAATGATATGAGAATAATTGTGTTTTTTCTTGTTTTAAATTTAGATGCTTATCATAGAATGAAGAATTATTTAACTAAGTTCATGGGATATACCATTTTAAAGTGTGGATTTCACTCTTATTCAGGCTTAACGTTTTCTTTTCACTATTTATTCTGGTTTATTTAAGGCTGTCAAATCAGAGATGGAAAAAAAAATTAGAGCAATTTTGTTGCATGAGTTTGAAATTTGTTGAAATGCAGAGGTAACTGCTCACAATATCAACAAATTATTTGGCCAGGGGATCGTCAACAAAAGCACAACTCAAAATTGGTGCCGAAAATTTTTCGAAATGGAGATGAGAACTTCGAAGACATGGACATCCTTCTGTGGTGGACAACATCCAATTGAGGGCCATTACTGAGGCGGACACATGAAAAACAACTCAAGAGGTTGCAAAGAAACTAAACGTTGACCATTCAACAGTTACTAGTACCTAATTGGAAAAACAAAAATTTGATATTTTGCACAAATAATCCGGAAGAAATTGAATCAACTAGGCTACAAAACTCTATCTCACCCAGCTTACTCACCAGACCTCTTTCTAACTACCACTTCCTGAAGCATTTTAAGCATTTCCTGCCATGGAAGATCCTCAACAACCAAACAGCAGCTCATAACACCTTCAAAGAATTTATTGATTCAAGGACCCCAGAATTCTAAGCTCCTGGAATAAATGGATGCGTTTCTTGTTGGCAAAAATATGTAGATTCTGAAGATTCTTATTTTGTTTGATGACTTTTATTCTAAGCCGAGATATACTACTTCAAAGTTGATAGTGAAAAGATACAATAATTCTTGCACAGACGTAATAGAATTTCATTTATATCTAAAATCTCTTCTCTACTCCAAGACGAAGACAACAAGCTGTTTACGACAAAATTGTGTTATTGATGATAACTTTTTTCTAGTAAACAAGCACTGGTATGATGATTGGTGATGTGTTTTCAATATATTTTCTTAGACTGAGTCTCAAGAAAATACTGTAAGACAGCAAAAAAAAGAGAGAATTCAAGATCTATAGTTGATTCCAGACAATGTTAACTGTGCAATAAATTTGCGCTACAAGTGTTCTTGTCAATTTATTATCACAAAAGCTTCTAACAAATGTGTCCCATTGTTTTGAATTCATGTATTAACTTGATGGAATTGTTCATTAATTCAAGTCAGCTTCCTGATTGGGAACAAACTCATTAACCTGGATGGATCTGTTAGAAAAGGCTTTTACCATTTTTTTTTTCATGCTAACCTTCAAATTTTTTACGAAGCTAATACTTGTCTTTGATTGACTCTGAAATTAGATTAAATCTTTTGTATATGAAAAAAATAATATGGTGATGGGGTACTTCCCATTCAAAAGAGGAAAAAATTGTAAGATAAGATACATAGCGAGTAAAATCTTTGCACATGTTTGTGCTTGGATTTCTTTTTCTGTTTGAGAGTTTTGTTTTTTGTCTCTTTCAGAAGCTTCCATTCATTTTTTCTTTGTTGCTTATGTAATAGTCAAATTCATTGTTCTAGCTTCTATTATTCCTGGATCTTGATCCATTAATTTGCTTCAATTGTTGACAACTCTTTGTGAGAAGAATTCTCATCTTGAATTTTTTCTGCAGTGTCTTTTATATATATATATATATATATATATATATATATATTTTTTTTTCTTCTTCTCTTTTTATCCATTTTAAAGAATTTTTTGGATGAGATGTTGTCAATGCCTTTTATTATTTCAAATGTTTGTATCGTGTCTCCTCTTATCTTCCTTTCTGCTAGTGTTGTTGGTTTAAATTTCTCAAGTCTTTTTTTGTGGGGGAGGCTTTTTAGTTCTGGAACAAGTTTCAATGCTCTTCCCTGGATTTTTTCCTAATGAATAAATTTCACAGGTATATATATTTCAGTATAAATGCATTTATTGTAAGCAAAGAGATGCATACCTCAAACAAAATTTATCTGTCAATTTCCAACAACTCTTCATATTTTCTATTTTTGGGGGATAATTTTAGAACTATAGCGCCACAAAATTGGGTGGAAAATGAAACCGACACATCAGTAGTAGTAGTAGTAGTAGTAGTAGTAGTAGTAGTAGTGGTGGTGGTAGTGGCGGTGGTAGTAGTAGTAGTAGTAATATTACAAGCAGTTGCTTGCGTACTGGAAGCGAACACACAGACACAATTGCATTGCTCTACCCCCACCAGCTCAATATGTGTCTGTTTATTCACAGTACCCCCTTCTTCCCTGTCTGATTGCTTTAGATTGATCAAAAACCGACATAGAGACTATGACTTCTATATCATAAGATGTTTAAAAAACCATAGTAATTAAAAAAATTGCTCATTGTATTGGTTGTAAGCAGACTTACATGTATATATGAACTGACACGCGACTTATAGCAGCAGGAAAAGGCATACCTAGAATAAAACGTGATCACCTTGGCATTTGTGGAGTTCTTAGAAGCAGAGGCAGCCCGAGTGAAACTATTGTCAGATGACACTTTGCTTGTTTAGTAAGAGAATGTAGAACAGGCTGATTCCTGCTTCAAGAACTTTTCATTCATTGTATCACTTTGCACAGTAGAGAATTCACCTGCCTGTTGTGACGTGTGTCTTTAACAACGAATACAGAGCAGTACAAAAGTAAGTAAGGATGTGAGAAAAAAATGGAAGAAATACTTGTTGTCTGTTGGAAACGCGTGCATAAGAGCTTTTATAGAAATCTGGGTAAGTGTTTGAATGAAGGGATGCCGGAAGCATTTTTTTTTTGTTGGGGGGTTGCTTTACAGAAAGTGCATTTTTATGACGTATACTTTTATTGTGAGATTGCAAGATTATGGCAAAAAGAGCAGGGATTGATTCCCAATCTGGGACCATAGACCACCAAGGTATTACAATCATAATGATGTTTGAAATCTTTGCTATGTTTTGTTGACCTGAGATCAGATAGCACACTTTGATCTTTAACTAAAGGCTGCAAAAGGCTGGATCACAAGACTAGTATAGTGCCCCCAAATTGAATTTTCGTAGAAGATATCTAATCATTGCTATATGTTTCGAAAGAGGGCTAAAAAAGCGCTTGATAGATGTTAAGATGCACTTCCTTTTTTTTATAGTGGGCACACGGCTGTCTCTGATGACCCTCTGCCAAGAAAGCAGAGAGAGCAGCTTTCCTTGCTGCCCCTGTTGTTACAACACCCCTGTTTGGATGTGAACTTTTTTTGATACTGAGATTTTGGTGAATGGTTGAAAGCGCTAGAAAAAAAAAACATATGGACAGTATTTATACTCATTCGGGAGAATAGTGGAATCAAAATAGATTTGCAGACAACATTGTCCTTTTGACACAACCTCCAACTAATGCTAGATGAACGAAACAAAGAAAGCAAGAAAGTTGGCCAACACATGAACTTCAGTAAAACGAAGGTCATGTGCAATAACCACATTGAGAATGAGAATACAACTGTCAAAATCGAAGATGTAAAACTGGACAAAGTAGACCACTACATTTGCCTAGGACATGAATCTCTATGAAACCCACAAAAGAAGAAGAAATCAAGCAAAGAAGATGGTAAGCCTTCGGTAGAGTAAGCTCAACCTCCAAGAACCAGACGATCCCATCAATCCTAAAAAGAAAAGTATACAATCAATGCATCCTCTGATAGTCACTTATGGAGCTGAGACATGGAACCTAACCAAGAGACAGACATCTTAGAATCTATAAGACAACTTAAATGGCAATGGGGAGGTTATGTTGCAAGAATGGCAGACAACCGATAGACATCATGACTCACAATATGAATCCCCAGAGATCACATGCAGAACCAAGGCCAGCAGAATACTAGATGGAGAGATGAACTAGACAAATTCAGAAGATACTGGCTCTGCGATGCCCATAATAGAAAAATATGGCGGATCCTGGGGAAGGTCTGTGTCCAACGACAGATGATAAATGATAAAAGACTGATGATGATAATGATGATGATGATCCATGTATTCGATCCATTGTGTGAAAACAAGAAAAACTTACTAAAACATTTATAAAACAATCTTTGTTTGTTCTTTTTGAAAAAATTTGATTAGAATAAAAAGTGCTGCCTGAGAATACATTGAGAGAGATAGACAGACACCCACAGAGAAATAGAGAGAGACAGAGAGATTCTCATTTATTTCTATTATTATTCGGACTATCCTCATCTTGGTTGTTTTTCATACAACGTTTCGGCCGTTGTACTCTACGGCCTTCATCAGGTATCATCTGGTAGGTGTGGGGAAGTAACGAACCGAAACCTTTATTTAACCAACGGGGGTATATTAGTTACAGAATCAGACAAAATTACTGCAAGTAATCTGATGGTTCCAGGTTCAATCCCAGTGTGAGACAATAATAATACTACTAATGCTAAGAGGGAAGTGCAGTCAATATACCCCCGTCAGTTAAATAAAGGGTTCAGTTCGTTACTTCCCCACACCTACCAGATGATACCTGATGAAGGCCGTAGAGTACAACGGCCGAAACGTTGTATAAAAAACAACCAAGATGAGGATAGTCCGAATAATAATAGAAATAATAATACCTCATCTAAAAAAATCAGAGGTATAGAGAGATTCTCAAATCTAATTCTAAACCAACTGTATATATCAACTCTAATGAAAACCATATATATTTATAATATGTAATATTGAAGAAAATAAATCACTGAAGGAGACATGAAGAAAGCTCTTGTGTAATAAAATCAATAATGAATTTATCAAATAAACAACACGAATTGTTGTTTGCTGAGTTCGGACATGAAATGTCTCCGTGTAATGCAAAGATGATGTTAAGCCATTCAAATGTTAAAACACTTGAAAATCACCAACAAGGTATGAGAAAATCCACCAAGGTGTGAAACAAGCCTGTTGAGGTACAATCTATAAAAGAAATAAATACCCCATGTTGCCTGTGAAAGAAACTTAGTATGTAACAACACAAACATTTTAGAGAGATTTCATCAAATTAAGTAAGGAAGGGAGGTTAGGCTCCCCTCAAAATGTTCTCACCTTTGACATTAGTAGTTCTAAGTGGACCATCGGATTTAAATAATGCTAATGTTTTACTTTCTGACAAATTTTCAATCGGTGAAAGAGAAGGAGAAATCCACGTTCATGGTTTCTTCCAACAAATAGGTCCAGTTTAGCATTATAGTTACATTGTAAATAGAACTCCCACCTTTGACACCTTCAACAAATTTTTTTCTCAAAATTGACGAATTTTCAAAAGGTTCAATGACTTGATAGATTGAAAGCATATGAAATCAAAAGGAAAAAGTTTTTAATTATTTCTGTCAGAGTTTGAACCTCCCCCCTTATTTCATTTTCTGCAGCTATAACCCCTGGACCATTATTGCTACCAATGATTTCTTTTGAGATAAATGAATCTTTAAATAGAAGCTTGCAAATTAGGGTGGAAAAAGTAGTTTTCACCTAGATTGACCTGTAGGCACCAACTATCCAATGTTAATCCTAGTTTCAAGTTACTCCTATAGACATATTAGCAGCTCCCAGGGTGTAAGCATTGAGGAGATATATACATGCAATATAACAATCATCTGTCAGACCTCTGGTAACCCTTGAAATTTAATTCATGTTCAATCTTGGTATTTTCAAATTTAACCGCAACTGGCTGCAAATCTGTGTACACAGGCAATTTGACCCCAGTATTAACATAGGACAGATTGTGCTGACATCACGTGACCTACATAGGTAAATTTCATATCAGGTCCATTGGGGCATTTTCTAAAGAAGTCAATTTTGGTATTTTCAAATCTAACAGAAACAGTTGCACCCTACAGGCTCCAAATTTGTGTACAAGGGTAATTTGACTTGGGGATTATCATAGGATACATGGCACCAACCTCTAGGAACCCTTAAAGGTCAATTTAAGGTCAGTCATTATAAGGTATTTTCTTAAAAAGTCAATTTTGGCATTTTCTTACTGCAATTTCTATGTTTCTACAGATTTCAATTCTACCTCTCCAACAAAACAAAGGATATATTTTTTTTCTTTAGACATGAAAAATCATAATCAATTATTAGGCCGATATTCTAACATATAACTCTTTCAAATAAATGGCATATGAATCCATGACAAAATTTAGATATTAAAAAAAAATGTCTGTTCAAGTGTAGCCAGGTTCCTACCCCCAAAAGTAACATACATTACCATTTATTGAGCACAACCATTCATATGTATTCAGAGCGAAATTTATCAATACTTTTTAGCAAATGTATGTGTATGGAATCTTTTTTTAAACATCACAGATTTTCAAAGATTTCTTCTCTAAGGTGCGTGTACTTATTTTCCTTTATGCCGAGTGCATAGAAAATCCGTTCTTTCATATTTTGGTAGGATTTGTAAGAGAGAGAGAGAGAGAGAGAGCGAAATAGGAGAGAGTAAGGGAGAATTCTAAGTCAAATATGAATATCAGTCAAAATGGAGGTAAAAATTAGAAAAAAGATTATCTTCGGAGTGAAACTTGAACCTATGGCCCTTGGCACATCTGTTTTTTTTTTAAATATCTCAGATTTTTAAAGATTTCTTTTTTGATGTATGCGTGTTTATTTTCCTTTACGTCAAATGACAAACACACTTGCAGATCATTATTTTTTTCATTAGTAATTTTGTCTAGTTTTTATATTCATTTTAATTTTTAGCAGCATTTTTATCATGAAAATTAAATTTAAGATACTTGGTCAAAATTTAAAAAACTATGTCAAAATATCTGTACCCAGCATAAACGAATCACCGTAGCCATGTGTTCCAGAACTAATTATATAAAATAAATAAATCTTTTGTTTAGAATTATCTAAAAAATACCCGTATACGAATCAGGTATTGTTGGTCCAAAATGGCCATAGAGACCCCAAAAAGCACCGTTTTTTGATGATTTTCATAGTAAATAATACTTGCAAAATATTTTCATACCACAGCATTTAACAAGAAGAAGAACCAATTGACTTGAAGAAAGACTACTTGCTCTTCTTCTTCTTCCTCCTTCTGTTACTACTATGACAGATGGTGGACGCATCATTGAACTTATAGTTCTTGTTTTCTACTCAATCGATTCATATATTAATGAAATGACCATTTGCACATCTTTACTACAGAGATTTTGTACGAGAGTTTAAAATCCAAAGTGATATTTTTCTGTTGAAAAGAAAAACATGGAAGAGATTTCATATTGATTATTGGGGTCAAGTCAGTTTTCCAACGATCAGAATTGGCTTTGTTACTGGCCTTCCGAGCAGGGAGTGACTACTGAACATCATTCAAATACAATTGAAGTAATTTGTCCGTGTGCGTGTGTGTATATGCACTGCAATTATTCGACAACTGGCTATCGCATAAATCTGATATCCACCAGGTATATTAGCATACAAGGCAGTGCAGTATCAAGTTCTTTGAGAAATATAATAAAAATAAATTAAAAAATTACAGATTTTAGATCTTTTATCTCAAATTATAGATCTAAATCTAGATTTAAAATATCTAAATTAGCAATAGATCTATATTTAGATATGAAATATCTGAAAGCAATAGATTTACATTTAGATATGAAATATCCAAGGCAATAGATCTAAAATTAGATATGAAATATCTGAGGGAATTGATCTAAAATTAGATATGAAATACCTGAGGCAATTGATCTAAAATTAGATATGAAATATCTAAATTATTAAGAGATCTAAATTCAGGTATAAAATATCCAAATTGGTAATAGATCTAAATTTAGATACGTAATATCTAAATTGGCAATAGATCTAAATTTATAAATGAATTATCTAAATTAGCAGTAGATCTTGATTTAGGCGTAAAATATTTAAATTGGCAACACTGGAGAGAAACTGAATACTTTGAAGCTGTATATATGATAGAGGGAATATTATCTTATATAACTATAATGGTAGGCTGCTCAACACACCATAAAGTCCAACCCCTTCTTAACATGCACCTTTGGAATGGGAAATGCCCTAGTTTTTAACCAAGTGAGATTTTGTTGGTTAAAAGAAAAGTCACTCGGATAGTGATATACCCATGGTCTTGCTAACAGTATGTCTAGGGGTAGAGATCTAAAGCACTGTAGTATCTAAACTTCTGCTTACCCTGACCTTGCTTCTTTCTTCCTCTCCACACCAAGTTCAATTCCTCCTCATTTTACTTCTTCTTTTTTTCTCAACATTCCAGCAGATCAGGTAAACAGCCAGCAAGAACACGGTGGTGTATAGTGCTTTGTATTTTGGATGGGCTCTAGGCTATGGATGCACAAAAACTTAAAAGCAATGGACAGTTGAAGCCTTTCTTGCACAATGGAGCGAAGGAGGTCCCGATCATAGAAATTAGAGAATAATTGGAAAAGAGAATTTGGATTAAACACTATTATCAGCAGGTTTTAGTTTCCAATCCAAATTTTGTTTTTCTTTCATTAATTCCCTTATTTAATCTCATATGTTCGCAGTTTGTAGTATCAAATGAGAATACCCAAGATAAAAAGCACCATACACCACAGGTACACTCACAGAACTTGATCAGCACCAGCCAATTTTGTGTAAGTATTACCCACTTCCACTCTTTCTGTTTGTTATATATTAGACAGATTGACACATCTAAAATTATGATATAGATTACTTTTACTTAGCTTCTGTAATACAAATCATCTTCAGTTACTCAGTCCTAAAGATGATGTGAACAAGTATAAGAACAGGTGAGGTCAATAGAGACCGTCATCTGATCAAGGTCTTTTGGCAGCATACCGCGTTGAAGGTGATCAGTTGAAAAATTGGAAAAAGGGTGATCAATGAATGAGTTATTTCTATCACTTTTTGTGGGGCAGTGATCACTGAAAAAGTGTCAATTCTCAAAAAGTTGATGGACATAAAGTGAGGGATCAGTTTTGCATAAACTTACATTGCAAAATGAAGCTCCCACTAAAAACCTACTTTGAGGGGGAATTTTTAAAAAATAAAATAAAGTTTTCTTCTAGATATCTAGACATGATAAGGAGGGAATGTTCAAATTTTCAGCCATCTAGCTCCCTTGGTGCGGCCTGTACGGTTAATAGATACATAGCCAGCCAGACTAACTTAAAAACTAAGGGAAGCTTATGTTGATACTTTTGCTGATAGTTCCTGATACTAAAGTTGTAACCTTTGTATAGTATATGTATAGTATTATTTTGAATTATATTATATTAAATTGAATTATATTGCATTCCTCATTTGTATTGTGTGGCACATATATATATATATATATATATATATATATATATATTATTGTGTCATCCACATGTATTACATCTCTTCAGTGTGGCTATAGACTTTCCATTATCCCATCCAGTACCATGAGGCAGAATTGAAACCTTCACTTCAGATCCATAGGCTGATGTCCTACCTTTGGACTACAGACAGGCAGTAAGGCTGAATTTAAGCGTTATATCTAAATTACACAAATTCCCTCATCCACCAGAGTGCTCAATTCCTATAGAAGAGCATTATGTGTGCGTGTGTGTGTGCGTGTGTGTGTGTGTGCGTGTGCGTGTGTGTGTGCGTGTGTGTGTGTGCGTGCATGTGTGTATATCTTTTGGAATCAGTCAAGAGAAACCTTTTCTACAAATTGGAAAATACAACCATGAACGCAAAACCTTTTTAGTTAATATCCATGTTATAAGATGAAAAATAATCTCCAACCAGTGTGGCTTTTCCTTACTTTTTATTTATCTTTTACACTTATTGGACTTCTCTTGTGAAATACCAGTACCTTTATATATATATATATATATATATATATATATATATATATATATATATATATATATATATATATATATATGAGAGAGAGAGAGAGAAAGAGAGAGAGATAGAGATAGATTGATATAGATATAATAACATAGCAAATACTGAAAGTACAAGCCTGGCTGCTGCAGGGTCAACCCCCATTCTTACATCCATTCCAATAGAAAATGATTACTTCAACTTTCGTATTGTACATATAATAAATGAAAAATTATAAACATGAATTTTTTTTAGTATAAATGTATTTATTTATTTAAATGAAATAACCTTTGCCTAGCTAAAGGATAGATTTTTTAGAGATTTATCAGTTTTAATTTGAGACTTATCAGTTTAGAGAGACTTATCAGTTGATAAGAAGGCTGGCTATCAATCACTTGGTCGTGATTTCATATCACGGTAGAGAAATGTTAATATCATAGATGTATTTATTCATTAAAATGAAATAAGCCCTTGCATATTTCTAAAATGAATTTGAGTAGATATGTAAGACTTGTTGATTTAGCTCAATTGTTAAGAGATCTGCCTACCAAAATGCGGTACGGTAATGTTGATTTTACTTTTGATGACATAGACAAACAGAATCAGGTGAGGATTTTTGTTGTTGATACAGTATAAAAAATAACTCAACTCCAGACTTGGACTGGAGTTTGAGGAAATTCATTGAATTTATTCTATAATATGAATGCATTGAAAATTATCACAGCTAGGATTTATTAAACTAACTAAAGTGTTGCCCATTATATGACAGTGTTTTAATGTTTGGAACATACATTGCCATTTTGTGGGTAATATCAGATCTTTGTCATATCTGGTCATCCATATTTTGGCTGTCCAATGAGATGCTCGTAAATCGAAGTGGGCTTTCATCACATATGAATCAGGAAAGCTGACCCAACACCCACTTGACCTTTCAACTGTTAACAGGTAACACAAAACCATTGTTAACAAATTTAATTTTCTCTATATTTCAAATGTAAAGTAAATTTTTTCCAAAATCAAGTTAGGTAATCATCAAATTAACTAATTTGAAACCAGAAACCAAATTTGTCGCAAAAACTATCAAAAAAGGTTTCTTCAGTTTCCTAGTCAGTCCGGCTGGCTATGTATGTACATATGCATCATGCATACAGACCACATCAATGGAGCTAGAGGGCTCAAAATTTGAACATTTACTCCTTATCATGTCTACAAAAAAACGTGTTTTGTTTTTTTCAAAATTTCCCCAAAAAGTTTTTTTTGAGAGGGATCAATTTGCAATGTAAGTTAATGCTAAATTGATCTCTTGTTTATGTCTGCTTGTGTTTTGAAAATTCAAAGATGGCTGAAAATTTAAACATTTACTCCTTATTATGAGTAGAAAAAAACCTTTTTTTGTATCTTGGAAATCCCTACATCCCTCCCCAACATAATAGGTTTTTAGTGGGGATTCAATTTACAATGTAAATTTATGTCAAATTGTTTGTATCCGGCAGTGTTCACATTTTTTTCTAGAAAATTTGGACTTTGATTCATGATCACTGCCCAACGAAAACAAGAGAGGTACCCCATTCATTGATCATCCTTTCTAAAAAAATTTCAATTGATCTTCCCCAACACAGCATGCTACCAAAAGATGATGGCAGTTTCTATTAAGTGACTAACCAGACCTACTTTTATATTACCACATAATTCATACCTGTTAACCCAGTATTACTTAAATTTAAGCACTTTTTTTTAAAAAGCAAGAACCAGAAGTTCAATAAGGCACCCACTATTAAACATCACTATTGCCAGATCACGTGTTGAAGATACTTTTTGGTAAAAAACATCAGTTAAGAAAATTGATTCTTAAACATAAAGTTTAAATGCCATTATTGTCAGATCACGTAATCCTGAGGGGAAGATTTTTATAAGTCAGAAGCATCGTGTCAAGGGACAGCTTCCTATAAAGTTTCAAGAAAACCAGACATAAAACAGCTGAGAGACTCGATTTTGAGACATTGAGTTTGAACGCCATTATTTCAAGAAACGATTTTAATCGAATTTAAAATATCATTAAGTTTAAACACCATTATTGTCAGATCACGTGGCCGTCAGTAGAAGATTTTTCTAGGTAAGAATCATCTTATCAAAAGACACCTTTCTACCGAAGTTTAAAGAAAAAAATGATTTAAAACAACCGAGAAACAATATGGGGACCGACCAATGGACAGAGGCTCTTAGAGGCGAGGACGCCATTAAAAAAAAAACGCCATGAGTTTTCAAGGTTGCTCGCCAGGATATGGATAAGATTTTCAAAAGACTGAACCGTTACTAGTAGAAAATATAGAACAACTATTTATTGGTATGATGAAAGAGTCGAGTAAACTATTCATCGTAGAGACTCCAGCCAGCATCTGTCAACGAGACCTTTCGTTTGAAAGATGTGATCACGCACACACACATACATTCCCCCAGATACATACCGATGCAGGCAGACAGACACAGACACAGACACAGACACATACACCTCAACTACAACTACGTAAGTACCAAAAACATTAAATTGTACCAACGATCACGGCCTCTTTTATCAAAAATGTATTACGTATTTTTTCAATAATTTAAATGTCCTAGAAGTTTTAATTTTGATTTTTATTGCAAGAAAACAGAATAGAATAAGTCGCAAAAACGAAAAAAATACTTGTGTACAGTACAGTATGCTCAAAACAGGTTCGAAGAAAAAAAAACTTAATAAATTTGTGTTATACTTGTTCGTGGCTTTAAATGGCTTGAATAGTTGAGTCAATTCCTACCTGAGTACAGGCGTCTCCTGTTATTACACGATTGTTGGGGTCCATGAAAGTCGACAGGGTTATGATCGAGCCGCGATATCCGCAGAATGGTAATAGACGTTATACCCAAGTGTGGGCGATTCATGAAATACTGTCAAATTCGTTTATTCTAAAACTAAGTGAGATTTGAACATATAAACAAGGGCTTTCTTCAATAATTTTTTTCAAGACTACCAAAATAACTACTTTGTAATGTGGTCTGATTTGTAACTCCGTGGAAACTTTTAATTAGGAGCATGAAGTAGGGTTTTTGAGGATCTTTAATTAGAATACTTGAAAAATATATCTATATGAATTTCAAGATGGTGTCCGAGATGGCTGCCAAATACTTATACGCCCCTTTCCTCGATCATTATTCACTTTAGACAAGATTTTTCAAAGTTTTTGTAGTATCAAGTATGCTTGATTACATTACAAAATTCTACCATAGTCTGACTACCCCCTCCAAAAAAAAACCACAACAAAAGGCTTCTCAATGTTTTTTTTTTTTTAAGATGGAGTTCGAAGGCCTCGATACAGGCTGACTTCATGACTTAGAGATGTTTTCATGCAACAGTACCCACTATATTCACTTATTCCTAGATCCAACCCTAACCTTTCCATAAATTTGATTGAGAACTTCCGGGGGTATTGTGTAGACAAATATAATTGAATACAGTCTGTCAGTCCCAGTTGCATGCATCAGCTTAGTGATCCTTGCAAGTCTCAAGGATACTGCCTAGGCAGGTTCAAGTCTGATCGAGACAAAGACTTCATACCTACCGGTTTTATGGATATCCCCTTGGCACTGAAGGGATAGCTAACCACGCTGTGTACTCATTTAGCTGCTGTGCACAGGGAAATTTGCCCTAATGAAGAGTTTTCCACTCTCTTCACTCATACCAGGAATCGAACCCGTGGCCTTCTGCGTGTAATGGCCAATGTGAGGCTGGCGTGCTAACCATTACACTATCTTTGCAAACGAGTACGTCATCAAAGCTATGATGTAATAATAGAATGTATAAGTTCAGCATTTTTGTTTTGGCAAAAGCCACATGATTTTTTTATCGAAAATGATACTCTCGGAATATTTCCGTATTGCAATATTTTACAAGTATGAGAATAGATTGACTCAAAGAAAGACAACTTGCTCTTCTTCCTCTTCTTCCTGCAACTACCTATGATTCTTGTGTTGTTGTCGTTTTTCATTTCAAACTGAAGTTTGTGACCGAGTTCACGCATTGGGTCAGAGTGATGCAGTCGAATTGAGAGTTGACAAAACCTGGGTACCACCATTTGGAAGATGAAAGAAAATGAATGCATTTTGATTATGAAGATCGACGAAGGAGAGAAAGTGCCTGAAGAAAAAAAGCCTGGTGGAGATAAAAGACCCGTTTTTATGAATTGTAGGTGTCGATTGGAGAGTAGATCTCCGAGCCTTTCGTGAAACCAACCTCATCAAGAGTTGCAACGGTTTGAAGTGTTTGTTGGGAATATACTGATAGTTTGTTATGCCTTTTATAACAGTAGAGAGGATCCCAGGACCTGCCCAGTGCAGCAAAAACTTTAGTGCCTTCAAAAGTCCCCTTTCTTTAGAAGCCCAATCTTTCAATGCTCCCACTTCTAAAAGCCCTTCCTTTTTAAAGTACCTCAATTTAACACTAATGACATAGTAAAAAAGAATTTCATTCATGCTATTGCTGCATGTTTGTCTTCAGACGTAGTAAAAAAAGAATTCCGTATTCTGATGTCGTTATAATAAAATGTCACTTGAGCGACATCAGATTCATAGAAGAAATGGGAGTGAATGCTTCATAGTGCGAAGTGTTTGACTTGTTGATTCGTCAGTCAGATTGTCAGTCAATGACTAGCGAATCTAAAATATGTGTCAAAAGGTCTGAAGAAACTTGTTAACATAAATGCCAAATATTTGAGTCCTCTGCAGATTGTGAAGCCTTGGGCTATAGGATTTATTTAAATTATGGCTGGTAAATCTGGCGTTGTTGGTACCTTCCAATACACACTGTGTTTAGCAGAGGACATAAATTCTTAAATGATATGATGTTTACGGACCTGGGAAAGAGATTTGCTTTTGAAAAAAAAGTTCCTTAGTGAAAAGATTTAGACTTGAAGAGAGACTGTCAATGAACTCTTCAAAGTGGTTTATCAAGTGAACGCGAGCGTCCGCTGCCAATTTTGCAGAAGGGAGCACAGAACGACAAATAGATATATTTGGGGGCAAAAAGATATGTTCGGATGTTGGTTGAAGTATGAGGGACTAGGGAGTGTCTGAGCTGTGACTTGTTCTATGCTGCCACTGTTCGCCATCATTGGGAAAGACTGATCGAAAGGGAAGTGTGCGTGTGAGTAAATGTCCTTTGCCGCCTGCAGATGTTCATGTAACAACTGCCCCACCCCAATTCGAGCAAAACTGAAAAATTTCGGACAAATCAAACCATATGCTCCAAAGGCTTTCCATACACCCATGACTGCAACTATCTCTCAAGTGTGTCGCACAATTTTTATCCAAACATACAGACATGTATTTCGAGCCTTGAACGCATCCCGTACGGATATTATGTATGTCCCGCTCCCGCCACAGTTGCCAATCTAGTGGTTTCATGACTAGATTTTGTGAGACCATTTTTTTTAGAAAGCACTGAGAGAAAAAAGGGGGGTAGTGTTAAGTACGTACGTACATATATTTTTATTCATTGACCACTAAACTGTTTTTGTCTAATTCATGCCATTTTTCCAGTTGGTGTGCTGCGCGAGTCAAGTATATTTCTTAGTGAGCCATCACACAATAAAGTTTAAGAACCATTGGTCTAATGAATTACAAAATAGAAGGTTTGTATTGTAAAGCCAAATGTATACGAAGCAATAGGACGCCCTTTTTCGAATCCTACTAGTCACATCGACCTGAGACGAAACCCCCACCAGTTCCACTATCGCTCCAATAATAGACCATTTGATTCAGTCCGTCACACAACAAAAATAAATAGTAGACGGAATTAACTTTTCTGATTTCTATGGAAACAGAAGCGTAATGACGAAAGCAAAAAAGAAAAAGAAAAATGACGTTTTTCCAGTGTTGCCAACTCAAATTTGATTTTTACGGTCGAAACTGCTTCAGGAATTGGCTAAAGTCGGCTAACCTTATGGCTAAAAATGTTTTACAGTCCTTTAGAGTCCAGTTATCAAATGATATAACCATATTGTAAGACTCCAGAACAAATAATGAATAAAAATTGTACATTTATTTTTTGAATATCTACTAGATTTGGAAAAAAAAAATTACTATCTGATTCTGAAAATATCTTCAAAGCTAATGTTTCAGTTTAAATTCGATCCCAAGTAGAAAATAATAAAAAAATATGAAACGATATATTCCGATGTAGTTTGGTTTGGTTTGACTGATCTTAAAAATGGCTAAAATAGGCTAAATTTCCTATATTTCAGCTAATCTATGGCTATATACATATATATATATATATATATATATATATATATATATATATATATATATATATATAAATAAAATGAAATTAGCTAGATATTTGAAAAAAAAGGCCAGAATTTCGACTGTCTGCCATGCTGTCACAGATTTTTATTGGCTAAATAGGAAAATATCGGCTAGATCTAGCCGAAAAATAGTTGATTTGACGTTCTTGTGTTTTACACATGATTCAATCATTGCAGTATCACGAAATTTACTTTGATGACGTTTTAAACTCTGATTGATCAGCTCCGTATTCCGGCGTCATGATTGGTCGATTTGCCGTTGACGTCAATCTATAAATAGGGACCGCCACCTTCGAATCGGTGTAGAGGTAAAGAAGGCGCCATTAGTCCGACTTTCATGTGGGACGACCCTCTAACCCTGAGCGGAACAATTTGTTACCCCGGTAATATTTAAGCTTCTGCTTGAATTTTGCCTATTATTCTATTTCTTTACTTTCCACCTTTTGTCTTTTTCTTCCGTTCTTTATTTGATCTCGATTGCAAATCTATTGCTAATCTTTGGCGTCTTCTAACCTCTACCATTATTTTTTTCTCCATCAAGTTGTACAAATAATGGCTCTTTTTTTTGTATTTAGATCTTGTTTATTGTGTCCTTCGAGCGATGGATCAGGGTTCATTTCCCGGTGTCCTACGCTTGGGATCTGTAGATATAGATTGTAAAAACAGTGGCTTTTCTAAACGTATAACTCAAAGCAAAATTGCAACGACGACATTTTTCCCCCCAACTTCTCCTGTTAAGTAACGAGTGAGAAGTTGTCTTGTTGCAAACAATTTTTACAATTTTTTCTTTTTTCTTTTTTTAAAGATCTTAAAACTAGAAAGAATAACTCCTTTAATTTATTCAAAATTAATTTATTTTAATTTAATCTACATACTGCAAAACAACCGCACCGCCAAGAACAAAGCCTTCGTCTATTATATCTTATCTCTGGTTCTAATACTACTACTAGTCTATAATTAATGGCTATAAAATTGTTTTGAAACCTGGGAAAGGTTTGTTCTGGGTTCGTAAACTAAATACCAAAGGGAGGTAACCGATCACGCTGACCTATGTAGCTGCTAAGGTGTTACGGAGTAAATGAAAGAAGAAAACGGACATTCCAAACAATTTTATTGTATCAATTATAAAGGATATAATTTGGGGTTGTAAGTAAAAAAAAATATTTAAGAAAAGTCAGCTATTAAAAAAAAAACAAAACTGTCAGATATTTGGAGGAAAAAAAGTTCAATATTTGTTACCAGTTTATAATTTTAGTCTCATAATTCTGGAAAAATGTTAAAATTACATCATTTTATTAAAAAAATGTTAAAATTACATCATTTTATTAAATCTAATAAAATAGTTATGATTTCGTTATGTTAGTAATAGCAGACGCCTCAAGTCGGCGTAATTGATTACTTCCCTTTGATATTTGGTTTAACGAGAGCAAACCTTAGTTTTGGTAATCTTTGGTTTGACGGGTGTAAAAGTAGCCCAAGACTGGCTTTAAAATGGCTAAAATCTGCCAGATCTTTCATCTCCAGAAAACTAAAATTTGATGGCTTTGGTTTTCATTGTGGTAATATCTAATCAATACGATTAAAACTTTTGTCTAAGCTTAACTTTTCTCGAATATAAAAAATTTCCAAAGAAATGAATCGTATTCATTAAAAATACCACTCAACCAAATCTTTACTCTTTAATCATTAATCCATAAGAATCGATAATTATAGTAACTAATTATTCTAAGTTGAAACCATCACTAGCAATAATTTGGTTAGTCTCTGATCAATAAGTCTGAATATAATTTTGATTTTGTTTTATCGAGAGTTTAAAAAAAAATTCTTACTTGTTTAAAACATGTATTTGTCTGGAAATTTTACATTAACCTTTTGAATTCAAACATTTAAAAATATGTAATTCTCTAGAATAATTGCATTTTTGAATGAATTGTTTAAACCTGGTTGGTTTCGATTTTTTTCCCTCACTTAAAATTAAATTCAAATGAAAACCAGATTCTTAGTTTGATGTGTCGCTGAGTCCTCACCCACAACTAGCATTTACGCCCCCCCCCAAAAAAAAACATGCACTGATTTTTCTCTTTTTTTTTTTTTTTTTTTTTTAGATTTATTTTTTATTTCAATTTTTCTAAATTGTAAATATGTATATTTTTTTAAACTAAAACTACTGATTCAAACTCGAAAATGATATTAGAGGTGGGGAAGTCATAGGAACTTTTATAAGATATATTTTAATTATAGTAATAAAATAGATATCTTGGTCTTATTGTAATAAAACCCAATTGAATTCATTTCTCGATACTATATTATACCCAAACTAGCAAATTTAGCAAAACAAATCGACTTGAGTTGTGCTGTAGAAATGCGACTGAATTCATCAGTTTTTGCGTACGTCACTGTGAAACTGTTATTCGTATATGGCGTCACCGATTTTTTAGTCTTGTCATTGTTACATACGCAAATAAAGTAAACTCACAGGAGTTTGACAACTTGCTGATGCACATTTCTGATCTATTTATAATTTTTATTGTCTATTGATGTATACTGACTTATATTTATCTTTAGTTTATATGCTATGGATTTGGTACGTTTATAGATGTGGTATTGGTACGTTTGATACGATTCTTTTGGCTTCCATACCTACGTCAATTAGGGATCAACTGTCTAAAAAGTTTGATGACCCCTGGTTTAGGCATTCTGGGTTTAGACAAAACTGTCCATGAATCCCTGAACGAAATTCACGATAATTCGAAAGTGAAAGCAGCCGGAACTTGTGTGATTCCTTCCTCTTTAAAGAATTAAAATGAAGATGGCGAAGTATGGCATGTTCAGTCCCCTCACCCATGGCCGTATAAAAAGTATTCCAGAAGGGGATACTTTTAAGTGTTAGTGATCAAACATCTTTTGTGATAAAATACAATTTGGATTTTATACTATAAACATTTTTTCTTAGTATTTTTATTCATTTATTTTTTTGATTAGATTCGCTAATCTTTATAGTGCGAACTTCCAACAGATTCGTGATTAATTTTTGGCGACCGGGGAAAAAAGGCACAAATTTGGCATTTGGTAGTTAAGAGAAACATTTCAAGACATTTATCTTTGTGTGGTTAGGGTTAAAATCTACAGAAATATAGTCAAAATTTCGGCTAAAGAAGAAAAAACATTCGTAAAAAGTTTGATAAGAATGGTCGTCCCGTCGAGAGCACCACAGAAGTTAGTGTGGGTGTGTTTTCCACATCTATCTATACAAAAACCATACATAGATATTTGTACGTTTAATTTTATATATCTGTTTTGTCCAATCTCTGTTATAATGGATTAGTCCATACGAAATAGATTAACACAGCTAAGAATCAATTAAAGGGTTGTAATGAAATGAGATCGGCTATTACCATTACAATGAATAATACGTCTCAGAAACTCTCACTATTTGGAACTAAAAAAAAAAATAGTGAGTTTATTTTGTAAAGGAATGTTATATTTTTGATAAGTTTCTTTCTATAACTTGTTTTTCATACTGCACGAAATCAGTGGTGATTTTTCTTACATTTTATCCTAAGACTTTATCCGATCACCCTTTAAAAGGGATTGAGTTTAGACTAAAAAAAACAAACCCTTATAATTAGAATTCTTGAGTTATTAAAAATCCTTTACCAAATAAAATATCTTAATGTTCCTTAGTACTGATACATACATAAATACCCCATCATTTTTTAAGGGTATATGCTAGTAAAGTAATAGTGATAAGTGGGTATTATTAAGAAAAAGTAATATATACTACCCATATATACAAAGATTTGAATATTTTTTTATACTTTAAATTAACACATTCAATAATTTATCGTCAGTTTTGTGACTTTTTCATCCGTGCTTTTTTTTCCCTCACAGTCTATGATTTGGTAGACATGACTACAAGATCGTCAATGTTTCATTAAAATATTTTTGTCCAGAAAATTTCGTCTGCATTCATTTCCCATAGGCAAATCCATCTCGGGTAAAAACTGCAAAGATTTGTGGTAATACCTACACCAATTTGATTTTTCCAGCTAAAACTATTTCAAAATTGGCTAAAATCAGTTAAATCTTCTCCGCTAACTTTATAGCTAAAATGTTATATTCTCTTATATTCATTTAAAGCCCACTTATCAAATAAAATAACTTTTTACTAAGACTCCAGAACAAAAGATTGTACCTTTATTTTTTATTCAACTTACCAGATTTGTAATAGATTTATTATTTAACTGCAAAAAATATTCACAAAGCACAAGTTTCACTTAAAATTCGATTTACCGATCTTTTAGTAGAAAAAAAAAATGAATTATGGAAAAAAATATTTCTCTTATGTAGGTTGATTCGCTGAGATTGACCTTCGAAAAATGGCTGGAATCGGCTAAATTTTTCCTTTTTTTTTTTTTCAGCTAACTTTATGGCAGAAAATATAAAATTTGTTTTGAGTTAAATACAAAAGAAAATTTAATCGGCTAATTATTTTCTTATTAATGTACAGTTTCTCAGCTATTTGCTATCGTATTTTTTTTTTCAATTAGTTAAGTAGGAGGAAAATCGGCTAGATCTAGTTGAAAAATGGCTGATTTGGCATCCCTGAGTTTTGTGTGAACGAGTGAATTACGAAGCCAGAAAGTGTAGCCAATTGGAAGAACACTTAAGAAATCAAAGGAAATTTAATTTAATTTAAATCAATTTCTACTGATAATTAAAATTTAGGTCTGGTGGATACTAACGAGATAGACCACGAGAACGTGTTTCAAAAGGCAATTTAATTTGTTTTAATTTAATTCTGTAATCTTAATTTAGAAGTAACGAGACTCCTTTCTACCAAAAGTTTAAAATTCTATTTGTTTAGATAAGATTATTAGTAACAAAAAACGAAATACCCACTTCCCTCTTTTTTTCTCCTGAAAAAAAAAATAACAACTGTGTTTGTTCACGTCTGTAGTTATAAGTAGGATTTTGGCGATTGTTACCTTTTCTGCGTTAAATTCAAAACTTTTCTTCGTTAGATTTCGCTGTACTTTTTTCGTCTGGGGACCCTCAGAACGGTCGATTACTTGGACTTCTTATTCTTGACTGCAAAAATGGACTGGAATCTACAAGTGAAAAAAAATTTAACAGTGCAAGGGAGAGAACTCTGGATTACCCTTCCATTGTAGATATCAACACTAAAACCAAAGATTAACAAACTATGGTTATTCATTCAAAGAGTTTTTTCTGACCACTGAACTCCTTTTTCCTTGTGTTTTTAACACAACGTTTCGAACGATCCATTCTACGGTCTTCTTCAGGTGTGCTATCCGAACGTAATGGTAAACAGAATTTTCTCAATGGCATCAGTGCTATAACGTTAAATTCAGGTGATATGATTTTCTTTCCTTGGAAGGTCTGGATTTTTATGCCCTGTCCTTGTTGAATGGTGTAAACCACATTGGGTTGAACTTTGCACTTCAAGGTATGAAAATCTAGGCCTACCTCGGGGGAAAAAACGGGATTTTTGAATGCAAAGAGATTTTGAAACCATGTCTGAAGTCCTAAAATAAAGCATTATTCAATTAATTATTTGGATTCAATAAGTTTAGCTTAGTACAACACAAGATCAAATAGAAATAGAAAGATAATGTTAAACCAGTCTTCCATTTGGGGACAGTCTGCTTACCAAGAAAATCAGCATTCTAAATAAAATTCTTGAAATCTTTTTAGCTTTTTAGAGGACTTGTTGCCATAGAGTTGTGGTTAACAAGCTACAGACTATTACTACTGTAGTGAGTTTGATTCTCAACAAGCCTGGCTGCTGCAGTGTCAAACTAAACTCCCATTTCTATTCAGACTGAAGGTAATTATTTCAACTTCTGTATAATAAATGAAAAAAAAATCATAAATATGGGTCTGGTTAGTCACTCAATAGAAACCGTCTGGTGAGCAACATCTTTTGGCAGTGTGATGAAAAGAGGGGAGGTCAACAAATAAGTGGGCAGTGATCACTAGAAAGTCAGAATTTTCAAAAAATAGGTGGGCATGAAATGATCAATTTAGCATAAATTTAGATTGGAAATTGAACCCCTCACTGAAAACCCACTCAAGGGGTTTAAAGAAAAACAAAATTATCTAAAAATTATCTTTGGAAAATTATCTCTTATCTACAATTATCTTAGATATGGATCTCTTATCTAAAATTATCTAGAAAAATAGATCTCATTCGAAATTATCTTAAAAAATGGATCTCTTATATAAAATTATCTTTAGAAAATGGATGTCTTATCTAAACTTATCATTAAAAAGTGGATCTCTTATCTAAAAATATCTATAAAAATTGATCACTTATCTAAAATTATCTTTAAAAAATACCAGCACAAGATTTGGCCATTGTTGGTCCCAAAATGACCATAGAGAACCCAAAAAAACAAAAAGCGTTTTTAGATGGTGCCTAATAATGTTCTCATGCAAATTTTCAAAGTTGTAGCCCTACAAAATGTGCCCCCCTGAGCACCTGGAGACCCACACACATAGACATGTGGACACTCAAAGAGAGAAGAATCTGTAGCTCACATGACTCATGGCCGGCCATTTGTGGTGATTCGATTTATAATATGTAATGAGTTCCTACCCAACATATATAGCCTTGTGCCAGACTCAGCTAGGATTGGTAAATACCTTTAGGGTTCGACTCTAAATCCAACAACAATTGAAGAGATATCTGCGTGTGTGTATGTAGCGCAATTACTCAACAACTGGACATTGTATGGGGTTAACATTTGCCAGATATATTAGTCAGCTCACAAATGTCAAGTTGGGAGTTTTTCAGGTCAGTGGTTCTTGAGAAGTCAAATATGAATGAATAAAACATTTAGAATGATCTGAATTTAGATATCTAAATTGGCAACATTGAAGAGAGGTAACTGAAATACTTCGGAGCCATAGTTTCCTACGACAGACGGAAACTTATTTCATGTGACATTTATGTCAGGCTGTTCCACACACCATAAAGTTTTCCCCCTTCCAAACTTCCACTTTTGGAATGGATACTGTCCTAGTAAACAAAGTTGGTGATATTTCAGCCGACACATTTGTCTTTAAAACTAAAAGTAACTTGTTGAAAGTCTGGCTTACATTTGTTCTTTTCTGTTTTGTTCTCCCCCCTACCAACAAAGTCGGAAGTGCTATATGTATTCACCCCCTGTCTGTTTTTCCGCACAATATTGCCAAAAGTTCTCAATGAATTTCAACAGCATCTCATGGATCGAGGAAGAAGTCATTACATTTGGGAGTGGCTCCAGGAAGTCTTTTTCTTTACAGCAGCCTCCCCTGTATCATAGCTATATATGAACTGATTTTCATTCAGTTTTTAGTGTTAATGGCATTGTAGGAAGTATGTGTTCCCTACTTTCTAGTTTTAGGGTGGAACCGGTTCTGTAAGGAGGAAATATCTTCTTTTATTGGAATTTGCAAATTTCCAGTATTTTTTAAAATATTTTTTATTTAAGAAGGTAAATCTTTTAATTCAGTGAACATATTTAAACCATGTCTCTACATGATACGAACTATAGCCTTTGTGATTTGCATAGAAATAAACCAAAAGAAGAGCAGACTCTGATCGAAACCTGCAACATTGTTCATTTTTTATTACCATCTGGCAACATTTGTTTCTGTAATAAAACTATTCATTCCCAGTTTATCCAAAATATAAAGAATACAGGTCTGGTTAGTCACTCAATAGAAACCGTCACAAGACCAACATCTGTGTTTTGGAGCGATGAATTAAAATGAAGAAGGGCTGATCAGTGAATAAGTTATTTCTCTGGCTTTCAGTAAACACTAAAAAGTTAGAATTTGAAAAAAAAAGCAAAAACAAGTGGGTATGAAATGTGAAATAATATAGCATAAACTTACATTGCAAATTGAACCCCCACCAAAAACCTATTTAGGTGAAAAATTTGAAAAAAAAAAATTTTTTTTGTAAACAGAAGGTGTGAATGTTTAGATTTTCAGCCCTCTAGCTCCATTATACATAATATATATGCATATGTTCAACCAAACTTGAAAACTAAAGAAATCTATTTAGGCAGTTTTGGTAACAGCTGTTAAAAGATTGAATAAACTTTTCTCTGAAAATGGACACTGACTGGTTTTCTCGAGTCTTGCTACATTTCGTTTGTATCCAAGAAATGTTTGTCTATTTGTGTTTCCATAAGTTATAACTCAATGCTTGCAATATGAGATATAAAAAAGGTGTTTTAGCTTCTTAAATCATGAACGCATTTTTTTTCTCATACCATTTTTATATATCGAGAATTGTTTCTAAAGGAGAATTACATATATTACGTAATGTGATGTAAGAAAAGAAAA
>OY735242.1:8730074-8777574 GCA_963457665.1 Thysanoteuthis rhombus
ATTACAGATATGTGAATCCAGATGCACCCGACACTTTAATATGTGATTGTTTTGTTTTGAAATGAAAAAAATGAAAATTATTAAATAAAATAAATAGATAAAAAAATAACTGAATTAAAATAAGATAAAATATTTTCCATATCAAGAGAAAGATTCCAAAATAAAAAATAGTGATTATTTTCGTGTATGACTGGCTTCGAAAAGATAAAATAAAATGATTCAAGGGGAATAATCTTTTTGACTTAGTCATTGGACCCCTGTTTTGTTTGAGCACTGGTGTATGTATCCACCCATATTTGTCTGCCCTCCAGTGTTATCGATAGATCACAATTATATTTTGTGGAAGTGTGGTCCATGGATAAATGATAAATTGGTTACATTGGGCGGGGCGGGGTGACGGATCCTGGATTTTTTCTTTCGATTGAGAAATATTTTTTCATTAGGCTCCATATACATATTTATATGGATCCACTCATGTTTGTCTGCACAATATCTCCAAAAGTTCTCAATGAATTTCAATGACATTTTGTAGCTATGGGCTAAGAATAAATTGATTAGGTTTTCTGATTTATTATTTCTTTTACAGATACCCCCATGTATTGTAGTTATATATAAACTGATTTTCAGTCATTTTTATTTATCTATTTTTTTTATTTATGATTGCATTGGCAACGGTTATCTTGTCAAGATTATTGCCTTCATTAACATTTTATGCGATATATTCTTCAGTCTTCCTGTATTGTCTGAAGTTCTGTGAAATAATTTGTAAAAAAAGCATTTTTCTGCTGTTCAGATTAGCCTGGCACAAGGCCACAGTAATAGGGCACTCAGAGATTATGTAACTCCATACACTTGTGAATTGGTTTTTGAGACAAGCTTGCTAACCATCTATGGTTGGGAACTCTTTATTCATTGTTACTCCAAGTTTGGATTAGTTTGGCACATGGCCACTATAGGAGAGCTCCCAGTGAAATTGAACTCACTACACCTGTGAGTTAGTAAGTCGAGCTTGTTAACCATTGCCTTGCAACAGGCTACATCAGAAAGTAAGAGGGTTTTTCCGAGAGTTATAGAATTACCTCCCTTGGATTTTAACGAAAACTGGGCCGAAGGTGATATTTGTTTGATGTCGATGTAAGGCAGCACCGAAGTATCAAATACTTATGGAATGTATAAGAGTAATTTTTAATTTGTTCTTGTAGTCAAATCAAATTAGAGTCAGACCCAGAAGTAGATACCTACCACATTTGACAGCATATAAGACCCCCACCCTTTAACCTCTAAAAATGGCTCAACCTCTGTTGTCAAGCCCCACAATGGCCAGACTTCGGGAAGTGGTTTAAAAAATATGTAATAAATGAGTGGAATTCCAAAGAAAGCGTTTTTTTCTTGATTTTCTTTGCTGAAATAAGGGGAAGTCTCATAAACCATCAAATACGGTAGCACCAAATTAAAATATGTATAAAATGTATGGTACTATCAAAGCATCAAATACTTATAAAATTTATAAGAGTCAAGTTTAATTTGTTCTTGTAGTCCAATCAAATTAGACTCGGACATTAAAGTAAATACACTATGAGCGATTTGTTTTTATGAGAAGTTGCACCATTTCAAGTTGAATAACAGGAGAAAAACCAAGATTTGAATTTAGGGGGGAATTCATGAATAATGAAACAAATATTACCACTGGAGTGCTCTAACTTCACCAATATGTGATGTAAGTAGACTACAATGAAGAGTCAACATTGACCGACTCTTTGTAAATATTCCATGGTAACAAAATGACAATTATGTTGATTCAAATTGACATCGTAGACTATCGGAAAGTGGAACATTTTTTTTGTGCAGAATCTTGGCAGCTAGGTTAAATAAAAAAAAACCATCCAGATCAAGACAGAAATTGTTGCCAGTTTTTCTATGAACTTTCAGGGCAGCCATTTTGAAATTCAAAATGGAGGGCTGAGAATGTACATTTCTTACAATCATTACTAAATATTTGTGAATGAATTTATCCCAAATTACTTGTTAGTAATCGCTTCTCCCGTAGCCTATTGTCTACTCCTTTCAAAAAATTTCACTGAAATTCATAGAGAACTTTTAGAGATATCATGTGGACAGACAGGGGCGAATAAAGAAATATGAAAAAGAACGCAAACACATCTCTCAATCAGAAACAAATTCCTTGATCTGGCCAAAAATATAATAATTTATTTCTAATAAATTACTACGACATTCCATCGAAATTCGGTGAGAACTTTGTATGAGATCGTGTGGGCAGACAGGACCAAATACTGAAATTTTTGAAAAAAAAAAACACGGAAAAATATCTCCCAATCAAGAACAAATAGCAATGGTCTTGACTCAAAATCAAATCATTCCATTCTTACAATGAGGAACATTCTTTCAAAAAATTCCATTCAAATTCGTTCAGAACTTTCGAAGATACGGTAACGAATGAAGAAATGTATAAAATACTAAAACAGAAAAATATCTCTCCATCAAAAACGAATTACTGGATCCTCCCAAGAATTAAATCACTTCTTCTTTGGCTTGAGGCATACTTTTCATTGAAATTCATTGAGGAAATTCAACGATATCGTATAGAAAGACAGAGACAGAGAGACATGAAAAAGAAAAGAAAAAAAGAAAAATATCTCTTTCCGTTTTTTTTCATTAATGTCTGTATTCGCTCTTGTCTATCCACGCGATATCTCTAAGAGTTTTTGGTGAATTTCAATGAAATTTTGTGGAATGACAACCCACATCACCAGGAAAGATGATTGAATTTTAAGATGGCTCCAGGAATTTGTTTTATGATTCAGAGATATCTTTGCACTTTTTTCCGTACATTTCTGTGTTCGCTCATGTCAGTCTACCCGATATCCCCAAAGGTTCTCAATGAGTTTCATAGGTCTCTTCAACAGTCTATCTTGGATTACAAAACTTTCCAATGATTTAGCAGATACAGCCATCATTCCAACACCATTGAAAGAACCCTGTACATCTGATGCACGAATATTAAAGTATGTTATCTGCAAACCATTGTGCAACAACTGCCGATCCTCACAATTGTTTGTTTGTATTTTGTCACTCTTGGATACGAAATTACAACTTTTGTGTCCTGTTTTTAACATTGAGCGAGCGAGTGTGTGTGAAATTCATGAAAAAAGGACTGAAGTTAATGTATGAATTATATTGAATCCACTTACTCCACAGATTCTCTCAATCGATGCTAAAAACGCCATTTTAAACTTCAAATGACTGAGTGTGTGGAAGTTTACAATTTACAATCGGGATAAGCATCTTATAGCCATTTTCTGTCGGTTCTAGCCACTTTACAGCCAATTGAAAAGCTATTTGAATTAACCATTATAAAATTGAACCTAATACTCTTTCTCTACGCTTAGCATTGTGGATTAATACTTCATTCTGAATTCAGAATAAAGACAATAGAAAATATTTCCCCCAAAGGTTCGAGTCGTGTTTTTTTTCCTGTTATTCTATATAAAATCGCGCTTCGTTTGGTACTAAGTTTGTTCTGCTTATTTATTTACTTCCCGGTTTGTCCATTTTTTGATGAGATCTGACCGGGCTACTTTGTGGATAATAACAGATACCAAGATGGTTACAATGATGGGAAAAAATCGCAGGCAAAGAGAAGAATGAAACGATTTTCTGATATATACGAATGTAAGTAATCAAAGTTCGATTTTCGTTGCCGTATTTGAAGGCGAATAAGAACCTCTTCCCCAAATAGCTTAATATGTAAACGTAACGTTCGTTGACCAGCCCCACATAGGCCAGGACTTAGGGAGGAGTTGAAAAAAAAACCTGTGTGATAAATGAGATGAATTCAACGAAATACATTTTTTCTCTCTCAATATTCCTTATTGAAGTAAGGGGGGTCTTATATGCCATTATATGCTAATAAATTATGCTCGGACGGATCCAGGATTTTGAGCTGGGGGTACAGTATTTTGAACGAGAGGGTTCCAAATAGGGAATGATTTTTTTACAAATAAATAGGCATTTCAGAAATGGACATATTTGGTCCGACAGAATGAATTATAGATTGCGTTATATCATATAAAAAAAACTTTTTTGAAATGGTCTTCCGTCATTACACAGTCAATATATCACTCAATTTAGACAACGTAAATACATCATTTCAAATAGATTTTTATGAAATATAACGCAATTTACAATTTGAATGAATATGTGCAAAAGAAAACATTTACTTATCTCACTTATTTTAGAAGAAAAAAACATGATGAATTCCTGTTTCAATCAGTGCGAAATTCGCTGTAGTGCAGATTATAATTAGCGTCTTAAGATTCAATTTGTGTGTGGATATATTTTTTTAAAATTTATAATTCAATGCAATTTATTAACTTTAAAAACAGTTTTTGTTTTATCTTATTCATGTCCTGAAAATTAAAGCTTCGGGCGACACATTCTACACTTGGCATCTGGTTTTCATACAAAATATTTCATCTTGTTGTTATTACTTTTAATCAAAACAAAAACAAGAATTATCTAAAATTTTCCTAATTACTGTGTGTTGTATCAAGATTTCGTGGGTGACAAACAAGAGTTCCAGATTTACATTCTTATTCCTCAAATCTGCTACGTAATCTTTTTAAAATACAAAAACGTATTTTTAGCCTTGAACGTGTCTTGATATTTGCCCCACTACAGAGTTACCGTTCTTGAGTTTTATCAAGATTTTGTTTGATCTCAATCTTTTTAGCGACGGATGAAGAAGGGCAATTAGTTTCGTCTATTGACTACTATAACGTTTTTGTCAAATTTCTTTTTACAGTTTGTGCAACCTGTTTGGCCTCTCTAGTTTCAAAGCATCTATGCCGCTGAGAGGGCCGAATTTAACATTGATGGGCCCATTGGCATAACATCTTTCAGGAGTCTTTCTATTTTTGAATCTAGACATTATTTTGAGGTCCACGTTTAAAAAGACCTAGAAGTTTACTGTAAATTGCGATGGGTGAAAAGAATCACGTTTTCAAAATTGGGTTTGATGCAAAAATCTGCGTTATAAGCGATTCCTCGTTGTATTGAGCCGCATTATAACGTGTCTACAGTGAACATAATTCGTAATCAGCTTTATTTCGATGACAAAAATAAATTCCATTCGTGACTGTGTGAGCAATAATCATTTTTCCCATTGAAACGATTCCTCGATCAGTGCGGATTCAAGTGCTTCAATGCATTAACCGCACTATTGCTGTACTTTGGATTGTATTTTTTCATTCATAAAATTTATTTACCTAGATTTTAAACAAAAATCTTATTTTGCTTTGCCCGAGCAGGAATGGGGTTGGACCCCTGAATCGGCACCCATTACAGTTCAGCATCCTATGAACAATTTAATCAAGAATGTCAACAACTGAATTAACCCTACACATACCTAACAGACAAAAAAGATTTTAAAGACAATTGCATTTTTTTAAAAGAAACATTTCGAGATCTTTTCATCGTACTATAATTCACCGAATGTCTGTCCGTCTGCATGTGACAGCATAACTCAGAAATCACACACACACAACATACATCGATTTCTGTGTATACTAGTAGGACCCCGGAGTATGTTTTTATCAAGTATGGAACTTTTGCTGAATGCATTAACCGCACTATTGCTGTACTTAAGTTTATTTTTGTTTTTTATTTACGAAAATTATTTACCTAAATTTTAAACAAAAATCTAATTTTGCTTTGCCTGAGCAGAAATGGGGGTTGGACCCCCTGGATCGTCTGCATTTAATAGCGTAACTCAGGAACCACACAACATATATTCATTTCTGTGTATATTAGTAGGACCCCGGAGTATGTTTTCAATAAATTAGCTTTTTACATTTTAGAAATTTTTAGTTAGGTTGTTGATTTACAATGTAAGTATTTGAATAAACTGAACCCTTACTTTGTGTCCAGCCTCATTCGCACTGACCTTAAAATTTTCTATTAAATCAATTCACCATATATCTGTTCACCCGCCAGTGTTAACAAAACACAATGACAGCTAGAGCTATAGCCACCAAGTTTCCTGAAGTAGTAAGTGCCTCACTAAGCTTAAATTAGGAAATATCTACCATTACTGGTTATTTTCTAGTTCGCGGTAAATCTAACCACTTGAAATTACAGAATTATACATCTTTCAGAATCTTTTATATACCCTGTGACGGGTAGTATAATTCTTAGAAAAATCTTATTCTTAGC
The DNA here is from genome assembly GCA_963457665.1 of Thysanoteuthis rhombus. Classification (NCBI taxonomy): domain Eukaryota; kingdom Metazoa; phylum Mollusca; class Cephalopoda; order Oegopsida; family Thysanoteuthidae; genus Thysanoteuthis; species Thysanoteuthis major. Next base: position 8,736,306 of record OY735242.1, read on the forward strand.
CATCTTAATTTTTTCAAATATGCATCGCACGATCGTCTGATTCTTACTTGGACGAAGAGAAGAAGCACTTCCCCATAGCAGTAAAGGGGGAGTTTCGTTGTGGTTCTGATGCCTTCGTGATAACTATTAGTGGGACCTAAGAAAGTTTTATTCCTGTCCACACGTATGCGTGTGGGCCTACGACGATCAACTCGATCTTGTGTCACATTCCAACTTTTTTCCGTGTGGGTCGGTGATTAGTAACTTCTTGAATATTTTCTTAAGAAACAGAAAGCTACATATCCTTCAGTGTGAGTGTCGATCGTTTTCTAAGACTGGAATACAAATGATAAAAAGTAGTTTTGACAAACAGACAGGATCAAAACAGAAAATTCAAATGACTTATTAAATCAGGCGGCAGAACACCATGAATATCTGCCATCGAAGATCATTTCTAGGGTCCTGTTTTGAGCCCCTTTTAGTCATTAAGTACAGCGATATTCAGATGGTTTAATCAATAGTGACAAATTGTCCTTGAGGTTAACAGATTTCCTCTCACTCTCGCCACACACACACACTCTCTCTCTCTCTCTCTCTCTCTCTCTCTCTCACACACACACACACATGTCGGCATTACTAATGAAACTTCCAATTTCGCAGTGATGGGAATGGGTTTTGGGAACTTGGTAAATGGTAAGTTTGGGTTTTGGGAACTAAGTACTCTTAGATGTCTAACTGCCGTCGCCACCACAGCTTATCAATTTTGGACCCCCCCTGCTCCTAATAGGACACCCCCTGCTAATAGATTTCCGAGAGTCAATCTCTTCTCTCCCTTTTCTAATAGTTGGGAGGGAGGTTCAATTACAGATCAGAAGTCAACTATTAAACAATGGAAGAGGGAGGACTTTAATTGTACCCGCTGAGTGAGTGATTTCAAAATTTTGTTCGACCAAAAGACTTTTCAGTTGGAGTTTTCTTCGAAAACAGCAAAAAATGTTCTTGTTCCTGTCAATACTGTACGTTTTTACTTCCGTTGGATTTTGGGGAACAATCGTACGAATGAAACAAAACAACGACCTGAGTTGGATGATACAAATTTTAATGATTCGAAGAAGATGGAAGAAGAAGAAAGATAGCGTAGGAGAATTCGTTGCAAGTAAAGCCCTTTAATCGCCTGTTTTTCCTGCAATTTGACCCCTGGTAAGAGATACATCTGTCAGCTGGTGAAGAGAATTTTGTAGGGGAGAATTTTGTTAGGTTTAAAAGAAAAGAATGTGGATGATGTTACAATGGAATTTTGGGGTTAAAATTCTTGATGCTTGTATGTGTTTTCTTTTCAATCTTATTGCATGTCGTAAATTTCGTGGATCGGGTTGAGGTGATTTAGATTGGTGTGAGCAGACGTTTTCTTTTTCTGAGATGATTGGTTCTTACAAATTACTGGTTGTTGACTCGAGATGCGAGTTTGTTGATGACGTCACGCGGTTGAAAAAGGCGTTGAGTTTTTGAAAGTACGGAACCATTGCCTGGGATAAATGAATGCTCTGCAATTACCCCTGAAAAAAGGGCGTTTTCATATCTCCTGTAGAAGGTTGGGCTGAAGTCCTGCTAGTGTAAAGGAGGCTTAACCGTCTGGCTTGCTGGTAAAAAAGGCGGTAACAGAAACGTCGTGAGGCTGCAGCTACCCTTAAAGGTTATTTTCCGACGTTTTCATTGGCTGTAATTTTGCCAACGAGAAAATGGAGAGTTTGTACTCCAAAAATATAATTTCATGACATCCGATCACTTTTGTTTTGATTTTTTTTACATGCTGGTAATATCCCAACACAATGTGACTGCCCTATCCTAACAACTTGATTGTGCCGGTGGCCATAATTTCCTACCACACCCGGCTCACTCCGACCCCGACGGCTCAATAAATCGTGACAAATTTTCCACTCTCTGTTTATTTTGACCCCTCGGCTATTGAGCACCTAAATGTACATGGTAATGTCTCCATTTGTATTCATTGTATATAAACAAATTTGGAAATTGGGAATTAGGTATACACCATACCCCCACTCCAATGTCCATCTTCCATTCAGGTGAAGATTCGAATCTTCACTACTTAAATAGCGTATCTTCAGCACATTGCACGACTCAACATTTACTTCAAAACAAACGTTAGACAAAATTTCTGAGCCAATTTTAGTAACAAGTAAAAAAAATTGACCCAGCTTCCGGTGGATATTTTCCCAACATTCATTAATTCTTCATGGCGGCAAACAATTGATTTCTTGCCCTACCCCTCTTATTTATCATCTACCCCACGGACGGTAGAACTAACTACATGACCAAAAATCGGACGTAGAAAATAAAAAAACAAACAAACGAGAAAAAAAAAAAAACACAGGTTCCGACGAGTTTCGAACTCGCGACCTTCTGCGTGTTAAGCAGACGTGATAACCACTACACCACGGAACCAACTGCACAAATTGAAGACAAACTATTAATAATAATTTTGTAATCCGTTCGTCTTTGATGGTATTGTCAGGTACCACGGGCTAAAATTATCCTGCCGTTTATTTGCAGTAACACTATATATTGGTTTCTATATTCGTTAATAAATGGTGTTTTGAGTTGAAAATGGAAATTTCGATGTGACAGATTGTTTGCTTATTTATTTATTTACTGTTTTGATGTTTTGATTTACTATTTGATGAGTCAGTGACTAAAAAATTTGATTGAATGTGCCTCTCGGTAATATTGCACCGCACATATTGTAAAACCCAAGTTAAAAAAATTGTTTTGTTTATGTACATTTTCTTGAGGTTGAGCTCAGTGTTGTAACTTGAGCTTGAGCCGTCGGGTCTCCAAGACAGACTTCTTGGTTGGTGTTTGCCTATAAATATACGTTTTGTAAGAAAAATATTTTTCTTAACAAAGTTACGCTGAAGTGACTCGAGGCAAAATTAAGAGGATACAAAAAAATCGTTAAAATCAAAAGTAAGAAAAAAAAAACAAAAAACCCCGAATCAAACAAACATTTTAAAATGAAATCTGGAGACCTGTCCAGTTCAGGGACTTTACATCCAGTATGCATATCTTTGACTCGATGATCAGGATCAACAAGTTATAATTTTTTCTGGCATTTTTTTTCCGTTATCCATTGACGTAACCTGCATCTTATTGCATTGATCGGACTCCATCCGATATCGAATGTAGTATAGGACTCAAAATGATGATAAATATTTGGAGAAAAACAACAAAAGGATAAAAAAGAAATCATTATCCGGGGGAATCGTTCATAAATCAGTAGTTTTGTACACAGGCTTTCTCGGGTGATTGATCGCTATCAGTCATATATGATTTAGCGGTGATCTGATGAAACCTGCATGTGAAACTCATAATTGATAAATGATCCTCTAAAATTTCACTTCTTTCATCGATGATTCAAGGTGTCAAGAGTATCGTGACACCGTCCAATTAGAGAAGAACAATCGAATAGAAATGAATATTAGTGTGCTGTCGGCAATAGCCGTGCCAACTTTCCATTGCAAATATATATTCTTGAATCTAATAGAATGAAAGATACAAGTTTCATCATCATCATCATCATCATCATCATCATCATCATCATCATCATCGTCGTCGTCGTCGTCGTCATCATCATCATCATGTCTTTTAATGTCCGTCGTTGGACATAGACCTTCCCCAGGATTCGCCACATGGGCGTCACAGAGCCAGTATTTCCTGAACCTGTCCAGTTCATTTCTCCATCTTGTGTTCTGTCGGCCACGGTTTCTTATGTGATCTCTGGGGATCCATGTTGTGAGACATGATGTCCATCGGTTGTCTTTCATTCTTGCATCATTGCCTGCCCATTGCCATTTGAGTTTTTTAAAATAGTTTCTATGATGTCACAGGCACCTGTTTCCTTCCTTATATACGGCGCTGTCTTGTAATCTCTCCATGTAAGGTTGAGCATGATTCTCTCATGCACACATTGCATACTTCCCAGTTTGCAGGTCTGTCTCTTGGTTAGGTTCCAAATTTCAGCTCCATAAGTGACTATTGGGAGGATGCATTGCTTGTATACTTTTCTTTTTAGGATTATTGGGATCATCTGGTTCTTGAAAGTTGAACTTGCTCTGCCAAAGGCTTGCTATCCCAAAGTGATTCTTCGCTTGATTTCCTCCTCTTTTGAGGGTCTCATGGAGATTTGTTGTCCTAGGTAGATGTAGTGGTCTACCTTGCCGAGTTTTGCATCTTCTATCTTGACAGTTATGTTCTTACTCCCAACATGATTTTTGTTTTACTGAAGTTCATGTTTTGGCCGACTTTTTTGCTTTCTTTGTTTAGATCATCTAGCATTAGTTGGAGGTCATGTAGGATCTCTGCGAAAAGGATGATGTCGTCTGCAAATCTAAGGTTGCTCAAGTATTCGCCGTCTATTTTGATTCCTCTAATTTCCCAGTCCATGTTCCGGATAATCATCTCAAGGCAGGCTGTAAAGAGATTGGGTGAGCTGGTATCACCTTGTCTTACTCCTTTTTGGAGCTGAAACGGTTCAATTCCTCCAAAAACATTCCTCAAAATGTAATATTGCAAAAAAAACAAAAACAAACATTTTTTGACCACACATGACATAGTATCTATCAGATGTGTTTGAATGTCCATTTTTTAAATTCTCTCCTTCTTGTTTTCATAGCTGTAAAGTCATCAATCACCGTATTGAAATCTATTCTGGAGCAATATCATTTTCGATTAAAAGCAATGCCAGACCACTCAATTGATTTTGTGCCATGGACCCACGTAACTAGTTTTTAATGAGTTTTAGTTTTGATAAAGAGTGTCCTGCCTTTGCTATAGTAACTGGAATCGTTCGGAACACAAAACGTGCCTCACAAAGGCCAAGTTAACTTGAAGATATCGCAAAGTTGTCTAATATCAAGAAATCAGCCATTTCTTCCACATAGTTCGTCTTTGAAAGTTGATTTCTAAATCAACGAACGTATCTCATATAGTCTGAAGCTGAGAATTGAATGAAGGAGATATTTCCTGAAAATCTGTTTGGAAATACTTCGGTGTTTTTTTAAAAATTCTCCCTCAGTTGAATTTGATAAAAACTTCGGCTGTAAGATCTTGTACGCTTCCCCAATTGAACGCATCTCTTTAAATGATGCATTTAACTGTGAGAAAAGATTGTCCATCTTAGGGATACAAACGGTCACACGAAAAGACTGGTTCAGATCACTGAATCTTTCATCTTCGGCCAATTCGTCAATGTTTTTTTTTTAATCTTACGGAGCCTTCTACCTGAGAATTGGCTTGACAACCCCCTTCTAGCTTTGATTCCCGAGGCTTCTGTGATGAGCTTTTCGGACCAGCTTCTCTGATAAGCAATACCAAACGGTGCATTTTGCAGTAAACTACCTGCAGAAAATAAATCCATCTTTTCGGGATGCAGAGACTTCGTCGGAATATTATATTATTTATTTGTCACTGACAACGAGCAGTAAAACAAAATTAAAATTATCAATTTGTTTCTTGAGCTCCCCCATTCCATTTCTTTCCGTGGATTTTTTGTTGGTTATCGGTATACGACTTTAGCATCTAATTGTGCCCTAGAATCGCACTTTAAGGACATAAACTGCATTGTATTCCACTGTCCATTCTGTTGGACTCAGAGTTTCAAGTGTTGTACGTGTTGATTCTTCAGTATCATATGTGCTCTGGAGTTCATACCTGCGAGCCAGGGGCGGATTGTGCCGCCGGGCAAAATCCTGGGGGTCATGTCAATCTATGATCCGGTGCTGCCTGGAGCCAAGTCTGTAGACCAAAGGTTCTCAAACTGTGTACTGCGGCACGATAGTGTGCTGCAATTGTTTCCTAAGAGTTCTACGTAATTTTTTCCAAACTCAAACATGTATTTCGAATCTTGAACTGTATCACGTCTGCTCTGGTTTCACCACAGATTGGTCATTCTAGTGTTTTTGTCACTAGATGTTGTTTCATCTCAATCTTTTCAGCGACAAATGTAACTCAGAAAAGAAGAGAGGATTAGTTCATTCGTATACCAATATGCTTAAGGAAGAAAACGGGTGTCTGTGACATCATAGAAACTCTTAAAAAAGCTCAAATGTCAATGGACAGGTCACATTGCAAGAATGGCAGACAACCGATGGACATTACGTCTCACAATATGGATCCCCAGAGATCACATAAGAAACCGAGGCCGACAGAACACAAGATGGAGAGATGAACTAGACAAATTCAGGAAATGCTGGCTCCGTGACGCCCATGATAGAGAATTGTGGCGAATCCTGGGGAAGGTCTATGTCCAACGACGGACGTAAAAAGACTGATGATGAAAGAGTAGTCAAATGAGATGAACTAGACAAATTCAGGAAATACTGGCTCCGCGACGCCCATAATAGAGAATTGTGGCGAATCCTGGGGAAGGTCTATGTCCAACGACGGACGTAAAAAGACTGATGAAAGAGTAGTCAAATGAGATGAACTAGACAAATTCAGGAAATACTGGCTCCGCGACGCCCATAATAGAGAATTGTGGCGAATCCTGGGGAAGGTCTATGTCCAACAACGGACGTAAAAAGACTGATGATGAAAGAGTAGTCAAATGAGATGAACTAGACAAATTCAGGAAATACTGGCTCCGCGAAGCCCATGATAGAGAATTGTTGCGAATCCTGGGGAAGGTGTATGTCCAACGACGGACGTTAAAAGACTGATGATGATGATGTATTCCATATGCTGATATAAAAGTTTCTTTCATAGATTACCGAAATGTTTTCGTCCAGTTTATTCCATTTTTACAGTTCGTGTGACGAACAAATCAAATATATTTATAGTATGCCGTCACACAATAACGTCTGAGAATCAGCTACAGTACGTTAATAACCTGATTTGCCTCTCGAGTTTCAACACTTCTTTGCTACCGACCGGATCGAATTTAACACTGATAGGACCCGTGCGTAATATTTCTTGGGTCCCTTCTATTTTTGCATCTTGCTATTTTTATCATCATTTTCAAACAAATCAAAATAAAAATGGAATATCCATAAAATTATGATGTTTGATTTAATGTGAAATCCGTTACGAATCAATGACCTATCTCCACGTAACACAATACAACCTGGAAGAAGTTTAGTTGAGACGTTTCTAACCGCAAGAATTTTTTTTCTTGATATCAAAATATTTCAAAGACATACTATTTGGGGAGGGGGCTGCAGCCGTACTGCTTCATCATCATCATCATCATCATCAGTTTTTCAACATCCGTCGTTGGACATAGACCTTCCCCAGGATTCGCCACAATTCTCCATCATGGGCGTCGCGGAGCCAGTATTTCCTGAATTTGTTAAGTTCATCTCATTTGACTTCTCTTTTATCATCAGTCTTTTTACGTCCGTCGTTGGACAGAGACCTTTCCCAGGATTTGCTACACTTCTCTAGCATGGGCGTTGCGGAGCCAGTACTTTCTGAACTTGTCTAGCTCGTCTCTCCATCTAATATTCTGCCGGCCTCGGTTGCGCATGTGATCTCTGGGGATCCATGGTTTGCACGCTGTACTGCTTACACTGCTCCAAATATGGTCCACGCCATTGAGCAAACTACTGCACTCTTCATTAGTCGTAGGTAACTGCCTCCGTGTAATTCGTAAGTTATCAAATATATAAGTTAATTAATTTATATTGATAAACCTTATTTCATTCCATGAGCAGAATGATTTGAGAAAATTCCGACGTAAAATTCATCTGTTTTCAATGTTTAGAATCGGAGATTTTCGTCCCTGAAAAGTTGTCCACAATGGAACGTAATGATTTGCATTGGAAATTTTTTAGTTGACAAAGACCCAGATTTCAAAATTATACTAAAAACCAACTAATTATCGCACCTGGTACTTATTTATTTATGAAACGTGTATTTTGTGAGAAAAAGATTTAAGAACCATGCTCAACCTCACATTGACAGATCAAAAGACATCATAGAATACATTAGAAAAGTCAAATGGCGATGAGCTGGTCATGTTGCAAGAATGGCTGACAATCAATGGACATTACTACTCACAACATTGATCCCCAGAGATCACATGCGATGCTGAGGCTGGCAGAATACAACATGGACAAACGAACTAGACGAATTCAGAAATTATTGGCTCCGCGATGCCCACGATAGAGAGGAGTGGTGAATTTTAGAGAAGGTTAAAAGATGGCTGATAATGATAAGATAATGGTTATTATAGATACTTATAACTTTTCCGTAATGCCAAGTCCCAGCAGAAATTAAATCCGTTGAACAATATTCGAAACTTCAGTCGAAGATCTAAAAAATATACCATGAATCGGAAATGGAATATAGCCAATTTTAGCCATTTTATAGCCAGAAAGTTGTTATAGTATTCTGGATCTGCTGAACCAAAGATAGCCAGACGCCGTTCTAAATTTACTATGACTCTCCAATTTGTTTAACTATCAAACAACGATTTGTTCTTATTGCAAAAAATATCTCCTTTCTTCACGAAATCTATTTTTACCGTTGACAGTTCTTGCAGCAAGTTCTTTCTAGACTTGGCCTGGAAATCAAGCACCTGGTTGTGACTCTGTGTGTAGCCTCTTAAAGAATGTTCGCAACCAGTCAGAGTATGTTTGAGATTAGCCGTTTTCCAGTATGCATTACATCGCTAAGATCTTTTTTGACTTCCGCAATTTAGACTTTTGATAGGTGTCGTATGCTGCCTCAAAACTTTTCTCTCTTTGGATACATCTGTTTGATGTCAAACGATGTCAGTGACTTTCATTTGATGCCTCCCTCCTTGATATTTAGAATTCCAAAGGCTGTAGCAAGTCGCTTGCTCACCTCAACAAAGAAAATCCCCTTCGACAACCTTTGTAGAAAACGTCAACCAGAGCTGACGCTAGAACTGTCGGCATAAGTTTCTTCAGTTTTTGACTGTCTGGCTGGCTTGTTGGCTATGGATGTATGTATGTACGTATTAATGTGCTGCGTGTACAGGCCACATCAAAAGAGCTAGAAGGCTGTTTCTTCTGTTTATTGTTGTCTCCTGGGAGACGCTGTGGGTGGAATCCATCCTCTGCTTTCTACCGCAAAGCAAAACCACCCCCTTAATCCTAAGTGATGATTCTGTATCCACTAAAGCGATGTTCTTCAACCTTTTTATGTTTCGTACCCACTTACGTGAATTCTATGGGGATACCATTCCCGTACTGCCAACAAATATTCAAATATCAAAGGCGTGTTATACCCCCCCCCCACCCCGTAAAACAAGAGAATTAATTGAAATGTATGTAATGATCCGATTTATGTTTGCAGGTTTGTTTGTTACCCTAACACAGCAATGCCGTTAGAATTCTGTAACTTGAAGAATAAAACAATTTCCAGTACGATTCGAAGCCTAATCATAATATTGTAGGGTCTTCGTTCGCGCTCATCCAAATCAAATGGATGGGACACAATGTTGTTTATCTTATATGCTGATGACATAGTATTCATGTTTGAACATTTGGCAGATTTGCAAGGCTTTGTCAATATATTCTACCAAACCTTCAAACGTCATGGATTAACTATATCCATAAATAAAAACATAACAATGGCCTTTAATACAACGAATAATATCATGGCAAGTGAATTCATCGATGGAAAGCACATTTTAGATGAAAGCGAACTCACATATCTGGGACATAAAATCGTCGATAAGCATCAAAATGGACACAAGTTTGAAATTCCTTGATGCTTGTATTTGCGGTAGACTATAATACTGTATTTGCGCATTTCCATTGTCAGCAAAGGAACTGACTAAAATCGAACCAATATGGAATGGATTTCCAAGAAAAATGGTAAGAAAATGTTACAAACTAAGGAAACTCCGAGGAAAACCAAAGATTTTATCATAACTGGACACGAGGACCGGAGTTCCATGTATTCGAATGAAAAAGCGCGGCAAAATACCCAAACTGTCTCTCTCTCTATCTCCGATTTCTGCGTATCCCAACAACTAAAATACTACATCGCTCACATAACACGACTGGAAGATTCTTCATTTGCAAAAGCAACTGCTGTTTTAAACGGTTGTACAAAGAATATTATCAATGCTAACGGGAGAAATACGAAATATTAACAGCAATGTCGACGATACAATTCCAACGTAGAAGCAAAATAAAGCCGGGTTCAACTTTCTGATGGTCAAAATATATGGAGTCTAGGAGATACTTCCCGAATTCCAAGAATTCAAAAGAGTAAAGATGATGATGATGATGGATGTATTTTTTAAATATTTTTACGCAGAAATAATTTCTTTGAAAAAAAAATATATAAAGGTATTATTTCATGAACTCTGCAAAAAGAAGAGCGTGAGGGAAAGAGATGACGAGAGAGACATATTATGGACTTTTTCTCATTATTTTCACCTGATACGAACTAGTGATCCATGGAAATATTTCAATGAAAAAAAAATGCTTTTATTAAAAAAATATCGAGTTGGTATGGAGAAAAAAAACTTCTTTGAAACTATGCTGCATTTCAATTCCTACCTAAAAAGTCGACGACTGTCGGCTTCCTTTTTGCTCTCTGAACTTCAAAAGACCCCAAACAATCAGAGATATACAATCTTTCACATGACCTATGTCGATTCTTTTTTTTTTTTTGTCTGATCATGTCTAAAAAAGAAGCTGGTGATGCATGAAGCTTTAATCAATCTTTTCATTTTTAATTCTGTCCCGCTTTCGTCATGAACATTTCAATACTTCACCACAAAAGACATTTCTGTAAATTGTAAGCACGTTTGACGACGCCCACTTTACCTTTAGTTAAGATTTAGAACTATTCTCTACTCTTGGCTAAATATCTAAAACGGCACTTCCTACTCACTATAAAAGCCCTGAACACACGTGTTCACTCGACCCGGCTTTCTAGCCGGTTACCTTCTGCCTTTCCTTCTCTCTACATTCGCTACCGGCATAGTTTCTATTCTTTAACCAAACCACGTGAAGGCAAAATCCTTTGTCCCCAGCAACATCTTCTCGCTACACACAACCAACAGCCACTAGTACTCTCCCCCCGCACAATATAGGAACCATCATACCTATGACTTGTGAATTTCTAACTTATCCATGTGCAATAGTATCTACACACGTATTTGACATTTAACACTTTTCTCGTCATAAAAACGTCAGCAACGAAAACTACAAAGACTGTTTCATCCTGATGCTGATAAATTATAGCATATTAACTATATATAGCCTTCTTACCAGACGACCAGTCTTTTGTCTAATCCTTTCCTGTTCGGCCTTGGAAATTGTACATTTTGTTTTAGAAGGTTCTTTACTGACATGTGGAAAGGAGAACAAAAATAGACTCCAATGTTTCTTAAACACATTATTCGTTTGGTTAGAAAGCACTAGACTCCTAGTAATAAGGGATTATTATGAGTACGGGTTTAGGAGTAAGGCTAACTTTGAATTTTCAAACTAGTTTGAGTTTGCTTAAGGACCAATCAACAGACCGCTACAAAGGTGATATTTTGAAGTGAACTGAAATTACCGGAAGTGAGTATTTTTTAAAAGTTTTTTGTTCTCATGGGTCGATGGATTTTATAAAATGATTTTATCGTAAATGTCTGTCGATATTCCATTGTTATTGTAATAAACTTGTGGTTTTTGAGTTAAGGTCCTTCATTACAGGAAAAGGGCCTTTTAAAGGGGGTCTATTGAATTTTGAAATAAAAGACTTTTACTCGATTATTTCCATTTGATGTATTTGCCTTTTCGAAACATTGATTCATAGATTTTATAAGCATCAAATATAGTTCAGTTTATGTGACGTCAGACTATTCTTGTAAAAACTCGAAAGATTCGCGTGCTCTTTGAAAGCAAGAAAAGTAACGTAGACAATCGGAAACTAATTCAAATTTTGCTATATAAAAGTTCCTTCTATTTTGAACTATTTTTTTCAATTTTCAACTAGCCACCATTCCACAACAGGAACTCCTACTGAGCTGAAAATTTGTTATTAGGGTCGACTTTTCATGTACATTTTTAAAAATACCTTTGCGGGCCCGAACCCTCAGAGGAGTCAGTGGATCCCAGGCTGGGAATAGCTGGCCCAAATTAATGGGCCAATTCTAAATGTTTGCCCGGGCCGTTTTGGGATCCCAATCCGCCAATTGTGGGCAGCCCAATGTACAAAATATGCTTGCAAGGCACATCTGTGTTGACCCCACCGATGACAGCTGCACCGTCGTAACCTTGCCCACGGCATTTCCGTATTTTTAGATCTTTTTTCTTTCATGGGCTCTATTACTTTCTTCCTGACTTGCCTTCATCAGCATAAATTAATTAGCAAAAAACTCCGTTCAAATGAGTTTTTACTAATATATAGTGTTGTTTTGGATTATTGAGAAAAAAGTGCGTTTTTCAGATAATTCTTGATTTCCTTAAGTTCTTCAGTTGGCAATAAAGTTGGGATATAGTGAGGATAGACAGGAGCTGATAAAGAAATGTATGGAGACAAAAAATGCAAAAATATCTCTCGACCAAAAACGATTTCTGGAATCCATCAAAAATGAAACCACTTCTTCCGTACGCCGTAGCTCAGCTTTCCACAAAATTGCATTGACATTCATATAGAACTTTTGGAGATATCGTATGGAAAAGCAGGAGTGAATTCATCAATATAGGGAGAAAAAAAAGGAAAGCCGTGAAATTTAATCACGTTTTACTTATCACGTGCCTCACCCTTCAACGAAATTCCATTAAAAATTGAGAACCTTCGTGGATATCGTGTTGACAGACATGAACGAATACAGAAATTTATGAAAATGATATCAGTTAACCAGGAAAAAAATCTCTGGATCCACTCAAAAACGAAATCACTCCTTCCTTACAATGTGGCCCACCCTTCCACAAAATTCCATCGAGAACTTTTGGATCTATCGTGTAGACAGATAGGAGCGAAAACATGAATTCATAAAATATCAAAACGGAAAAAAATATTCCTATTAGAAAACGAACTCTGGATCTAGCCCAAAATTTAGTTACGTCTTTCTTGTTTTGGTGATATCGTACGGACAAATAGGAACGAAAGGGGGAATGTATTCGGAGAAAAAAAAAACACGAAAATATCTCTCAATCAAAACAAATAACTAGATAAGCCTCAGAATGTATCAGCTCCTTTTTTGATCTTATGGGATAGGGAACCGTTTTTGCGTGATGTGTCGAAATTTCGGTTTTGCTCCCGACCCTAAGTGTCATCCAATTACATATTATCATACATCAATTTAAAGCTTACATTCTACCAAAAGGAATGAGGGATAACTTTCAAGTACTTTGGATTTCGAGGTATTGACAATTTCGATTTCGGCAGTTGTCAGCTCAAGTCAAAAATCGCCTCTACTTGATTTTTTGCAATTTAATCCAACTTACCAATGTCATATCCCACATTCCCACAGACATGATCCAAAGGTCAGAAAGTCAACGGCAAGGATGTTTGGCGATGTTGGATAATTCAATTTTGCGAAACCTATTCAGTTAACAATGGATTGTTCTTCAATTTTAATCTCATTCCTCTGGTATTTAAAGGGGCCAATAATATAATTTTTATTGTATAGATTTATTAACTAATAATTTCGTTATTAGCAAACAAGATTTCAAAATCTGAGTAAGAATGTTTTCAAACGCAGAAAATTTTTACACGAAAGAGAAAATTTTTTTCGACCTTCAAAAAAAGTTCTCTTTCTATCTGATAAATTTTTTTGCTTGAGACCCCTGATGGGCACCTCTTCGTTAAGGCCACTGCTCGCTGCTTCCCTAGAACATTGTCCCACTGGTAGTTACAGCCCTGGTTAAATTTATTAAGCTAAATCTCGTGATAGCTTGTAAACCACAATTAGTTGGTATTAGACTAGACACTAAAAGACACTTTTTGATTATGATCTGAGGGTAGAGAACAAGTTGCTTTCAGCAATGAAGAATGAAAAAATGTAAAAATAAGATTGTATAGCTCTTGGCAAGTTTAGGACTCTCAATCCCCTGTCTGTAAAAGCAGTTCTGATATCAACTACAACATGGAGAGACAAATCACATGACCAAAAATTGAGTGTAAAAGATAGAAGAAAAAATTAGACAGGTGAAGATTCAAATTTTCACTACTTATATAGCGTATCTTCAGCACATTGCACGACTAAACATTTACTTCAAAACAAACGCTAGAGGAAATTTCGAAGCCAATTTTAGTAACAAGTAAAAAAAAAATTGATCCAGCTTCCGGTGGGTATTTTTCCAACATTCATTGATTCTTCATGGCAGCGAACAATTGATTTCTTGCTCTCCGAATATATCATCTACACCATGGACGGGAGAACGAACTACATGATCAAAAATCGAATGTAGAAAACGAAAAAAAAACACAGGTTCCGGCGAGTTTCGAACTCGCGACCTTCTGCGTGTTAAGCAGACGTGATAACCACTACACCACGGAACCAAATATGATGAGTTGTAGTGAGTCATCACTCATACCCGTTTCATCAACTTAACCCAGGTTACCGTCGACGTATAGTATCAAATAGCTACCTATGCAAGTATCGAACTGTCTTTTTCTACCTGGTAACACGGACTTGGCATAGATTCGATTTCCTATAACCTTCTTTCGATTTTTATACGTGTCCACATATCTCTATTAGACACTTTTCGATCGGCTCTGTTTATGTAAACAACGGAAAGGGGAAGGAGGATGTGTGACGCCGTTAGATTAATATATATCCTGATCGATAGGTGACTTATCTAGTGTTTGTTTTTTGCAGTGTTGCCAACTATCGTTTGTTATAAACAGCCAAAACTTTCTTTAAAATGGCTAAAATCGGCTAAACCTTTAAATTTCCGGCTAACTTTATAGTAATATATTATAGAACTATATCCCAAACTCAAGTTTTTTTCGATGTGTTGAAATGACCTCCCGTTATTACATGGTGAATGTATCATTTGGCCAAGACAACGTGATAGAATGAACAATTAAAAATAAATTAGGCTACTGCAGGATTCGAATCTGCGACAGGCAGCTGCTTTAATGTGACGTTGCTCTCACCATTGAGCTAAACCGCCGCCGGTAATCCAAAGGCCCAAATAACTGTTTCAACTCCCAAGTCCCATTTTGCTTATTCACAAGCAGCTACCCCAGCAGTCGCAGGTTCGATTACTGCAGCAGTTCCATTTTCTCTATTTGTTTATTCTATTCAGGTCGTCCAGGCTAAATGATATATCCACTGTGTAATAGCAGGAGATCATTTCAAATAAGAGTTTTAATATAATATAACGCAATATATTATCATTTTGTCGGATCCTATGTCCATTTCTTGATAACACACATAGACACACACACATCCATCCATCCATCCATCCATACATACATACATACATACATACATACACAAACACACATCTCTCTCTCTCTCTCTATCTATCTATCTATCTATCTATATATGAATACATGTGTGTGTGTATATATATACACACACACACACACACAGATATATATATATATATAATGCTCAATTGGTTTGATGTAAAAGTTCCTAGCGCCAACTATTGCACAGTGTTTGTAAAATCTGAGAAGCGTCTTTGACGTTGTCCCGGCCCATTATTATTTGTGCAATCAGTCAACAGTGGTACGTAATTTATAAGCTTTAAGGAAATTCTGAAAGATGAAAAATGGTTCCACGTTGCAGGACTTGCTGGATTTTCTGGCTAGATCAAGCCCCACCCCCAATTGTATAGCCGATAAAAATCTGCGATTGCCACTAAAAAATAATTAGCCGATTTAATTTTAATTTATAGGAAACTCAAAATCTATATCTGATATTCCTACCCACGGAGTTAGCTGAAAATAGGAAGTATTCAACCCATTGTAGCCATTTTTGGAGGTCTGTCAAAGCAAATCAAATTACATGGGGAAATATATCATTTCATAATTTTCATATTTTTTTCTTTTTACTTAAGATCGATAAACCGAATTTCAACCGAAACACTTGCTTTAAGGATATTTTAGGCGTCAGATACTAAATTTTCTTAGCAAATCCACTACAAATCGGGTGAGTGCGTTGTTATCTTATTCGATGATTTGGCTTTAAATGGGTGTCAAAACATATCTACCCGTATAGTTATCCGAAAGCAGAAAATATTTAGATGACTTCAGCCGAGTTTTGAAGTAGTTTTAGTCGGAAAAATCAAATTTGATTTGGCAACGCTGACTTACAGAAACAAACGTTGGTCAGCGTCTTAATATCTTTCTATTAATCGATAGAAAAAGGAAAGAAAGTCATTCGTGAACAAAATGGTTGCTGGCGACGAAATAAACATTGATTACGAAAATCGAAAACGGAAAGAGAAAATCATGATTAGATCCAATATGACGACCTTCAACATCTCAGATTAAATATCTACCAGAGGGAAAGTAGCTTTTCTCTGGGTTTTGAGACGTTCAAACATAATTTTTAGATGTGTCTACACATCTGTATTAGAAGCTTTTCGATCGGTCTGTCGGTCAGTCGATCCCAGTTATGTTAACAACAGACATAGGAAGGAAGATGCGTGATGTCATTCTAGGTATGATTTAATTAGAATACGTGACGTCATTAAAAGGTGTCACATTTATTCTGATCACTTTTTTACCAGCTGGTGATGATGTTATAACAGAATATTCAAAGACCGCATAAAAGCCAAAAAATGGCCCCCAAAACGCCCCAAATAGCCATTTACAATTTTTATTGAAAATAAAACTAGTAGAATAATTCCATATAGCAATATTTTACAAATATGAGAATCTGATTTTCTTACATTTTCTTCGTTTTTTTTTGTCCTGAAAAAGGGTCTTAGTATTTTAATAGTAACTATTTTTCTGAATTCCTCGGGTCAGAATCTTAATTGTTTGTCCTGTAATCTGTTTTTTCGTTAATCTTGCTGTGTCTATTCTATGATTATACCAGATAGAATTAATTTCAACCCTATAATACACAGAGTACAAACCCGAAGCTGAACATCAAAAATAGAAAATTGCATAACTTTAAAAGTAAATACATATCTATAGACAGTCGACAATGAAGTACACATATAAAAAATGTCCGTGCAAAATGCTAAATACATAGCTTCACATTTTAGGCTGTAACTTTCCATGCTCAACAGAAACAAATTGAATAGACACACTGTCAGAGAGTCAATAGAATTCTCTTTCCAACGGTATATATCTCCACCAAAGATTAAATCCATTATCTATAGATTGTGGACCATAAATTACACATATATGTGAAATTCCTTCGTTCTAGAGTCAACTATAAAACTGGAATGTGGCTCAAAACATTTGAACATTTTGTGAATGTCCTTGCTTCAAAGAGACACCGATGGATAATGAATAATGGCCAGCTAGACATTCTTCGGATGACACGTAAACCTGCTCCAGATGAGGTATTAGTTCTTATTTCCTGTGCATATAAAAATTCAATGAAAGTTGTTCGTGCGTTCAGCATAAATTATCATATACAATAACTTGTCAGAGTTCGCATTGTGTAAACATTTCATGAGATATGCTGTCTGACGACAGGGATGTTTCTGATCTAGACTTGAGTGAGGACCCCAAGGATCTCAATTCTCTTGGATTTTGAACTCCAAAGTTCAATGATTATTCTGTGATGTTAGTTTGTTTCTCAACAATATATTCGATGGGAAGTTTACAATTGTGTGTAAACTGATTGTTGTTCAGATAACCTTGGATTGATTTGACCTATTTCAGGATAAAGAGAAACGTTTACAATGGTATTTGTATTTTATGCGTGTTATATCAATGTCCCAAAGGTTATTTGTCATAGAGACTGATTCTTCACAACATTTTTCCACCCCTGAAAAGCTGAAAATTGACCCTAGGTCGAACTTTACCTTACAAGATAATGAAAAAAGCGTAAGGTAACTCATCAAGATAAAAATTTTTGAGGTATTGAGAAAAGCTTTGAAGGAGAATTTCAATATTTATGCTGGATTAGCAGATTTTGTTAGATTTCTTCTCAATTTCACCTTGAAGTTTCAAAATGCACGAGATCTTACTTGAATTATCAAAGTTAACAAAGAGCATCCAGAGAACGCATACGTCTGTCAATAGCGTTGTAAGAGAAAGTAATTGTGCATAGATCCACCACAAAATTTAACCACCTCTTTCATAGCTTATAGCCCACACTTCCACAAAATGTCATAGAAACTCATTGAGGGCCCTTGGAGATATCGTTTTGACAGAGCATATTTATAAATGTTTTAAAAAAACAGAAACGTATCACTCAATAAGAAACTGATTCCTGGATCCGTATCCAAATTTATCCACGTCTTATTTATCCCATTTTCCACCTTTTCACAAAATGTCATTGAAATCCATTCAGTACTTTCAGAGATATCGTGTGGATAGACTGGAAAACAGACGGGAAAAATTAAATGGTATCCCCTGGATTATCCCCAATTCAACAGATATATGACTAGAAAAGTCTTCTTAACATTTATATTTTAAATCTATAAAAATATTTTTTATTTTGATGTATAATGTGATTTTCCCTCATATTTCAATTGACTATAGTGTGCGAGGATGAGTCAATAGTTAACTGCACTTATCGCATTATGGTTTATTAGAACAGTACGGAAGTTACAAATACATTATTTTTCAATACGGTGAATCAATAATTAACTGCACTTATCGTATTATGGTTTATTAGAACAGTACGGAAGTTACAAATACATTATTTTTCAATACGGTGAATCAATAATTAACTGCACTTATCGTATTATGGTTTATTAGAACAGTACAGAAGTTACAAATACATTATTTTTCAATACGGTGAATCAATAATTAACTGCACTTATCGTATTATGGTTTATTAGAACAGTACAGAAGTTACAAATACATTATTTTTCAATGCGGTGAATCAATAATCTACTGCACCTATCGTATTATGGTTTATTAGAACAGTGCAGAAGTTACAAATACATTATTTATCAATATGGTGACGAATTATGGTTTATTAGAACAGTACAGAAGTTACAAATATATCATTTTTCAATATAGTGAGTCAATAATTAACTGCACTTATCGTATTATGGTTTATTAGAACAGTACAGAAGTTACAAGTTCATTATTTTTCAACATAGTTTCCTTCTTTTGTGAATCACTTTCACAAGTTTGGATATGCTGTTAGAAAAATATGTCTTTGGTTGGCTACGTCAGCCAGGTATGCATCACGTCTTCTACATCTGAATCCGTTGCAAAATGATGACCTCTTAAGGCGTCTTTGAGAGAAACAAAAATGACGGTAATCTGAGGGAACAAGAACAGTACTATAATGAGGACGTTCCAAGAACTCGGATCTCGGTTCCTGAAGCGTTTGAACCGTGTTGCCAACTGCATATGAGAGCGCATAGTCAGGCAAAAGACAAAACAATCTCCAACATTAGACGTCGGCGTTTGCTTCGAATTTCAGACCCATTTTTTTAAAACATTGCAATAATACTCACTCTGCCATGGTAAAACACTGTGTATCATTCCAAGAAAAAACAAACTCTGATAGATTCAGGCCCCTGGTACGTCTTCAGCCCATAAGAAACAGATTTGCTCGTTGTTCTCCCTCCATGCAAAATGTGAGCCGAGAGGTCATGTATACTTGTTGGTAGTACAAAGGCAACTGACTCTTCAACGACGAATATCCGCTATAGCGACAACAGATACGCCACGATCCAACCTGCAAGCGCAGAACCCAGTACGGACAACCTAAAGGAAAAAAAGTACGGACTTCAGTTTCTGACAGAAATTCTAAAGCGAGGTTTTGTTTTTATTCAACGATTCTTTCAAATAAGCGTCTTGATCTTTGTTGTTTTTATCACAACTTTTTTTTAATGTTACCCTTTATTCTGTCAAGAAGTGTAAGCTGATCTCCCCTCTCCCTTTTGATTGCAACCAGAGCAGTGGCGACGCCAGCATTTTTGTACCAGTCTGTGCAAGGTTCGACCAAAAAACTATGAGGACAGTCCAAGTTGTTATTTAAGTAATAATGAGTAAAGCTCAAATTTAACGAGCCCTGGTCTGGCGCTGCCATTGGTCCAGTGTCCGTCCATGGAATTTGAGCTCACAACCAACAATTTTTCTCAATGTAGTGCTGTGCAATTAATCTACTGTGCAAGTATATTCCCGTACTGCCTTACCTAGAGATCGAACACATGACTCTACGAAACGAGGTCAACTTAGCGACAGGAACCAGCGTTTATGGGCATTTGCAAAAATTACATGTAGAGACATACTTAATCGACTTACGCCCTATCGACTTACGCCCGATCGATTTGCGTCCGATCGCCCATAATAGCACAAAACCCATTAACTGCGAATGACAAAGATTTTTGTCATGTTATTGTGAGCTTGATAAGGAGAAAGCAGTGTATACGTCAGAGATGGGGGTGAAAAGGAGAAGGTAAAAGAGCAGACGCCTTGCCTGGGTTTAATTAATGACATTGAAAAAAACGTAATGGATGACATTCGTTCCCTCTCGTCGGTAAGGTAAGGAGGACGTATG
The DNA here is from genome assembly GCA_963457665.1 of Thysanoteuthis rhombus. Classification (NCBI taxonomy): domain Eukaryota; kingdom Metazoa; phylum Mollusca; class Cephalopoda; order Oegopsida; family Thysanoteuthidae; genus Thysanoteuthis; species Thysanoteuthis major. The sequence continues at coordinate 8,756,887 of OY735242.1, forward strand.
TACAATATAGAGATCTGGTTAAGTATGTATTCGTCATGGTATCTTGTGTTACGCAGTTATAGAACTCGATGCAAGGCTGGAGTGACACAGGTGGAAAAATAAAGCTTTAATCATAGTTGTACTTCAGCGTATTTTTGACGGGTATATAGTAGTACTTACATTAAAAAAAGCTGTTAAGTGCTTCTGTGTCATAATATGCAATGATGTATAGTTAAGCTCACATCAAAGTTGTCACCTCTGATGGTGTAATAGACAGCATGTCTGCCTCCGATGCAGAGGGTTCTGGTTTCGAGTCCTGTTATGAGTAAAGAGTGTTGAAAACCCAGTATATGAAAGCGAGGGTTAAGATTCTTTTTCAATCGAAGCCCACTGACTCTACCTCTACTCCACCATTTCTTCGCTCCTCTTTAGTCATTTTTCTGCGCTAAGAAACTGAATATTCTTGGGAGGAAGAAAGATTCTGATTATTCAAGCCCCCGGTTTTGCAATTTTCGACATGAAAATCATTTGAGTAAGTTTCGGCATCTAATCTGTCTGTTGTGCATCAAAAATCAAGAAGAAAGTGATTATCAGTGGTCAGAAATTAATGTACACGTTACTGATAGAATAGGATTATAAACTGTATAACGTAAATTCATTGTTAACGATTTTACTATAAACATGCATAGAATATGATTTTACTATAGAAACAAGATTATCAGATATTGAAGATCAAAGCAAGAATCTATCCATATAAAATGCAAATTAGTTCGTTTAATTGTGTAATTTTATAGTTGTATCTCTATTTTGTCCGATTCCTGCTATAACGCAAAAGTTTCGATGGATTGGTCCATGAGAAATAGATTAACATAGCCAATAAAAACAATTAAAGGGTTGTAAACATATGAGATCGTCTGTTATGACATAACAATAAAGATCACATCACAGAATGGTTGTTCGTTTGAAACTGGAGAAGATTTTTAAAAAAGTGTATGAGTGACTGAATTAAATGTTTTATGCGATCGGCCTACCTATTCATCATTAGATAATTTTGTTTAACACTTAAAAAAAAACCAAACTTCAAATTATGATACTTGAACTATTAAAAATAAATTACCTAATAAATAAGCTTTAGGCTACTTGGTGCCGATCCATCCATAAATAACCCCGTCATTTTTGACGGGTATATGGTAGTACTTGCATAAAAAAAAGCTGTTATGTGTTTATGTGCCAAAATATGTCGTGATTAATAGTTAAGCTGACATTGAAGTTGTCAGCTCTGATAGTGTAATGGATAGCATATTTGCCTCTAGACGCAGAAGGTACTGGTTTCGATTCCTGGTATGAACGACGAGTGTTGAAAACTCATTATTAGGTCAAATAGGAACTCAGCAGCTAATTGAGTACACTCTAAGCTGCATGAGTTATTCTGTCAAGCACCATGATAACAAGAAGCATAAGTTCAACGATACGTACACCATCTGTGGTCATAGTAGCAGGAAGAAGAGCAAGTAGTCTTCTGTTGAGTCAAATGATTCTCATGTTATTAAAATATGGAAATATCCCGCGAGTATCATTTTCCAAAAAAATCGTAAACGGCTCCTTCAAAATACAAACATGCCGAACTTGTACTATTATTACATCATAGTATTAATGATGTCATGCCTTTGATGACATCAGATCTCTTTTTTCCTATTTCTGTTGTTTAATGTAAGAGGGTCAGACCGACTGAAAAGCGTCTAGTAAAGCTGTGTCAACACATCTCTTAGCTGACACGTACAAAAATTCAACGGGCGCTTTTCCTACGTCGAAGTTGGAAAAGAGTGTAACAATTGTTTTACTGTTGATGCTGCTAGTACAGAAAATATGGGGGAGTGGTCTTGCATACTCACTCTCTTCTCCATTATCCATCGTGGCCTTCCAGAGAAATCATTTTTGTCAAGATATCTGTCGATGATAAAGAGCTTCGTGGGAAGTAAATTCATGCATTTAGCTATTAGTGTTAAGTGAAATTCTATCTCGGTTTGCCGATTTAATTTTTACTGTGTCCATAATCGTTCTTTTCATTCTAAACGAGTTCGAATCCCAGCCAGGACAGTTTGCGGGCACTTTCGTACTGATGCCGTTGGGAGAGCCATCCACTTAAGTAACTACTACATCACCTACCACATGTCACAGATCAGTTATAAATGCATGGGCTTCTTTTAAAACCATGTAGGAAAAAAGTCGAATTGGCCGTCTGATATTGTCATTTACCTCTCAAATTGTCGGATTAACCATAATCCATACTAATACACTGATATATATATATATATATTAGAAGTGAGATGTAGAGACTTACATGCACTGCCTTGTTTAACTCAGCCAACATAGTTGGAGAGGGTATATGTAAGTCAGTGGTGTCTATCTGTCTGAACGAGATATTCAAAAGCTCAAAATGTATTTCAATTGAATTTTGTGGAAGGTTGGGTGATGGGTTACTGGAGAATTGATTAAATTTGGGGCAGATCCGGTGATTTGTTTTCCATCGAAAGATGTATTTTTTTATTATTCTGCAAGAAAAAAAGCTAAAAAAAATGAACGGATTGTACAAAAAGCTAGCTTTATATTTCAAGGGAAGGAACTCAGTATTTGTGTATATAAAGTGCTTTCCCACGTGATATATTTTTAAAAGATTTTAGTTAGAGTTCAGTGTTTTTTCTCCTCTCTAAACTAATCCATCTCTCGTTATATACATCATTCAATTAGTATATGATGTCACGGAGAGATAGTTTAGGTCCCCCAGAGCAAACGGGGTATTATGATGATTGAGAAAATATGTTAGTGATGGGTGATTTCTTTTGATGTAAGGAATAATGTACATAGAAAAAATGTTACATAGACCAGCTTAGAAAAAAATTACCATATTTTGTTACCCATAAATTTATTAATTTATCTCTAAGTAATATTTAACATATTCGACCATAAATTTACTTCTAGACAAACTAATAAATTTAGGTTAATGAATTGAAGTATTTTTTTCAAGTTAGTCCAAAGAAATTTTTTTTTCAGTATACGTCTGGGTCATGAAATGATCTAAAGTTTGGAACATGGTCTGCGTTTAAAATAATCGATAACGGGGTTTTCCCTGAGTGTCGAACTCTCTAAGCACTAGTAATTACCATAAAAGCCTTTAACTGAACCTTAATGGGTCAAAACTCAACTAATCAAACTAAATCTAAAGTACCTACACAGAAAAAAAAAAATGTTGCATAGACCAACTTGAAAAATGACTCTAATTAGTCAAATGTAAATTTATTAGTTTATTCTATATATATTTATCACATTCAGTGACAAATTTTCTTCGAGACAAACTAATAAATTTAGGTTAACAAGTAGATGAAACGTTTTTCAGTATATGACCAAAGACTGTCGGTTCATTCATTAAATTTAGTGCCTTTTCTCCCCTTTCATTTTTTCTAGGGGAGTAACTCTGACCTGGGCCGTAATCTACACAAGCTGTTCCACTATCAGATTACTTCTCTGATTGGGGAGCAGACCTCCACTGTTGGCGCTCATCTGCTCAGGGGCCACAGACCCCTATTGTTAGCTCAGGCATCTGCCAGGGTAAGGAAACTCCTTGTAAAACCTACGACCCCGGGGGACCTGTCCCTATTCGTGCCACCTCGGTAGACCATAGGATGCAAACCCTTGGCTCAAAGGGTGAGGTTGGCCCTACGCACGTCTTCACCTTAAAACTCCATTGCACAGGATCATTTCGCGCACATGGCTCCACCGTCTAAGAACCCCAAATACGTTAAAAAAAATCCTATCAAAATCTTCGTCCGCGAAGTCAAGCCGTTCATTCATTAAGCCAAGGGTGGAATAGCAAAGACTTGTATCTCTATTATTGTTCGGACTATTCTCATCTTGGTTGTTTTCCATACAACGTTTCGGCCGCTGTACTCTACGGCCAACATCAGGTATCATCTGGTAGGTGTGGGGGAAGTAACGAATCTAACTATTTATTTTACCGACGGGGGTATATAGACCGCACTAGCAGTATATTATTTAGAATTTCGAATTATTATTGTCTCACACTGGGATTGAACCTAGAACCATTAGATTACATGCTGTAATTCTGTCTGATTCTCTACCCACTACGCCATGTATCCAAACGTTGTATAGAAAACAACCAAGATGAGGATAGTCCGAACAATAATAGAGATGATAATAATACCTCATCTCAAAAATTCAGAGAAACAGCAAAGATTCGAGTGACTTCTATTCCCATACCCGAATGTCGGCCATTTTTACGAGATGAAAGTTAAAAGTTAGTGTAAGTATGCGCTCTCCGAGTGCTTTCTAGTTTGTTTTTTTTTTTTTCTCTCTGTTGTATTTACGGTAATTCTCTCCTCCATAGGCGTTACTCTTTCTCTTGGGAATGTATGAATAAGCATAAAAACAGCCAAGCCCGCGCATATCTGCACGTGCGGGCGTATACGTTTATCATTGTTCTTAGTGACATTTGAAAGCCGGATTAATTGCCTTGCCAAACTGAAAAGTTGCTAACAGCAACAACAACAACAACAACAACAACAACAACAACAACAACAATAATAATAATAATAATAATAATAATAATAATAATAATAATAATAATAATAATAATAATGAAACTAGATAAGAAAAAATAGTCCAGGGCAAGAATTTAGAAAATCCATCCAGGAAAGCGAAAAAAAAACAGTTTTTCGACTTCAAAAACAAAAACAGTGTCTGTGTCGGCAGAGCAACTAAGATATAGTCAAAAAATTATTTCCCGAATCATTCTTACTTCGAATGAGCAACCACGACTTATTCGAATGGCTAGCTCAGCGAAATCATGGGTTCATTACGAATCCCTGATCTTTATTCTTGTGTAGACGGACATAAGTCGACAACTGGCCCATTTGAGTTTGAAGTCGTTTGCATCAGCAGTTCTCGATGAGAAGATGTGCGAGTGTGTGCTTGATTTACAATAAAAATCCATCTTGAAATGAACACATTTTCCCCCCGAATACACTAAGTTACCAGCGTTCACGATGCGAAGGTACGTGCGCGCACGCGTGTGCTCGATTTACAGTAAAAATCCATCTTGAAATGAACACATTTTTTCCCGAATATTCACCAGCGTTCATGAGCGTGGCTTTATAGATAGATGACGTGACGGCATTTTGAAAAAATGTCTATTTTGAGAGAGAGGGGGGGTCGAACTTTCCTTTTTAGATGACGTAGTCGAATTTTTAAAAAAATGAGTATTGATTGTTAATACTATTAACGACAACATTTCTATTTTGATTGTTGCTGTTAACGACATCAAAAACAAAGAATGGCGTCTTATCATTCACATGGTAATTATGGTAGGCTGCTTCACACACCATTAAGTCCGACCCCTTTCAAACCTCTGAGAAGCGAAATGGATCTGCGAGGGGTGGGGTCAGAGGGCGTTTGTTCAACGGCACAAACACACATATACCACCTCTTTAAGAAAAGAAAAGGAAGTTTCACCCACCATCAACCAAAAAGATTTTAAAAAAACATCCTACTTCCACCCTGCCCCACATATACCAACACCTTTCCATTAAATGCTAGACACCACCCCTCCATCTTATGATAAAAAGAAACACTTTCCCTGAGAAATGACCATTTTAGCCCCTCCCCTCTCCTCTCACTGTCCTTCTTATCTAAGACAAGTCAAACACCCACAGAAACTGGAAACAAACACCCTTTGACCCCACCTCTCTCAGACCCATCTCACCTCAAAACAAATGTTGTTCTCATCTACACAAATACGAACATTTTCCCTCCAACTCCTACTAAACAACCAAACAATACAGAAATATTCTTATTTCTCTCCTCAGCATCAAAACATGTAAACAGCAAAGTTTTTTGTGAACCAGTGAAAATATTTTCTTTGAAAAAGATGGCTGGCTCCCGTTGAAATGCATCGAAACATGCCTATGGAATGATAGAATAGATATTGAGATGTTGTACCTATCTTGATTTTTTTTTCACCTTACAATAGTCATTTTCATCAACACTCTTTCGGATTCCCCAAAAATTCACTTCAAACTTTAATTACTCGGTGAACCCTTTTCAATCATTAATTTTTCTAAGGAACTCCCTCGAAAACATCTTTTCCGTTTTATATATATATATATATATATATATATATATATATATATATATATGTAATCAATCTTTTAACGTCCATCGTCGGACATAGACCTTCCCCAGGATTCGCCACATTTCTCTATCGTGGGCGTCGCAGAGCCGGTATTTTCTAAATTTGTTTAGTTCATCTCTCCATCTTGTATTCTGTCGGCTTCAGTTTCGCATGTGATCTCTGAGGATCCATGTTGTAATATATATATATATATATATATATATATATATACATACATATATATATATATATATATATATATATATATATATATAATAGGAAGCGGATTCGCTACACAAACAAGTTTATATTTCTACCCTCTCTGGGCCCCATCATTTGTCTGATAAGGCCCAGAGAGGGCAGAAACATAAGCTTGTTTGTGTAGCGAATCCTCTTCCCATTACATATTTCCAGCTCTACTCTAAAACAATTTAACTTTCGAAGTATAAAGTTGAGTGTATCGAGCACTCTATGAGATAAATCCATCACATATCATACGTTGCTTTATATTATGCTATATTGCTAACCTGATCTGTGCCGTATATATATATATATATATATATATATATATATATATATATGTGTGTGTGTGTGTGTGTGTGTGCGTGCGTAAATATTGAATTTTGACATTATTTATGAAATTGTCCGAATGTGTATTAACCCAAATAGGAAGTACATACTCAAATGAAAAGTAAGAATAGAACTTACTGAGTTAAAATGGACATATGAATGACGGCGTCCGTCTTATTTAACTAAGATGTTTTTGATTTTGACGAAACAGTTAAAAATAAAAGTGTGTAATTTAGTTTACAGACATGTGTTAAGAGCATTACATAACAATTAAATATTACACAAGATAAATAGAATACGAAGCCACGTGTATAAATATGCGGAAATGTCAATTTGTTTCGTGGAATCTCTGGAAAGGTCGCGCGGAACCACTGGTCTAGATTATCGGGCAGACACCATTACCGTTAAGGGTTCAAAAACCTCCATTATTAGCGGATTATACCTCCGCACTGAAATTGCAAAAACACAATCACATTATCAAATCTTTCACTTTTAGCATTCTTCCATATGATTCAGAAAAAGCGGCATTTCACGTGGAACAGTCTCCTAGCTCAACATTATTTAGGCCAACATAACTTGGAACAGTAAGAAGCTATTTCTAACCAATGAGTTGCACGACACTGAGTTCGCCCAGGGATCCTACCTATGGTTATAAAAGGGTCCCCGAAATCAGTCATTTTATCATCATCATCATCATCATCATCATCATCATCATCATCATCATCATTCTTTTATCGTCCGTCGTTGGACATAGACCTTCCCCAGGATTCACCACATTTTTCTATCATAGGCGTCGCGGAGCCAGTATTTTCTGAGTTTGTATAGTACATTCCTCTATCTTGTATTCTACCGGCCTCAGTTGCGCATGTGATCTCTGGGAATTCATGTTGTGAGTCATGATGTCCATCGGTTATATGCCATTCTCGAAACATGACCGACTCATTGCTGTTTAAGTAATTCTAGTAGATTCTATGATGTCCCGGAAACCTGTTTTCTGCCTGATATACTGTGCTGTCTTGTGATCTCTCCATGTAAGGTTGGGCATGATTCTCTCGTGCATGCGTTTCATGGTTCTCAATTTGCAGGTTTGTCTCTTGGTTAGGTTCCATGTTTCAGCTCCATAAGTGACTATCGGGAGGATGCATTGATTGTATACTCTTCTTTTTAGGATTATTGGGATCGTCTTGTTTTTGAAGGTTGAGCTTGCTCTGCCGCAGGCTTGCCATCCCAAAGTAATTATTTGCTTGATTTCTTCTATTGTTGGTTTCATTGAGATTCGTTGTCCTAGGTGGATGTAGTGGTCTACTTTCTCCAGTTTTGCATTTTCGATTTTGACAGTTATGTTCTTATTCTCGATGTGCACGTTGCACATGACCTTCGTTTTACTGAAGTTCAAGTGTAGGCCGATGATGAATAATTCACAAATCTCTCTGTCAACTGATAATCAGACTGATAGGTCCTTTCATCTTCGCCACACTTTTTCTCAACTGACTCACTGACGTATCAGACATCCATATGATTCCGCCAACCCCAAAATTCTATACGCGCTGTGCCGATCTACAAGTAGATTCTATTCTCAACTCACTTTTAAACAGCAAAAATAAATTTAGGTGTTATTATCCCAATTTTGTTCCCTTCATTTCATCTTCACATTGGTTGTTCAAATCTATCTATCTATCTATCTATCTATCTATCTTATCCCAATTTTTTTCTTATATCGCCTTTACTTTCTTTTAATGTGAGCATCTGTCGCTTGCCAGGGTGGCTTGTGGCTCGAGGGCGTTTCAAGCTCTTCCCTATTCTGATACTTCCAATGGATCCGAGAGGGGACAAGGATAAAGGATATCGTAAAAGTAATTGAGCAACAAAAATGGAGATGGGCTGGGCACATAACGGGAAGAAGGGACAACAGATGGAGCAAAAGACTAACCGATTAGTGATAGTAAACACAGTAAAAAAAGACCAGACAGAAAATGAAGAGACTAGATTGAAAAGTTTTCTGGTAAGACAAGGTAGATATTAGCGGAATCATGCTCGTCATAGAAAGAGATTGGAAAGGTTTTTGTCCTTGGAATGGATTTATAATGGCTGACCAAATCCTGCACAAAATTACTTTGGAAACGAAATAGACTAAACCAGTTTCGAGCGTGTTATTTACAATGGCATCTCTCTTAACGTGGACAAACAGTTCTACGTTCCGTAAGATCACAAGTCGTCAAGTGAATAATTAAACCTATTGGATTTCAGTAATTCGTTCCAAATAAACTATCGGGCTGCTAAAACCTTAATAATAACCTTGTGATTAACGCATATTGTATTAATTGCTTTCTAAATAATGTATAAATGCAAATAAACGTGCAAATGATATAACTAAATAATCTTATAATGATTCATCAATATGCCCATTCCTCTGTCTCTCTGGAAATATTGAAAATAAGCACAAATAAGACACGCACACACACACACACACACACACACACACATATATATATATATATATATATATAAAAGACACACACACACATAAATATATGACACACACACATATATATATGTATATATATATGTGTGTGTGTATATGTATATATATATATATGTGTGTGTGTGTGTGTGTGTGTGTGTGTGCATGTGTGCGTGTGTGTGTTGCAATGCTCTTACCATTGAACTAAATAGCACCGGTAATGCAAAGGCCAAAATAATTGGTTCCAAACCAGATTTTGATCTTGCTTATTCTCGGTCAGTTCGTCTCATTCAACGCGACAGTTATGTATGCAAGAAAATGGACACACACACACACACACACACACACATATATATATATATATCCCACACCCGTAAACTCACACACACACACATGAACACAAACACACACATAGACATAAACAGTAGTGGGTAAACCGAGGCTGAGATGATGGGGAGAATTTCTTGAATTAACCCTAACTCACGCACGTACACACATACACGCACACACACACACTTATATATATATATATATATATATATATATATATATATATATATATATATATATATACATATATATATATATATATATATATATATATAATTCTGGATACTGCTATGACATTTTGTACATTTCTTCGAGCTGAAAATATTTCTTTTTGGCTATTGGGACCTCTCGATAAGTGAAATCTCATTATTAAAGCCATTTGCTATGACAAGTATTTATTTTTCTTTCTCCGCCATAGAGAGTGTTTGTGGATTGGTAATGCCTCAATAAATTTCAATTTCCATGAAACAACCTGATGGCGTTTATTTTTTTTTTCAACGAAAACTGATCAACGTACCACCTACACGAAAAGATCTTTATTTACGTTGCTACAACAGATATTAACGTGTATAAATAATCAGAATGCGAATAACCTTTTACATGTCCTTTTGAATGGCAAACGAGACAGCACTGTCAACGCCATACAATAACTAAAAAATGAATGAAAATCAGTTCATGAATAGCAACGATGTAGGGGAGGTTGGAATTAAGTTTCAATTTTTCATATTTCAGGCTATTTGTTATCTTTGCAAACGTGCATCATTCAGCAATTTTATATGAGTCATTTTTATATTGGCAATTTTAGATGGTTTGAAGTGGATTGAGTTTTTCCCTACTGTTCTTGAAATTAAATGAGTTGAAATAATCACACTTGTGCATTATAAACGTGACCCCTGGATTATCGTATTGGTGACTAAGAAAATTCAGGATTAACATTAATAGAGAGGAAATGAAATCAACACAGTTACCTTGCAATTAAACCTACCTGAAAGCAATTTGAGAAAAAACGTATTTACTTTTAGCCATAAAAGTAGCCAGTATCGAAATGGCTACGCGAAGCTTTTCTGCAAAGATAGCCTGGACTATCATCTTAGTTTGGGTCCCGCTACTGCGTATCTATTTTTTTTTAATCGGACTTTTTTTTAAAGTGATCACCGCTCAAGAAAAGGTGAGCAATGTACCTAACTTATTTATTGATCGGCCCTTTCTCCAACACGGCGTGCTGCCAGAAGACATTAGTCGCGTGACGGTTCATTGAGTGACTGACCAGACCTGTTTACGATAAGGGATTACGGTGTACCATACCACCTACACAAGGTGCGTCTCTGTTTATGTTGCCACAACAAACCTTAACGTGTAAAAATCATCAGAGAGTACGAACAGAGGTAAGTATTCGCGGGAACTTTTGAATAGTAAGCACTCGGAGAGCGATTACTTTTCCAAACGTCATACACATACTAAAAACTGGGCTATTTTTGTAATAACACATCATACCGCCATGTTGATATGGGCCATTTTCGTATTGGCAGTATCAAATGGCTAAAAGTGTCTAGATTTTTTTATACTGTTGTTCAAATAATCCGAATCGCTATCCAGAAATACGTTTTTCGGCTATCTTTTGGCTAAAACACAATAATGAAAAATAAAAGCCAATAACTTGTTGATTTTTTAAAAGTTTTATTCTATTGTAAAATTTAACATCAGATGAATACGGTGGGGTGACGAGTGGTCAAAAATCTGTGTATTATAGAAAATTGAAAAATCAGCGTGAGAGTCCATGTATAGAAAATTGAAGAACCAGTGTATTGAAATGTTTTATCTAAATTAAATAAGTTAAAAGAATTCACACATGCGCACTATAAACGTGAACCTTACGTAATTCTATTGGTCACTTTTAAAATTCAAAATTAACGTTTACAGAGAGGAAATGAAATCTACACAGTTACCTTACAACTAAATCTAACTAATAGAGATTTAAGAAAAATGCATCTACTTTTAGCCATAAAAGTAGCCCATGTTAAAAGGACTACATGATGCTTCTTTGCAAAGATAGCCCGGACTATTAAATCAATCCGATAGCCATTTTTGAAAAAATTGTCAATATTAGAATGGTCCATATCAAAATGGTGACATGATGTGATATTGCAAAAATAGCCCCAAACTGAATGAAAATCAGTTTTATATAGCTGCAATGTAGGGTGAGTTAGGGTTTCGATTTTCCATATTTTGGGCTATTGTCCTAATATATATAGAAATACCTCGCAATCGGAAAAATCCTGGATCCGCTCTAAAATTTGATCGATTGTTTCTTAACCCACAAAACATCTTTGAAATTCATTGAGAACTTTTGGAGATGTTGTGTGAACGAACATGAGTGAATACATATATGAAAAAAAATATCTCTCAATAGAAAGAATATCTGGATCCGCGCCCAAATCTGATCATTCCTTTCTTAGCCCATGACCCACTTATTCATTGAGAGCTTCCAGGGGTATTAGTCTCTCAGTAGTAACCGCATCGTGACTAGCGTCTTTTGGCAGTATGTCATGTTGGGAGATATCAATTTAAAAAATTGGAAAAACGGGTGATTTTGTTGGACAGTGATCACTACGTCTGAATTTTCAAAAAACAAACGGAAAAAACTAAGTGATTAATTTAGCATAAATTTACGTTGTATATTGAACCCACCTCTAAAATCCATCGGGGGGGGGGTAATTAAAAGAAGAAACTTTTTTTCTGGACTGAATAAAGAGTAAATGTTGAAATTTTCTGCTCTCATGTCTGTACGCAAGATATCAAGCAATCAAGCCATACCATTTTGAAACATGGAGGAACCTATGTTGAAAATCCTGGTTGACGGTTTCTAACATATCTCAATCGAAAAAATCACCTGGATCCGCCCCTTAATTTGATCAATTGTACCTCAGCCATGAAAAACTCATTCATTGAGATTTCTTTTCAGAGATATTGAGTGAATAGACAAACGCGGGTGAATGCAAATGTATGTTACATCGAATCGCAGAAATAGTCTAAACAGCAAAAATAAACGAGTACGTATTTTTAATTTGATCAAAAGTTTATTTAATTAAAAGAAGGAGATAAAACAATAATCTTTTACGGTCAAAGATTTATACAATCAAAGTGAAATTAAACGTTTGTTCCAAAAAATAACTAAATACGTATTTTTCACATTTTTTCCTATGAACAAATAAATACGCAGTTGACCAAAAGATTACTTAACCAAAGCGAGGATATAACTCAACTATATTTTTACTTCCAAAGGTTAAATGAAATCAAAGTGAAAATGAATTTTTCTTCAATGAAAAAAATAAGTAAATTTCGCTAATTAGACTTTTCCACCGATTTGGCTTGATAAATATCTTTCAACTTCGTTAGTGGATCTAAACAAATATGAGTCCAGCTATTTCCGTTAAGAATCACAAAAAAATTGTTTTCTCTAGAAGAAAAAAACTGGCTTTGCTTGATGTACAACGCGGTTAAGTTCGTTGACATTAGCCCCAACGTACGATGTTTCAAGTATCTGGAGTTTCATTCGTAGATGACAATTCGGTCTTTCGTCTGGGAATGTTGTCAAGTCAGTGCGCGGATCTCAGCTGCGCAGGTGTTGTTCTATGAATGCACACACATACACATACACACACACACACACACATGCACACACATACACTCATAAATATACACATGCAGACATACAAACCTATGCATATGCACACACATATATAGTCACAGACACACAAATATTGACCCACACAAACGCACACACTCACAAACGCACGCACTTGCATACATATCAACGCACGCACTTGCATACATATCAACGCACCCACACACAGAGACACGCACAAACATATCCCACACCCGTAAACTCACACACACACACACACACACACACACACACACACACACACACACACACACACACACACACACACATACACACATATACACATGAACACAAACACATACATAGACATAAACAGAAGTGGGTAAACGGAGGCTGAGATGATGGGGAGAATTTCTTGAGGTAACCCTAACTCACGCACATACACACATACACGCATACATACACAACCGTACGGGCAATGGGTAGAATTTCTTGAATCGAACTTGACACACACGCGCGCACACACACACACGTACACATCCATACACGTACATGTTATGAGAGGAATTTCTGGCAGCGACCTTCACATACATAACTATGCACATGCATACGTACACACACAACACACATAATACGTGCACATACATATATGCACACACAAACATACACACACGTGATTGGAAGAATGCCTTGACTCGACCTTGACACACACGTGCACACACGCATACATGTACGTACATACACGTTCAGTTTATGGGAGTAATTCATAGTTGCAACTATGACATACACACATACATACGTAAACACACACACACATACACATGCAAAACGCACACACACACATGTAAAAACAGGTATACATACACATGCGCACTCATGCACACCCACGGTCGAATGGGAAGAATTTCTTGAATCAACTTTGATAAATGTTTGCCAGGTGCACGCTCCCCTCTTCGCCCCCTGCCTCTCGTTCCCGCTTATTAGGATCTGTCTTTCATCGAGATTCTCGTTCACAAATAACATCAGGTGGAGACCGAGTTTTCGCATAGGCGAGAGGGCGTAGACTTCGGGCAATGTCTCTCTGTATTTTAAGTTCACGCAGGTGAGCCTTCAGAACCACACATAACAGTAAACTCTCGTCGTAACGGCACTCGTTCTCACAGCACGATTTGGTGACGCACGCGTTTTAACGGCACGTTTGTCCTTATATTCTTGCAAGACTATTATCGATGGAGCACGGCATTTAGAGGTTTCAGTGCATTTATCTTAACAAGAACAGAATTCTAATGACGTACCATTGAAAGGGGGCCGCGGATAGGGGGACCACTGAAAAAAAAATGCAGATAAGAAGGTGACCCCCAAATAGTGAATCACAGATAAGGGGGGCACTAAAAGAGAAACTATAAATCAAATAAATCATACCAATAAAAAACAATTTTAACTTGTAACTCTGATGATGTAATCTTATATCTATCACAAGAATTGATTAAAAAAAGAATGTATGATTGTTCTTTGATGAGAAGAAAAAAAAACCCGACCCGCTGAAAAGGAAACCGCGGATATTTAATCAATCGTGATTGATTAGAAAAAAATGACATCAGTAAACAGGGAACAAAGTGACTTATAGAGATGTTGGGCTCATCTAAAAAAACAAAATTCGTAAACATATGTATATAATGCTTTTTTTTTTCGTTATCAGAGCACTGTCACAAAGCTCTGATAAAGAGCGAAATGTCGGAATGAAATAATCATTTGTTCTCAAAAAGTCGTCCAATATTGTTATTCCCCTTTCATATATATATATATATATATATATATATATATATATATATATATATATGTATATATATATATATATATATATATATATATATATGTATATATATATATATATATATATATATATATATAACCCTGTTTCGAACTTTGGTCTGTGTTTTGATGAGACCCATTTCTTCCAAGTCCGTTATAAGTGTCCTCCACCCGTTGGCATTTAGCCTGCCTCTTTCTTAACTTGGGTAACTTTGGGTATTGTTCCACTGGGCATACCAAGGACATGACCAAGCCATCATAGTGCACATTTCTATTTTTCTGGGCACATTCAGGATATGACCAAGCCATTGCAAGGTACAAAAGTTGCCTGTCCTTATGTACAAGTTCCTCATAATGGATCGTGTTAGCCCAGTAAATATTACGTATCTTTCTTGAGCAGCTGTTGTGAAAGACGTTGAACTTTTTCATATATTCCTTTGTAACTCTCTATCATTCAGAGGCAAACAAAATGATGGTATCAACATAGCTGTTGTGAAGCCTAATCTTAGATTTGAGGTTGCAATGTTTGTACTTTCAGATGTAACGTAGTCGTCTGATATCACCCTTGGCTCCGTTCAGATTGTCGCTTTCAAGGTTTGTGAAATCGTCTACGCATTCTAATGCCTTACCATTTGTGGTGAACGGGATGGGGTACTGCTGGTAAATCGATGCACCTCATCTAACCAGTTCGATTAAATTATTGCTTGACCAGTCAGACTTTCCCCGGGAACGGGTTCAAGTGGATGACATGACTGTTAGAGTGTCGCTGAAGTTGAGGTTTTAACAGGTAAGTGAAGTAGTAGGGACAGCTAATTGCAAAATTGTTCAGATGCAGATGCTGCCATTAAAGGTTGTATGTGGCTCATCTTTAGGCTGCTCATTAAGAAATGAACGTTGGCCACTTGAAAATCCAAGACTTAAGGAAGTCAAATAGTAGTTTGAACTACCCAAGTTTTATAGGTCAGAATACCCAATGTTTGAACAGATGATAATGTATCGTCGGAAAGAAAATTTTATCAGCTTTCCAACGTTGTATCTTGTCAATCTGTATCTCTCATACAAAAGAAGTTTCGGATAAATTTTCTAGGGAAAGGCCACCATCTTGGACTTTCAAGTGGCTAACGTTATTTTTACATCAACTACCACTTGATGAGTCTGTTTGCATAATTCAGTGCTTGTATCTCAAAGCGAATGACTCGGTCAAAATTTGCACTAAAGTACATATATATATATATATATATATATATATATATATATATATAACAAGGTCCATTGAATTATATAGGGACGGTCAGGAGTCAATTAGAATTATGGAGATAATGTATCTCTGTTTTACTCCAGATTCGACGGGGAATATCTCTATCAGAGTGTTCTTCAAGACAGGGTCCACCCAAGTCTTCATGGGGCCCGAGGCAGAATTTGATTTGAAACCCCAACCGCCTCTTGCCTTTCCCCCATCGTTCTTGGGTCCCTCTTACATTCACAGGACCCTAAGCAGCCGCTTAGTTCACTTATGCCTCAAATTGGCTCTGCCCAAGGATCATACAGCACTCGAAGTGCTTATAGAATGGGGATGGTGTTCTGTATGCATTCAAATATCTTCCATAAGCTCTTACGTTGGACCCTGTCAAATGCTTTTTAAAGTCGCAGGGACATTAAGCAAGAGGACATTCCACTGCTGTATGACCGTAAAGAGGAAAACCCCAAACTATGTAACCTCGATCTTTATGGAAACCTGCCTGTTCCAACATCTATGGCACTATTGATCTTTCTAACAAGAACTCAACAGAAGACCTTGCTAAGAATTGAGAGAAGAGTTATGTCTCGTCAGTTGTCACAATCGCTGAAGACATCCCTTTTTTTTTGGAAACCTGGTTATGAGACTCTTGCTCCAGTCAGATGGGGTGGAATTGTCTTCCCATATCTTATCAAAAAGATCGATAAATTCCATGGAGGCTCTGGTGATTTCTGCCTTCTGTTACGTCTGTAGTAAATCGATTCCAGGGATATTCCCATTCTTCATTTCTTCGATCGTTGTCTCTACTTCTGCTTCGAAGTTCCCTTCGAAGTTCGACCGGTGTTAATGGCAATTTTTGCATAGCAGAATGCACTTTTGTATATGCAACCCCGGGGATATCGTTGCATAAAACCAAATGATGAACACGAAAAGTAAACAAGTAAAAAGTGAGAGGAGGAAAGACGAGAACTTTTAAGGGGGGGGGGGGCAACTCAATATTTGTATATTTAGAATTCCCTCCTTTGTGATGCATTTAATTATCGGGGCGAAGCGAGGACCTACTCGCAGAACCCATTAGGCAAGTGGGTCTGCACCATGCCCATTTCTATCAAACGAGGTTGCCTTCCTGATAGTCAGATCGAGCTGATATTTGGGACTTCGGTTTTTTAGACCAATACGCAACTTTTGTATACATCAAACTATACAAAACACCATTACACTGGTTACAGCTTCAGTTGTTCCTGATTAGAAAACTGACCCCTCACTATTTTAAATGCAGAGATTCTAAAACGGTCTGAACCAGCTGGAGGTACGTAAAATATTTGAATGTATATAAATAATTAAAATATAGTGTTAGAAATTAAATTTGTGCAAATCATATGACTCTACCTCTCTAATATATATGGAACTGTTATCATACGATGAAGTGTTTTGTTAAGACAGTAAATAAATAATAAAACCTGATTTTCCTTGAAGGTTATGACATTTTTCATTTCTAAAAATTCTCTAAACGTGTATAGGCCAAACCAATAGAACCAGAGCTCAGAAAAGCTCAATATTTACTCCTTATGTCTACAAAAAAACCTGTCTTTTTTTATCAACCCCTACATAGGTTTTAGTATGGGGTTGAATTCACAATGTAGGTTTATACAAAATTGATCCCTCATATTGTGTCTGCTTGCTTTTTTTTTGAAAATTCAGACTTTCTAATTTTCTAATGGTCACTGCCAAAACAAAAGGGAGTTTTAACTTATTCATTTATCATCCCTTTTTTCCAATTATTTGATTGATCATCCCCAACACAGTATGCTGTCAAAAGACGTTAGTTAGGTGACGGTTTCTATTGAGCGCATAACCAGACACGTTTTGTATCAGTTGCGAAACCAAAATTCATCAAGCCCTTCTCCGTTGTTGTTTATTTACGAGGTTTCTCAAAAGTCACTTTACGCTTTTCTTATAATTAATATATACATATATATATATAGTGTCATTCACAGACCGCTGTATTTCAACTCTTTAGTGTGGCTATAGACTATCCATTATCACATCCCGTACCGCGAGGCAGGATCGAAACCTTTGCTTCAGACCCGAAAGCTAGTATCCTCCCTCTACTCCACGGAACTGGACAGTCAGTAAGGTTGGATTCTAAGCGATATATTCATTTATGCATATATATTCCCCGTCCACCAGAGTGCTTCATTCCATGTTGGAAGAGCACTATATGTATATATATTCCTTAGAACAAACAGATGAAAACCTTTGAAAAATCGATACATATAAATTATAACGCTTGAGAATTTTGTCTCTAGTTCAAATAATGATTACTTGCCCTGGTAGACTTCTACATGTGAGACAACTTCTTCAAAGCCCCA
This sequence comes from Thysanoteuthis rhombus, assembly GCA_963457665.1. NCBI lineage: Eukaryota > Metazoa > Mollusca > Cephalopoda > Oegopsida > Thysanoteuthidae > Thysanoteuthis > Thysanoteuthis major. The sequence continues at coordinate 8,775,457 of OY735242.1, forward strand.
CAACTGAGCCAGCGATTGGCACAGGCGTTCCCCAATCAGCAAGCATTTCGAGCAGGATGTTTGCAAAATAATCTCTGATTCTTACCCCGAGTTCATGAAGGTCTCTTGATCTTGTTGCATCAAGTTTGCTCTTGATGTAGTCCCTCAAAAAGAAGTCGCGAAACCCAAACCTTTCCCGGCTGCAATTTTGTACCGCAGTTCTAAGGTTAGTGTCATCACTGTAAGGTGGAGCTCAAGTGTTAAATTATTTCTCAAACATTGAGCTATCGATTGATATTAATTTTACAGCAATTGAACAGAAATCTGGACGATCTTTGCAATAAAGCAGTGCAAGAATGGATATTTTTAATCGGCCATTCTGAATGACTAGTGGCTAGATTTATCAAAGAATCGCTAAAATTGGATAGATTTAATTTCCAACTAACTGAGTAGATTTCATTTTCAGACAACATTCCAAGAATTCATACCAAGGCTCCTAAACGTATTAATATACGACGGATTGTATCAGACAGATATCAACGTTCAAATAACCCTTCAGTGACGGATTTAAAGATGGCTAAAAGAATAACTGTACAAAAATATAATTACACAACCAATTGATGCTATTTTGAAAGATCTAGCCAGTTTTAGCCATTCAAAATGTCCGATTCAAAAATTGCCGTTCTCCCAGTGCGATATTTCAATGATTGCCGAAATCCGTAAAGAAAAATGGAAAGGAAAATATGTAGACACTTTTAAGACAACCGGTATTTATTAGCTTTTCATGCACACACATGAAAACACTGGAACTAATGGATTGATGTATTTGAATAAACTGACATTAATATGAGGAAGTGATAGAAGAAAGGAAAAAAATGGTGAAGGACAGGCTATAGACAGACATAGATATACACAACACCGAGATAGACAGAAAGGGGCAGACTGACATAAATATTAATAGTCTGATATATTAGGTGGGTTCAAAAGTAATCGCAGTTTTTCACCACCATCTTGAAAGCTATATATCTCAGCTCAAGATAAACCTTATCAATCAAAGTAAGAACCTTCAGTATTTACACATTTTTGCCAACAAGAAGAGTCCGTTTATTCAAGAAGCACAGAATTCCAGGGGTCCTAGAAGCAATGAATTATTTGAAGGCGGGTTGAGCTGCTGCTTGGTTGTTGGAGATCTTCCCTTGCAAAGAATGGTCGAAAACCTTGAGAAAGTGTTTGTTGGTCAGCGAGAGGTCTGGCGAGTAAGCTGGATGGCGTGGAGTTTCGTAGACTGGTTTGTTCAATTTCTGTAGGGTTATTCGCGTGACCTGTCAAACTTTTTGACTTTCCTAATTTGATACAATGTTTAGTTTCCTGCCACCTTCAGAGTAGTTTTGCGTGGGCCCGCCTCATTAATAGCCCTCAGTTTGATGTCGTCAATCACAGACGTCCGCGTCTGCAAGGCTCTTGAATCTGTTTCGTAATTTATGAAACCAATGTTGAGATGTACGTTCTTGGTTGATATTGCGAGCAGTTTCCGCTGATTTACGCCCCATTTTAAACTCATACAACAACATTGCTTGAATTTGCTTTTATCCTTCTTTAATTTGACCGTCTCCAAAAGAAAAAAAAGGTCAAACTAGCATAAATAGAGGGAAATTCACATTTGTTTTATGATACATGAAGATATATTACATGGACAGTTTTATTCTGAAAAAAAAAGCGTCAAAGTTCAACATGATAAAAACCGCAATTATTTTTGCTCCGACCTAATATAAAGATAGAGGTACCTAGCAATATACAGCTCTGAGTGAGTATATAAATATGGAAGGCCTGAGATGGATAGAAGGATAGAAAGCTCAGATAGGAATGGAAAGACTGAGATAGATGACAAAAGAATGTGATATCTGACCGATATCAGGGAATCGATACGAGAAGATCGACACATAGAATGAGGTTGACAAATATAAATACGCAAGGATAGGGATGAATAGTCTAGGACAATGTTTCTCAAGATCAACGCCCCGCTACAACACCTGTCACTTGTCAACGCCCACTGAAATTTTAATATGAGAACTACTCAAACAGAGACACGTGAAAGCTTGTCATTATGAAGAAAAACATTACAATTTAGTTCGAATTTTT
>OY735242.1:8780074-8835074 GCA_963457665.1 Thysanoteuthis rhombus
ATGTGTATATGTATATAGATGCATGTAAAAAGAGAGATAGAAAAGGCATTAATCTTGGCTTTGTTTGATAGAAAGTCAAAATGAAAATTGATGGATTTCAAGATTGTATTACGCTAATTTCTCAAGTGTGGGAGACTCCCAGTCTTTGAAATCAGCATTCGAAATCCTGACTTTTTCCAGGACTTCGACACTGGCAAATATGCAATTACCTCAACTACCACATACATTAGTGCACGAGAGTACGTACATATCTTCTACCTAAAATATATGTAAAACGTTAAAAAAAAAAATTATTGTGTCATCCATAAACAGCTGTTTCGATGTATTATATCTCTTCAGCGTGGCCATACACTTTCCATTAACCCATCCAGTACCGTGAGACAGGATTGAAACCTTCGCTTCAGATCCGGAGACCGATGTCCTACCTCTGGGCTACGGAACTGGACGGTCAGTAAGGCTGAATTTAAGCAATACATTTATTTACACAGAAATTTCACATCCACCAGATGCTCTATTCCTATGGAAGAGAGAGAGAGAGAGAGAGAGAGAGAGAGAGAGAGAGGGAGAGAGAGAGAGAGAGAGAGAGAGAGATGTTTGAATTGTGGATGTGAGGTGATCCGACAGAATGTAGATGAAAACAATCGGAAAGTGAAGAGAAAAACTCAAGAGGTTGGTATTACATCTCAAATTTCTTTATCATTATTATTCCGTGCATTTCGACGGGAGCCAGCCATCTTTTTCAGAGAAAAATATTTGCAGCAACTCACAGAAAAAATGTGTTGTTTACATTTCGATGCTTAAGAGGAGAATATGAATGTTTCTGTGTCTGGTTGTTAGGTATGAGCGGAAAGTGAGGTATTTGTATTTGTGTGATTGTGGTTGACATTTGGTTTGAATTAAGGTGGGTCTCTTGGAGGCTGGGTCAGGGAGTGTATGTCTCCTGTCCCTGTGGGTGTTTGATTTGTCTTTGATAAGAAAGGCTGTGATGGACTAGAATGGTCATTTCTCAGGGAAAGGTGGATTTCGTTATTTATTTAAGGTGATGTGGTGTTTAGTAATTAATGGATAGGTGTTTGTATATTTGGGGCAGGTGGAAGTAGGTGTGTTGTTTTTATTTAGTCTTTTTGGATTATGGTGGATAAGACTTATGCTTTTCTTAAAGGGGTGCTGTGTGCTTGTACCTTTTTTTTAAAAAACTGACTGTCAGTTGTTAGCCAATGCCTTGTATGTTGGTATTGTAGTGTATTGTGACTATGTGGTGGATGGCCCCCGTCGAAATGCATCAAACTACGCCCACTGAATCATGATAAACAAAATTTGAGATGTAACAACAATCTTTTGGATTTTCCTCTTCATTTTCTAGTTGTCATTTTCATCTGCAGAGATATATATGTATGCACTTACAAAAAATCGTCTCTCTCTCTCTCTCTCTCTCTCTCTATCTATCTATATATAGGTATAAAAAAAATAAGAAAAGTATTGGACACTGTAGGAGTAACGACTTTTTGGTTTAATATGTACAATTTGCGATATATATATATATATATACATATACATATATATAAAATTGAATATAGTATCCAACGATATTCAAGTACAATGACATTTAGCAAAATTTACTTCACTTTTTCTGTCACTGCAGCTTTATCAGAAATAATATTCTTTGAAACTTCTGTTTTTCGACATTATTCCTGATGAAGCTACAGTGTGGAAACGTGTAAAATAAATTTTGAACGTTTTTAAAAATCAAATAATTTCACTTTTTGAAAACGTATAAAAAAGAAGCAGTATACATATATGTATATGAAAATGATTTTTTTCTTTATTCAGAGTGCTCAATACCCATGCAAAATTAGGTAGAGCATTAATAGATAATAAAAAAAAAACATGCTTGACTTGACACTGTGTTTTGCGCATATAAGCGCTTTTCAAAAGTAATAACGTTACATAAAAAACACATTTGGATATGCTCAGAAAAATTCGTTTTTTGATCAGAAGATAGGGCATTTTAAATTTGTCCAGAACGAATTTAATACACACACGCACACACACACACACACACACACACATATAAATATATATATATATATATATATATATATATATATATATATATATATATATATATATATATATATATACATATATGTATAAAGAAATAGGTATATGTGATCCGACAGAATGAATTATAAATTGCGTTATATCATATTGAAACTTATTTGAAATGATTTCCCAACATAATACGGTTTCCTGCAGCAGTCCTATTTTCTTTAATTGTTCATTCTATTTACGTTGTCTACGATGAGTGATACATTAATTGCGTAATGACTGGAGATCATTTCAAATAAGTTTCTATATAATATAACGCCATTCGTATATCTATCTATCTATCTATCTATCTATCTATCTATCTATATATATATATATATATATATATATATATATATATATACATATATATATATATATATATAAAAACAAATATATATATATGTGTATACAAATAGTAGATTGTGGATTCGCTACACAAGCTTGCTCATGTTTCTTCCCTCTTTGGGCCTCATCGGGCAAATCTGATGAGGCCCAGAGAGGGCAGAAACATGAGCTAGTTTGTGTAGCGAATCCACAATCTACTGTTTATTTCCAGCTCTACTCTAAAACAACTTAACTCCATGAGTAAAATGTTGTATGTGTCGAGCACTCTATGAAATAAATCCATCACATTTCAGAAGTGGCTTTATATTATCGAAATATTATTATATTATGTTATACTGCTAGCCTAATTTGCACCACATATACTGTGTGTATATATATATATATATATATATATATATATATATATATATATACATATATATATATATATATATATATATATATATATATATATATATATATATATATATATATATATATCTTTTCTGCTTATCAAACTCAAGGCCACGACACAAAGGTGTGCCGACAACTTGAGACAATAACGAAACATCCTTCTTGAAAAATACCAAGTAACGACTAACCTCTCCTTCAAAGACGTCTTTCCGGTGAAAGATTATCCGGGCTGAAAAACAAACAACTCCGATCATCAAATAACAAATTAATCAGGAGGTGGTCCAAATCATAAAAAAAATTCCTGCATCATCTGTAATTAGATAAGTGGTTCACAAATTGGGTTCCTAGAAAACAGTTCCTGGGTTTCTGCGAGATAAGATGACCTTTGATAAAATTTAAAAAAAAAACAAAAAACAAAATCTAATCATAAAAAAAAAGAATTTCATTATTTTCGAAATAATAAGTTAGGTGACTTGTTTTCTTTTCCAATGTTTCGTTTATATGTTTTTATATGAACAAATTCTCATTAATGTCTTATTAAAATATAGCTATAGGTTCTGCGAGTTTTCGAAAATCTCATAAGAGTTCCGCAACAAAATAATTACTCAATTAGACAGTGGTTACACTATTTTTGTTGTTGTTTTAAATGTTAAGCAATGATTATTTGGAATTTTTAAATCTACAGAAATTCCTTAATCTACATATTAAAGATAAAAAAATTGAACGTGCTTTCCCTGGGCAGAGCAGGGTTTTACGATATGCTTTTATAGGATCGCTCTACTTTCGGAGATCGGGGGTAAACTTGTGCTGCAAAATCGACAATCTTGAACAATCTCTGGTGCGTTTATTGACTTGATAACAGTCTTGTACACCACTTTTCACTTTCAGGAATATCGACCTTGGATTAATACTGCCAAAATGAATGGTAAAGTACCAGATTATGAATTCATTCAATTGTCTTTGGTAAAAATCCAAACGTACCATCTTATCTACCAAGATTTAAACATAAAAAAAAAACATTAAAAAACACCCAAAGTAAACAGGTGTGGTTAGTCACTCAGTGGAAACCACCATGTGACCAATGTCTTTTGGCAACATACCGTTTTGAGATCAATCTAAAAAATGGAAAAAGGGTGATAAGTGAACGAATGTCTTCTACGAATTTCTTGGGGGAGGAGGAGGGACAGTTGTCCCTAATAATTGAATTGAAAAAACAACCAGCGGACACGAACAGAGGGATCAATTTAGCGTGAACTTACATTGTGAATTGAACCCTCCCCCTAAAACTTATTTAGCAGAGAAATTTTCAAAAACGGAAAAGTTTTTTTTTTGTTGACATAATGAAGAGTAAATGTCAAAACTGTCTGCCCTCTAGCTCCATTAGCGCAGCCAATATCCGTCATACATACATACATACATACATACATATATACATATATACATACATACATACATACATTGCTAGTCAGTCAAGCCGACTTGAAAACTAAAGAAACTTATGTTGACAGTTTGGTTGATAATGTTGGTAGACGATTTCTAATTATGGGTATTCCCGCTTTACGAAAGTTTGCTTTGCGCCATGTGGCTTTTACGAAAACCCCAAAACAAGGGCCAACCCCCAAGAAACCTAGCGCCCCAGGCAAGCTTAACTTCGGCGCCCTTTAAAGTATAGTGTTTCTTAGAAACTATAAACCAAAAACTGTTTACTTGGGTTTGTTCAGTTATCAAGTCGGCCCGACTGGCTGGCTAGGTATGTATGTATCACATGTACAGGCCGTACCGATGAAGCTAGAAAGCTGAAAATTAATCATTTACTCATTAAGTCTACAAAAAACATTTTTTTCTTTCTTATAGGTTCTTAGTGGAAGTTCAGTTCGGAATGGCGGTTCATGCTAAACTGGTCCTTAGTCTGTGCTCGCTCGTTTTTTTTTGGGGGGGGGGCAGTTCAGACTTTTTAGTGATCATTTCCTTCACAAAAGGCGAGAGAATTCATTGCTCACCCCTTCATTCAATGCTTCAATTAATCTCCCCGACACTGCATGTTGCCAAAAGATGTTGATCAAGTGATATTTTTCTATTGAGTGACTAACCAAAACTGTTTGTTTATATATTTTTCTTACAGTGAGAGAAATAAATACATAGGAATGAAAGGTTTGTTACAATAATCAGGTCACAAAAAACATTTCCGACGTAGAATATGAGTCCCGGATATTGTTTTAACTGTTAGTATTGTTCATATTCATTCTTCCATTTTAACATATGTACTTGGAAAGAGCTGCTGACCCAGACAGGTACCTAGAGCCGGCCCTGCATAAAGCCCCCTTGATTTGAACTGTGTCTGTGAGAACTTGTGCCAAACGTCGATTTATTTTGTGTATCCGTTAGCAAGATATATCCTATGTCCGACTCAGAAGGATATTTTGGGGTCTTGGAAGGCTCAAAAAATGTTCTTATATAAATAAATGGTAATTACTTCACACCATTTCGGTTTAGGAAAGGTAACATACGACCGCTATATTTTCGGAAAGCGAGGAGAAACTTGTATATAAATAAATAAATAAATAAATAAATAAGAATAACAACCATTTACGTTACCTCGGCAGTCCTTGGACTAACACAGTTTCTTGTATTTCTATAACGACCATTTTGTATTGCTAAAAGTGACTAGGTTCTAGAAAAGGGAGGTAATTAGTACGTTCTGTATGGTTAACAACAACGTTATTTCAAAAAACGGTATCTTGAACAAAGGTTTTATTATCGAACAAACTTGGTTGCTTCTGAATTCGTTGACTGGAGCCGAGTCCCTGTCAATGGCCGAGGCTGAAATTTCCAATATTTAACGTTATTTTTCCAATACGTGCATGCACTATAAGGTAATAGCAGTGGCTTATCTATTATTATTCATAAGCTTAATAAGTTTGGCGCATTCATCCCATTTCCGGTACTGGAGGATGATCCGGATATGGCAAGTGTGACCTGTTCTAGAAACTGAACGCACGACGTGAAACATGGCTGCACCTGAGGTTTGTGACTCTGATGTATAACCTATACAAAACGAATTGAGACCTGCTCTGTTGCATTGAGTGTAATATTCGCAGGGGTTTGAACATCTTGCGTCAGTATGGTTACTTACACAGACTTATTGGGGAAATATAGACCAACACTAGTCGTGTCCAAATACAGGGGGACTGTCTGGAGGATATTTTCTTGGTTCACGTTGCACACAGGTCTATCAGCCTTTGTAGTATACTCCTGTCCACTTTGATAGTGTTTTGCTTATCCCTAGGGAATTTTCACTACTTCATATAAAGAAGTAAATGCCTCCACCTTATTCTTTTAAATGGGAAATTCAAGATCCAACTCCTTTTTTTACAAAAAACAAAACAAAAAAATCCAACAAAACAAAACAATCAACACTAAGACGAAAATACCCTACCTATAATCAAACCAGCATTGTTTACTTCACACAATCAATTACAGCATATCGGGCATTTTAAACAAAAAGAACTACAATATCAGAAAAAATCCTAGACACCTATTCCTCAGAATCTAGAGGTAATGCTTTTTTTTTTACTCTATTTTAGATGTTTTCAAAGAAAATTTTTCCTTATTCTTTTTTTTGTTGTTTGTTTACTCCCAGTAGAAATAATTTCTGAGCTGAATCATGACATAATTATTGTTTTTGCACTATTAGTTGTTTCATCTTATTTTGATCGCTACTTTACACCCAGTAGTAGTAATAGACGTAATAGTGTCAAGTTTTCCGAATTTCTGAGATGATTCATGACATAATTATTAATCTAGCACTAGTATATGTTTCATCTTATTCTGATTCCTTTTTAACACCCAGTAGTAGTAATAGACGTAATAGTGTCAAGTTTTCCGAACTTCTGAGATGATTCATGACATAATTATTAATCTAGCACTAGTATATGTTTCATCTTATTCTGATTCCTTTTTAACACCCAGTAGTAGTAATAGACGTAATAGTGTCAAGTTTTCCGAATTTCTGAGATGAATCATGACATAATTATTAATCTAGCTCTAGTATTTGTTTCATCTTATTCTGATTCCTTTTAACACCTTGTAGTAGTAATAGACGTATAAGTCTCAGGTTGCCCGAATTCCTGAGATGAAGGATTTTTAATCATTATCAAATTTTGACAAGTTTTCCTTTCACTCTCCACGCGAAACAATGAAAGACGATTCAAAGGCCTCTCTTACATTGTTAATTTTTCACAATAACACAAGTCGACATCCTTTCTAAAATCAGTGCGATGAGGGTATGTTTACGATTTACGAAAAAAAGCAAATAAACAGTCAGTATTCTTAGAGTCAGGGAATTGAATTCCAAGTTACTCATTTGTCTTGGACGTAATTAATGTGGTCTGATGGTGAATTTTGTTGGTCATTGTTATTATGAGTTTGGCATAAACTTGGCGCTTCACTACTGTTGCCCTGTGCCAGACAAAGCGAAGTTCAGTAAATACCTGGGCACCTGCTGTAGAGCTATAGTTAGCAAGTACAGTCTCACGGACGGTTTCTTGGTGTAGTAAGTTTAATTTTCGAAAGTACACCACTATCGTAGCCCTGTTCCAGACTAAGGTAAGCCCCATAAATATCTACTGAGAGCTCGTACCCTAAATCTCTCATTAGCAAGCTGGTCTCGCAAGATCATTCACTAGAGTCGTAAGTTGACTAAGTGATGGATGGAGAATGTTGGCCCCATTCCAAACTGCTCGTTAGTACCTTTAATACCTTTAAATAGGTTTTAATAACAGCTGCATAGCGTCATGAAACCATATGCAGTTTATCAATTAGTCTCGCCCAGGCAGGTAGGTTGGGTTTGTGCTAATGAGAAAATAGGTATTTGAACTAAGTCTCCTGTACCATCCAATGAATTATTTTTGAATGCATTGATTGATGCGGAAGAATAATGTTTTCACTGTGAGCAGTCCAAGGTTTGGTCACTGGAGTGGAGAAGGAATTCTTTCTCAGCCCAATGGACATCTGTAGCTGAAGTTTCATACTGCGTAATCGGGTTTGTTGATAGAGATGCGGTAAATCCTAAAAAGAAGTGTATGCAACCAATGCATCCTCCCGATAGTCACTTATGGAGCTGAAACATGGAACTTAACCAAGAGACAGAGCTGCAAATTGAGAACCATGCCACGTGCACATGAAATAATTATGCTAAACCTCACATGGAGAGACCACAAGACAGCATACTACATCTGGGAGAAGACAGGGGTCAGGGACATCATAGAATCCATTAAAAAAACTTAAATGATAATGGGCTGGCCATGTTGCAAGAATGGCAGACAACCGATGGACATCATGACTCACGATACGGATCTCAAGAGATCATATGCGCAACTGAGGCCGACAGAATACGAGATGGAGAGATGAGCTGGACAAATTCAGAAAGTACTGGCTCTGTGACACCCATGATAGAGAAGTGTGGCGAATCCTGGGGAAGGTCAATGTCCAACGACGGACGTTAAGAGTCTGATGAAGTATGTGCTTGTTTGAACACAAAAAGCAGTGACAGCTTTGGTCTGAGGTGTGAAGGCTATTTTGAATTCGGTAGACCTCCAACAGACCAGCATGGCTACGACAGAATTCCTATGTTTCTACGTTGAGTTTACTCAATCTCCTTGTGGATGACAAGTCTTAAGTTTGGTGTACAACTTTGGTAGCTCTTATTTGGACTGTTCCTATTGCATCAATGTTGTACGTCAAGTGAAGCAACCAGATGCACAATACAAACTCTAGATGGGGGTGGACAATAGCTTTCTAGAGAAGTTGAATTTCTTCTTCATCAATACATTCACAGGTATGTCGTATATAGCCAGGTATTCTGTTAACGATGTAAACTTTTTGTTGGATTAAGTCAAGGCTATTGTCTACATAGACTCATAGGTCTCGCTCCACTTCGGTCTCAAGTATATCTGTAATCAGGGCTAAATTCATACGATTCATGTACGAGTATAGGACCCGAGGAGAGAAAGAGAGGAGGGAAGTTTTTGAAATTTTAAGATGGGAGATTTCCTAAAAAAATGTCCCCCACCACCATTGTTGGGAGCGAAAAAAAATTTATTCTAGAGGCTCTAAAACAGCCATTCCAATGGATTGAAAATCTTAACATGATTTTAAACCGCGAAATGCGGGCAACTTGGTAGGACTGCTGATAGGACGGAAGATCTTTTACAGGCATAATTTTTTTCAATACGGGAGATTCGTAAAAACTCATAGCATTAAGGGGGAGACAGCACTTGACTTCGAAATGTAGGAGTCTAGGTAGCTTCCGTTTGAGAATTACTGGGTTAGAGATACTCTGATCTGCACCATAAAACATGGCATATCTTTTTGAGTAAATTTAGAAATGCTTAGATAATATAGACTAGTAGTTCTCTTAGTCCCAGGTCTCATTCATTCCTTCTTTAGCATCACAGGTTTCAACAATCCCTCTCTTATTTTGAACTCGCAATTCTCCCACCATTATTCGTTCTGACTGATATCCCTCCCGAAGTCCTCCCAGACACAGAACCCCCTTTAGGAAATCCCTCCTGAGAGAGCAAAGGGTCTCTTTTTTAAGAATAAACTTTCTACATGTTCAGGGGGGGGGGTTAGGTGTACATTTACAATTCATCGCTGAGTAATAACAAGCATTGCATTTTCGTATCTCCCTTGTAAAGTATACGAACAGAGAAACATTTGTTCTATAAGGTTTAAGATTGGCACTTCTCAGTCGTCTTCAACGTTGATGACGTTCTCTTCCGCCCACTTGACAGCGGGCTGCCAAATTTATAGCGGCAACTAACTAATTTTATCATAACGGAAGGAATTCATAAGAGAAGTCCCTGATCTTTGCCACACAAGTTATCTTTTTTAGCGCGGTTATGTTTCATGGTCAGTCGATAAGAAGATATGTGGTCAGATATGGCAACGAATGAAAAAAGCAGACGACCTTGAATGTTGGCTGCGTTTGACGTAATAAATAAAAAGAAAAGGAGGTTAGAGTAGGAAGAAGAGGGCGAGGGGAAAGGTCAAGACAGAGGAGAAGGAGGAGGAGGAGTAAGACGCAAAACGATAAAGGGGAGAGTAAAAAAGAAAAGATAGGGGAGTAGTAGAAGTTGGGAGGGAGAAGGTACGAGGAAGTAGGAGGAGGGTGAAAGAAAAAACGAGTGAAGGGGGCAAGAGGAGGAATAAGAAGGAAAATTATTGGGGGAGGATAAAGACACGGAAATAATCAAGGAGAAGAGCAACAGAGAGAAGGAAATGGTAAAGGAGTAAGTGAAGGGTGAATGGAATGACAAGGGAGGAAGAGGAGAGAGAAGAGAGAAAAAAGAGAAAAAAGTAAGGAGGAGAAAAAGGTAAGAGAGGAGGACGGAGAGGAAAAAGAAAGGGTTAAGAAAGTAGAAGGTGAAATAAAAAGGTATAAGGAGGATGAGAAGAAGAAGAAGAAGAAGAAGAAGAAGAAGAAGAAGAAGAAGAAGAAGAAGAAGAGAGGAAATGACTAAAAAATAGGAAGAGAAAGGAGAAAGAAAATGATGGGGGTAGAGAGAAAGAAAAATCAAAGAAGACGAATAACAAGAAAGAAAAGAAAATATTGCCACCTCTGCATAAAAATGAATCACCGTAGCCAAGTTGCTCCATTTTCCTTAAAATACCCATCTCCTTACCGTAAGTTCTAATCTGTATGTCACCCAAGACTCTACTAGCCCATCTACTATATCCCAACTCTTCGGACAGTGACACAAGGTTATATAGAGCAGTACATGACTTGACAAAATTGAAGGCGCCGACCGATGGGTGTTGTCAGTTTCAAGGTAATGGATGTAACACAACCAGTAGGACAACAAAGGATGTCATCTTTTTTATTAAAAACATGAAATATAACTATATTCCCTCTCTTACCTTCTCTCTCTCTCTTTTATACTTCACCTTTATCGCTATCTTTCTAACCAAGCTTTTCGACAAACGACTAAACGTCATACATTCTACATCATAACTGTAGCGAAATAAAAGTGTCCATTTTGCAGTGGATAATTATCGTAAATCTAAGACGAATTTATGAAATATGAAATGGTCTCTTTTAGAAGATGACTACTGGACTACACATGGAAATTTTCATGGCCCTATACCAAAAATCTGACCAGGAGCACTGAAACGAACTCACGGACAGACGAGTGCACAGAGAAGAATACCTCTAGTCGGTTCTTTGGTGCTTTTTGGCCAGGTCGTTGGTCGTAGCTGCTTCAGTAGTGAGAGATGGAGAGATAAACTATACAAAAGGAGGAGGAAGAAGAAAAGAAAGAGTTTGAACATTTCCTTTCATCTCTTTTTCTATTCTTTTTTTTTCATATGAACACACACACACACACACACACACACATATATATATAAATAGTTTGAGAAAGGTCTTTTTTCCTCAGAGCATTGAAAGGAGGGCGAAACTGAAGGTCGAATCGGATACAGTTTCTTCATTCCAAGACGTCTGGGTCGAACAAGGGATTAGCAAGGTTTCTTATCTTAAATCATTTCACCCCTTCCCACAGTGTGGGTTGCAAGTCCCCGACCACTAGCAGGCGTTAGAATGTAGGGAATAATTACCTTGCACGAATGTTCCGCATGATATACTTTTGCAGAACTTTTATTGGTCGCTTTATTTATGCATTCCACGGTCAAATCCACATCAGCACCTGATAACGTGTACTTGATTGGTCATCGTAAATGATATAATCAATTTTATCAGTAATTGTGGCAAGATGACTTTTTTAGGTTTATCAGTGCGAAGTGAATATAAAACTGTCCAAGTCGGAGATTGAACTTCCGGACCAGAAATTCATACGAGAACAGCATGAATCCATCTCTTCTCTCCAAAGCGATGGATAAGTAGTAGGGCAACCAGTCTAGGTGACGGATATGTCTGATTCTCAAAATAGAGTTGACCCCGTCCCCATGATGACTGGATTCCAACTTCGATTTTTTTCCTGGCAGCTCCTGCAGCCAAACTGATCCCTAACGTATCGACCCGCTTTCGCTTTCCTTTAGACTATGCCAGCGGATCCGAAACGGAGATTCTGTCGATTTGGCATTCTAGGATCTCCATTCGCTTCACCCAGGCTTGTGCTTTTTGAGAGATCGTTCCATTGTATACTGAGACAGGAAGAAGCTTTCGTGTAGCGACAATGTGACCTTCAGTGATGTGGTTCCTAACCTGAGGGCCGTGGACCCCTGAGCGTCCTCAAAGGTTGAATAGGCAGCCATTTCAAAAGAAGTAACGTAGCTAGAATATTTGAGGGTCCAACTATAGATGTTGTGATTGGATTAAGATGAATGGTAAATAAAGCACGAGAAAAAGCATGTGGTTTAAAGACATATTTAATGCTTTGTGTTGTATAGTTTGGTGACGTCACGGTGAGGGGGCGTAATTGTCTCATAGTAGTAGTGCTATTAATGGCAGCTTTATTAGTTCGCAGGAATATTATGACTGTGTAATAATCGCCTCTTGTTCTTTTCTTATCATTTTTACTTTCCTCCTCTTCTCCCGTTTCCTGTTCCTTTTACTCTTGACCTACCTCCTTCTTTTCCTTCTTTTTCCTCTACGTCTTTCCCCTCCCCATCTTTCTTCTTAGTCCTTTTTTCTTCTCTTCCAAGACTTGTATTAGGAGTGGACTGTTATATTCCATTCGAGCATGTCAATTTGTCAGCGAAGAAACCGACTAAAATCGAAACAATACGGAATGGATTTCTTAGAAAATCGGTCAGAAAGGCTACAGACGTAACAGAGCACAGACGAAAAACGAAGATTCTATCATCACAGGGGCCCGGGGACTAGAATTTCATGTATTCGAATGAAAAAGTGCGGCAAAATACCCAAACTGTCTCTCTCTATCTCCGATTCCTGCGTATCCCAACAACTAAAATACAACATCGCTCACATAGCACGACTGGAAGATTCTTCATTTGCAAAAGTAACTGTTGTTTTAAACGGTTGTAAAAAGAATATTATCAATGCTAACGGGAGAAATACGAAATACTAACAGCAATGTCGACGATCCAATTCCAACGTAGAAGCAAAATGAAGCCAGGTTCAACTTTCTGATGACCAAGATACATGGAGTCAAAGAGATATTCGCCACATTCCAAGAATTCAGAAAGAGTGAACAAGACGAACAGCATGACTCCCCATTCACTTTTTCCTCTTCTTCTCCCCACTCACTTTCTTCCCCCTCCTCCTTCTTCTTCGATGCTTCTCATATTCTTCTCTCTCTCTTTGCTTCCCGCCTTTCACCCTCTTTCTTCGACGCCTCTCATATTCTTCCCTCTCTTTTTGCTTTCTTTACCTTCTCCCCCTCCTTCTTCGACGCCTCTCATATTCTTCCCTCTCTTTTCACTTTCCACCTTCTCCCCCTCCTTCTTCAATGCATCTCATATCCTTACTCTTTCTTTTCGTTCGCCTCCTCCTCTCTTCCATTTTCCTCTTCTCCTCCCTCTTCCTTACCTTTTCTTCTCTTTAAATTTTTCGGTATTACGAAAAAAGGCGAAAGGCGAGCACTTCCTCCCACCTTCTCTCCTACATCCCAATCTCCTGTACCTCCCCACTAACCAACTTCCGACGACCCAGCCTATGCTGTAATTATCATTTTTGAGGTCTGGGAACGCACCAAAAATTCCCCCATTTAATTAATGAGAATTGCTACTCTATGCCATTTTGTCCCACGAAAGGATATTACGGGAAAGCTCAATTTTCGCAAAATGGGGGGAATCCGTTAATAATATACATTTGTAAATGGCTGAACAACTCTTTACAGATCTAGATAACTAGCTATCACAGTCAATAATTGAACAACCGTAGCGTCAAAATTTGAAGTCATGTAAAAAAATCTACCGAAGAATAAATATGGTCAGAATAAATTTCAATTATGACATCACTGGCGTTTTTAACTGAGAAACATCTAATTAGAGTTATTAAAAAACATCTAGAAATATCTAGATTCTGGAGAATCTAGATATTATTTATAAACATACCAAAAAAGGCCCTCATAAGGTCAAAAATGCCCCCCCCCCCAAAAAAAAATCAAACAAATTTTTTTAGAAAGGGTTTAGTGGAATATTGATGCCAATTTTCAAGTCTGTAGACAAAACGGTATGACCGGGAGCGCTGGAACACACAAACACGTGCACATATAAATAGTGATAGAACCCTACGCCACCTTTGATGGCTACAGTTGTTCAATGTATTATTACCTGTTCATATATATATGAGGTTTTACTTTCACAGCCGGATCCCCCCTTACGACCCCAGATTTGACGTGGGGCCTGCAACACCTCCCCTAAAAACTACTTGCAACTGTAATTGTAGCTGAGTCTATGTCCCACGATACGTTGATAGTAATTTGAAAAATTAAAACAGGTCTGGTAAGTCACTCAATAAAAAACCGTCACTTGACCAATATCCTTTGGCAACATGCCGTTTTGGGGGTGATTAATCAAAAAATTGTGTGTGGGGGCGTAATTAATGGAAAATTCGCAAAAAAAAAACAAGAGAGGCATAAACTAAGGGATCAATTTACCGTAAAGTCACATTGCAAATTGAACCCTCACTAAAAACCTATTTAGAGGGGATTTAAGAACAGACAAACCTTTGTTTCTTGACATAATAAGGAGTAAATGTTTAAATTTTCAGCACTCTCGGTCCATCGGTGTGAAGTCTATGCGTGATACATTCACAGCCAGCCAGCCAGTCAGTCAGTCAGTTAGCTAGTCAAGTCAACCTAGGGTGGCCAATTTTAGAGTGATTTTACAATTTTTCGATTCTAAAAGACACTCTCAAATTCGGACGAAAACACAAATCAATTGGCAACACAGGACTTAGAAACATGAAATAAAAAAAAATCTTGATATTGTCAACACTGAACTCACTAACAACAAAAACTTTTAAATTGGCAATCCTAACCAGTCAACCGAACCAGCATAGAAACTTTAGAAAGCTACGTTGACAGATTTAGTGGACAACTTCTGAAAACTGTCAACGTTTTTAAGGGCAGCAGATACATAATCTGCAAAACTTGCATTTTCTTATCTCATGATATTTCTCCTCTATTTTAGCATACATCCTACACTGTAAGCAAAAACTGTCACCGACACTGTCAAAATAGGTTTCTTTCAGTTTTTAAGTCGGTCTGGCTGGTTACGTATGTATGTATGTATGTATGTATGTATGTATGTATGTATGTATGTATGTCAGGTCAGGTCGTACCAATGGTGCAAGAGGTCTGAAAGTTCAAACATTCACTCTTCATTATTTGTGCAAAAGACATTTTTAAATTTTTTTATTTTCACCTCCTCTTCGGAAAAGGTTCAGTTTGCAATGTAAGTGTATAAGTTGTTTCCTAGTTTTTGCCCGCATTTTTTTCGTTTTTTCTTAAATACGAACCTTTTTTAGTGATCCAACAAAAGACAATAGAAGTAACATATCCATTAATCACCCAATTTTCATTTTCTTTAATTGATCACCCTTAACACAGCATGTGGCAGAAAGGAAGTTGGTCATGTGACGGTTTCTGCTTAGTGACTAAGCTGACCCTTTTTTCTTTTTTTTCTTAATAAGGTTCGGATAGAGTTGGTTTCTTTTTATTCTTATCTGTTGGGAACACAAGTACCCACTTGTTTGGGTGCTAGGGTTGACGTCAAAAGGGGTCGCCGGTGTCATAGTTAAAGTAAGGGGAGGGGCATGGAGTCGAGCTTTAAGTAAAGATATAGGTCTTATATCTATTTGCAGAAAGGGGTGGTTTTTTTTTTTCTTTTTAAACCAAACGGATATTGACGTAATTCTGTCGTAGAGTGGGAACCAGAGGCTCTCAGATTGTGAGCTGCCTCACAATAGTTCGCTGCAACTATCTCCCGAGTGTATTGCGTAATTTTTCGGGATACTGACAGAAAACTCATCAGACAAATCTTCATCAAAAGGTGAAAAAATTAAAGGGAAAAAAGGTTTCACTATTATTGATGGCTCCTGTTTCGAATACTTTTTGTACGCTTTCAAAATAAATATTTTCTTTGAAGAGGCTGCACCAATGGAGATAGAGGGCTAAAAATTTAAACACTTACTCCTCATTATTTCTACAAAAGACTTTTTTTAAAAAATTTTTTCTTACCTAGAGTGCTAAAAACTTAAACATTTACTCCTTATAATGTCAAAAAAAAAAAAAAAAGGATGGATATTAGATTTCGGATACGAACAATCAAACTTTTGTACCACGACGTGTATAGTATAAACATGAATTTTCATTTAAACTTACCCCTGAGTTCGTATTGTTTAGCAAATAGTTTTCATCGGAAAAAATTCTACACTCTTTGTTCTTATTAATAACATACAGATTATTACAATGAAAGTCTCAAGGTTACTATATCCGGGCATTTTTTTCTATTTATTGGTTTGTTATTAACAACAGTCCATCGGACTTTAGTGTCCATTCCTACCGGGTATTTCGTCCGGCAGGGGCTTCGACCTTACATTTTTTTCCAAAAGTGCAAACTTGTGCATTTGAAGTGCCTAGAACAGGTTTTACCTTTGTCCCACTTCCACCACAGATTTGACAATGTAGTGGTTTTATCACTAAATTTTGTGAGATCTCAACCTTTTAGCAACAGATGAAAGAGAAAAGGAGTGATGAGTACTCTCCTTCATTATTACGTCAAAGTTTACTGCTAGGTAGAAAAAGGATGTTGAAACATGTCCCTCACACATAATGCCAGTATATATCCGTATTTTAATGGTGTAAAGAGTTGGGGTTCCGCATAGGTAACATATTTCTTGGTGTGCCGCCAGGCAACAAAGCTTGAGAACCACTGCATTAACCTGACAGATATATTTTTTTTAATGCTGGTTGCACTTTGTAAAACCAAGGCCCCCAGTACATTCCACCACCACAACCTCCGACAACTCACCCAAACATACCTTCATCACCAATTTTGGGGTCTGGGAACACTAAAAAGATTTTTGAAAATGTGGTAATTGTTTCTTTGCTTTATGCCACCAAAAGTTTTTCAAATTCACGCCCTAGTTTAAGATAGAGGGGTAAACCTGTATGAAGAGCCCTCACTAGTAAGTTAGTTCTGTATGTCTCCCTATGAGTGTGCCTGTTTTTATCCCCAGGCGCTCCAGGTCACGTTTTAAGGGCCATAACCTTGGGAATTCACACAAGTACACCACTTGGCACCACCTAAAAACGTTTTTTTGTCCTTTCAAAAAGGTGCCTTTGGGGTCTCAATGGTCATTTTAGACCAACAATGTCCAAATCTTGAGCTGGTATTTTTTTTAGATAACTTCAGATGAAAGGTTATTTTTTAAAAGATAATTTTAGATAATCTCCATACAATTACTTCTGATACACGCGTGGGCTACAGTGATTCATTTACGTGAGGTATGGATATTCTTATTGCTATCTTGGCTTTTACTTTGCGCCTTTGTTAAAATGTTAGGAAGTTTTGTAATGAACTAAAACTGTCAACATAGGTTTCTTCAGGTCTTGATATAGGTCTGGCTGGCTATATATCTATGTACCTTAGTAGCACTTGGTCTGCAGCTATAGGGCTGAAATTTTGAACCTTTACTTATCATTATGTCTGAAAAATACGGTTTTTTATTCTATGAAAATTCTCCCCATAAATATATATATTTTTTACCATTGGTTTAATTTACAGTGTAAATGAATGCTAAAATGGTCCTTCAGGTTGTGTCTTAACACCTGCAGTTTTTATTTTTTTATTTTCAAATTAGGGCAGATTTGTTGATAACTCTACAACAAATGGCGACAGAAGTAAAGTATTCATTGATCACATCTTTTCCGAATTTTTAGCCAGACGTGTTAATTTAGTGTCTTGAATTATTTTTAGTTGACAACTTCCAAGGGAGGTAACTCCAAATTTAGCGTCGAAAAATAAATAAAAAAAACAGTGAATTCCAAATTTAAAAAAACTTTATTGGAGCGAAAAGAATTACACTATAGGAACACATAAGGGCGGGAAAGGCATCTTCAAGGCTCTTGTCTCCGTTTCGAAATTTTTGGAACCAATTTTGACCAGTACGTTCATCGACGGCCATTGTAGATACTTGGTTGATATTGCGAGCAGTTTCTGTTTTGTTACGTCCTACTTTGAACTCATAAAGCAAAATTGCCCTAATTTTCTTTTTTTTTCCCTCTTTGATTTTTGCAGCTTGAACTAATCCAGAGTAAACAGCGAAGATAAAACGTTCAAGTTGAATAGAGCGAAATTCATGCTTTAATAGTATATTACATGAACATAGATAAATGATAGTTTATTCTGGAATAAGCATCAAAGTTTAAAATAACAAAGACTGCCGTTACTTTTGCACCTACCTAGTAAAGGGAAAAAAACTACCGAACAACGATCTTTTTTCCAGGTCGCATCATAATCTCTGATGGTTGAGCCACCCATGGCGATATTGGTCAGATTAGAAATGGTGTTATCAACATGCTGTCATCGTGTACAAGCAGATGTTTGTTGATACAAATGATACTATGACCAGGCAGCTGATCGGGTCCAAGAAAAAAATCCCACCAAGAAAAAAATCCCACTGGACAAAAAACAAACGAACAAAAAAAAAACAACAAACACACAAACACCGAATCCAATTATATATGTACTACAAATCATCGATTGAAAGTTTCGGTTTATCATGAAATGCTATTGATGAAAACTTGGATAAGATTGTTTCATCGAGTGTTCAAACAAAAATTCAACTAGAGGTTAAAATCTTGGAACCTTTCCTTTTTTTATGTCAATTTAAAAACCCAGTGGAAATCTGTATGATTGGCATTGAAAAAGTCATGATTCTAAATCGAATAGTATTTTTTTTTCCTCCTCCGGCCGACCGAAAATACATCGACGGTCTCCGTTTAAAGACCAAACAAAACCCTCACTCAGAGAAAGACAAAGAGCTTGTCGAGAATCAAAGGCCAGCGGCCATTGGCCAGTACCCTGTAGACCATCCGTTGTCATCCAGCTACTCTACTATTCTCTTCTGCTGGTCTGCTCTCGTATCCAACCTTTCTTGCCCCATCTCCTATAGAATCCTTATACACCGTCCTATTTTGTAAACCCCTTTTCACTTTCTCTCTCCAAATGACCTTTTAATTAAGTGGCTGTGACTGGCAGAGCAAGCTCAATCTTCAAAAACAAGAAGATCCCATTGATCCTAAAATAGTCACTTATGGAGCTGAAACATGGAACCTAACCAAGAGACAGACCCGCAAATTGAGAACCATGCAAAGTGCACATGAAAGGATAATGCTCAACCTCACATAGAGAGACCACAAGACAGCACAATACATCAGGAAGAAAACAGCAGCCCCGAGACATCATAGAATCCATCAAAAGACTTAAATGGCAATGGGCAGGCCATGTTGCAAGAATGAAAGACAACCAATGGACATCACAACTCACGGCATAGATCACCAGAGATCACATGCGCAACTGAGGCCGCCAGAGTACTAGATGGAGAGATGAACTAGACAAATTCGGAAAGTACAGGCTCTGCAACGCCTACGATAGATATAGATGTTTCTATCGTCCATTTGGCATCGGAAAAAGGTTACCTCGACGAAATGATTATTTGCATCTCTAATTTATATTGTGTTATTTTGTTATTCTATGTTATTATTGACTTTTTTAATTGACTACGGTTGGTCATTCACAAAGTACATGTTTAGAATGATGTCGTTTATAGCATCAATCAAAACAAAAATATCGTCGTCAATAGTGATAACTATCAAAACAGATTTCAAAGAAAAATGTCGTTACGTCATCTTTACTATTCAATCTCCTTCAACAGAATTCTCTCTCTCTCTCTCTCTGTCTTTCTGCTGCTCTCTCTCCACACTAAACATTTTAAATGAAACCACGCCCGTGAATGCCGGAGACGTATATATTTGAGCAAAAAAACTATCTACATTTCAAGATGAATTTTTTAAAATTGTAAATCGAGCCCCTCCCCATGACTCCCCTAGACTTTGTTAATGCAATGTCCGGTGCACGGACGAATATATCTGGCGAATATCAACTTCGTACAATGGTCAGTTGGCAATCTCTCTCTCTCTCTCTCTCTCCCTCTCTCTCTCTTTCTCTCTCTCTCTCTCTCTCTCACACACACATACACACAGGGATTTCATTACTTATTGTGAGAATCGTATTTGTAATATTTGTTACGTAAATTTCTGTCTTTTTTATGATTTTATAGTGTATTTTTTCTTTCTTTTTATGATGTTATAGTGTAATTTTCTTTCTCTTTATGATGTTATTGTGTATTTTTCTTTCTTTTCAAGATTCGATGGTGCAATTTTCTTTGTCACAATAAAATTCTGAGAATCTGGAATGCACTAGCCTTGATTTATCTTTGGACGCTCAAGTAAGCGTTTACCTTTGAATCCAATAGATACTTTAACAAAAACATCTGGCGACTTTGAACGTAACTCAGTCATTATGTGTCGCTCAAAAGACGATTTATGTCTTCACTGTCGCTTATAGATCACTTGCTTCTTCTAGTAACCAGAAACGTAAGAAATTCCACTAATCTCTTGCTTAACGGATTACCTGTCTTTTGACTCACTGTTCGGCTTCGCGTTAATTCCAGGAGGAGGAGACTGTATCATAAAATGTGCTTCTCGTAAACACGAGATTGAGCTTACATGAGGGCTTGGTACTCCACCGTTTAATTGGTGGTAGGGGGGGCAACTTCATTGCAGAGGCTTCTCCAACAAAACTTGGGTCTGAAGCATAGTTAGCACTAACCCAGGACACCCTAGCAGTATCTCACGATACCAGCAGACTTCGTTGGTTTCCTGTCACAACACAAGCAGGGGTACCGAACACCTCCCCCTTTCAAAATAGTACCCATCCACCCTTCATTTAATTACCCAACACCCTCACTACCGGTTCCACACACCTAGCCCCCTGAAAACCAAATTGTTTTATTTTAAAACGTTTCTCTTCCGCTTTTACCCGCCCCCTATTAATTTCTCCTCCCCAGATACTGTTATTTTCTGAATTGCTCCACGTCTCCACATCCCCATCCCGGAGATACCCACCCCCGTCCATCCCGCACCAATGACGTAAATGGGCCAGATATTAATATGTCAGGGACACTGTTTATCTGAGCAAACAGATTCTCTCTCTGCTCGCCTAAGTTTTTCTTTCTCCTTTAAGTGGCTTTAGAAGAAGGGACACACCAACACACGACCGCTGGCGCGTACAAACACACACACACACATACGCACTCATACGCACACAGACACATATACTCACCAGCACACACACACACATTCATACACGAACGCGCACACAAACCGACGAACGCCCACACGAACCCACGAACGCACGGACACTCGCATGCACACGCCTGCAAACTATCATACATTCACACACACATACACATACACACGCGCGTGCGTACTCACAAACACACCCGCTAACGAACATGCACCATTACACGCAAACACACACACACTTACACACGCGAGCGCAAACACTGAAACACGAACACACACTCACAAATACGTACACACGCACAAATACGTATACGCACTCAAAAACACTAAGAAACACTTTCTCACACAAACACAGACATATGCACAAATATTTTAAGTTGAATCATTTTCACTACTGAAAAAAATTCCTTCAATTCAGAAGACTTCACATCTCAGCTCCGTTTAAAAAATCTTTAGCGCAAGATCAACCTCAGAAAAGAGTAAAAGAGAAAACAAAACAAAATGCTCTGAAAGACACCGTTAGTCTTTTATGCCTATTTAAATAGCTAAGAATTGCCCAAAATGAAAGTAGCTGAAAACTGGTTAAAATTGCTGTAAAATAACGCTTAAAAATTGATTAAAAAAAGCAGTATACGTTGAA
Organism: Thysanoteuthis rhombus; assembly: GCA_963457665.1. Lineage (NCBI taxonomy): Eukaryota > Metazoa > Mollusca > Cephalopoda > Oegopsida > Thysanoteuthidae > Thysanoteuthis > Thysanoteuthis major. The sequence goes on from OY735242.1 coordinate 8,801,843, forward strand.
TTTTCACGCTGCCCAAATACAAAACGTATCATATTTACAAAACGTATCATAATTAGCGCAAAAGCACCAAATTGGCAACATTTGATGCTTCTGCAGCAAAGTGGTTCAAGAGATATCCATTTGATACTTGCTTCCAAAGTATGGTCAGCGAACTCAAGTCTTGTCGGAAGCTTCTGGTTTATTTCCAATGTTGTGCTATTTACTGTATTCGTCTGAAGTTGTATCGATTCAGAATGTTTGATGAAAGGCAGTAATGATAAGTCTGAGTTGAACTAGTCATAATATAAGAGTAATAATAAAGAATGTATTGACCCTGAGTGTTGTTGTGAGAAGCAAGGAAAATCTTGGATGGAGTAAAACTAGTCTTAGGATAATAGTAGTCATAAAGATTGTATCAAAACGATGTTGAGTTAAGAAGTAACAAGGATTGAAACCACGAGCGCCAGATAAGTTAATACAAACCCTTAACAACGTTCTTATTCGTTGATGGAAACATGGAGCCTTAAGTCTATTGTCGCTTATCTGCCTCATCAACTAAACCAGTGTATATAATTAAAATAACCAAGATGCGGGCATTGATAAGTGTAATAACCAAGACAAGCACAAACGCAGATTTGAACCAGAAGCTTCTTATGTTCACGTCACAGTTATGAATACATTTCTCTCTGCGCACTGTCTCATCAACAGATATCTTGTCACTGACATGCCACGATGAGCGACGGAGTTGAAAAAGCATGAACGAGCTCTTGGAAAAAACTCTCTCCCATGACTACCTCCAGCGTTTGCCTTGGCAGTTAACCTTGACAGGAATCAATAATTTATAAGGGTATCGCCTACTTTCTGAAAGTTTGCTTGCCGAAACTTTCCGCTTTACGACAAAAGGCGAAAAGCGAAAGTAATATTCAGCCTTTGTTTTACTGCCAGCCAATATAGAGGCAGCGCTTATCCTCTTCCACTCTCTTTTACATCCCAGTCTCTTATATACCCTATCCGAATTCCAGCGACCCAGCCTAACATACTAACATCATCATTTGGGGGTGTCTAAAAACGTTCAAAACTTTTCGCTGATAAATAACCGTATATATTCGTGCAATGTTTGAGTTTTTGTGACTACTTTTACACCTATAATTAGGGGGTCGAACATTATTCGGGGTATGATTTTAAAATAGTAGAAATCGGGGACTTACGCGAGGCCTGGGGATCCCTTAATTATAGGGTTGAGTGAGTATTGGTCCCCAAAAGCCGAACAGTACACGAGCACAGGTCTGGCTAGTCTTATGACTGACGTATTTTGACAGCATGCTGTGTTAAGAATGATCAATTAAAATTGATCATTCTTGACACAGCATCCTGCCAAAGGAGGGGTTATCAATGAAAAAGCCACTTCTCTCACCTTTTGTAAGGCAGTGATCCTTAAAAAAGTTTTTCCATAGACATAATGAGAAAAATGTATAAATTTTCAACCCTTTAGCTCCATTGATGCGGCTCGTACGTGTGGTGCATGCAAAGCCAGCCAGACTGACATAGATACAGACGAAACCTATGTTGACGATTTTTAGTGACAGTTTTGATTGACAGCTCCTAATATACGGTAATTGAAATCGCTTCTTCGCTTGACGCTATTTCGGCTTATGAAAGGTTTACATTGGAACGTTTTACTTCCGAAGAGCATGAGTTAGAACCCCATATTAGGGTGTGGGCGGCCAGCATCTCGTTCTCCGTACTTCGTCACTACCCTCTTTGTTTTTCTGGTCAGTCACGTTTCCTTGTCCACAGCTACCAGTCCTGACTTGTTTCAGAGCGGACAACAGGTGAGTCACACCCGTCTCCCCTCCGGTCCTTATCGTTAATCATGGTGGAGGGAGTGGGTGCTCTCAGCAAACGTAGTCAAGGCCACACGTCTGCAGTGCGCACGTGCGGGGGGGAGGTCTTTTCCCGCCGGCGTAACAATGGGCGATAGAAGAGACTCTCGAATGAGTCACTCTTCACGACGCATTTTACGCCCCCCCCTCCCGGCGCCCCCAATCCTCCCCTTCCGAGAACCCCCCAACCCCCCTATCCCTTATCCAGAATTGACGACTTCCGCTCTGGCTGAAAATGGGAGTGTGAATGAAGCAAGAGGGACCGGAGTGGAGGCGGGATTGAGGGGTGAAGGTTAGGTGGAGTATTAATTGGTCAAGTTGATAAGCTCTTCCGACCTTAGGTAACCGTCTCTAACGAGAACTGAAAGCGAAATCGGCGAATCAAGTTCGAGATCCGGCTTGGACTTGAAAAATGATTTCGGTCTAGAAATGCATTGAAAAATTGATTTCGCTATAGATATGCATTAAAAAATTGATTTTGCTATAGAAATGCATTGAAAAATTAATTTTGCCATAGATATGCATTGAAAAAGTGATTTTGCTATAGAAATGCATTGAAAACGATTTTGCATAAAAATGCATGTGAAATGATATTGCTATACAAATGCATTGAAAATGATTTTACTGTAGAAATGCATTGGAAATCATTTTACTAAAGAAATGAATTGAAAATGATTTTAGTATAGAAATGCAGTGAAGATGATTTTACTATAGTAATGTATTGAAAATGATTTTACTACAGAAATGCATTGAAAAAAGAAGAAATAGGCTGTCAGTGGTCAAAAATTGAGGCAGGCATTACTGACAAAATAAGGCTGATATTTTATAATTTGACAGGATTACTAATTTACTATAGAAATGAATCGAAAATGATTTCACTATAGAAATGCATTGGAAACTGATTTTACTATAGGGATGCATTGAAAATAATTTTATTACAGGAATGTATTGGAAATGATTTTACGATAGAAATGCATTGAAAATGATTTTATAATAGGAATGCATTGGAGAATGATTTTATCATAGGAATGCATTGGAGAATGATTTTATTATAAGGACTGCATTGGAAATGATTTCACTATAGAAAAGCATTGGAAATGATTTTTACTGGACAAATGAATTTAAAATGAGAGAAAATCAATGTAAGTCCAACTGATAGAGCTATTATCTATCCATATGAAAGCCATGTCCACACAGCCGATAAAATTATCAAGAATTGTCATAACAACAAAGTAATAAGTCACATGAATGCTGATCATTTGAAACTAAAAGATAAGAAAAAAGAGTTTGTGAATGACTGAAAGATATGTTTTATGTTTAATGTTTGTTTAATATTATACTTAAAATGTCCAAACAGGAAGTTGAGTTGTGTTGAGACTAAGAAAAAACCCATAAAATTCGGGTTCTTGAATCATCAAAAATTGATTACCAATCAAAATAGCTTTAGGTCCCTTAATCAATACATAAAATAACCCTGTCTTTTTGTTACGGGTATATTGCTAGTAAGTTTAATATATATCTAGAAGATAGCCAATTTCATGTGAAGGATTAGGGTCAAAGCTTCTAATTACCGATCTAATTTTCCACCAAATGGGTATCTAAATTTGTTGAGCGTGTAACAGCTTATCACTGGAAACGTTTTGTATCTTTAAACGACACGTCAAATGCGTACTTAGAGATTTGAAGGCCACGGTGGCCTTGGCTCCTTGGGACCCCTCCAACAGTGAGATTTGTTATTGGAAATGCAGTGTGTGAAGTACTATCTATAAATCTGAGGGGGGCATAGGGGGCGTTTTTAAATAGTCCCCCATACAGCTATTCTTATGCGTCATGTCTGAACTTTTCTAATTGTTCTTGTTGCGATCGAAAGGTTACCAGCAGAATTTTGGCGAGGACAGCGTGACATTTTTTATTGGTGATCTCATAAACAGGCTGGATTCTATGTGTGACGATCAAGAGGAATGTTCTTTTTTCTTTTTTTAGATGCGTCCATGCATCTCTATAAGACTCTTTTTGGTTAGTCGGTCGGTCGATCCCTTATATGTTGAATATCAATTTCCTCAACCATATCATGTTGGATTGATATGAAACTTGGTCGACCTCCGAGTAAACTATCTTCCTCTTCCTCTAGCAACTACTATCACAACCAGTAATGTCAAATATCAGTTTTCTCAGTTGTATCATGTTCGATTGATATGAACCTTGGTCCAGACCTTAGGGCGAACCATCTTCATGTTTGTCATTCCCCTCCTGCTACTTCTATTACAATTAGAAATGTTGGATATCAGTTTTCTCAACCGTATCATGTTGGATTGATATGAAACTTGGTCCAGACCTTCAAGTGAACCATCATCTTCTTCCTCCTGTTAATACAATCACAGATAGTTCTGTTAGAATTCAGGTTTCTCAACTGTATCATGTTGGATTGATATGCACCGACTTCGTCTTCCCCTTCCTCCTCAAACTCCTCCTCTGCACCCTCCTGCTACTGCTACTACTACGAATGATGGACACATGGCTGGCTATGTATGCGTGTATCACGTGCACGGGCCGCGCCAATGGAGCTAGAGGGATGAAATTTTCTTCATCAGTCCAGAAAAAACAACAACAGTTTTTTCGAAGGAGTAATGTTCCCATCTTGTTTTTCACTCTGATTAGAGTCCTCGTCTAGGTTATTACACTTATCAATAACTGCATCTTGATTATTATGATTATATACACTGGTTTAGTTGATGAGGCAGATAAGCAACAATAGACTTAAGGCTCCATGTTTCCATCAACGAATAAGAACGTTGTTAAGGGTTTGTATCAACCTATCTGGCGTTCGTGGTTTCAATCCTTGTTACTTTTTAACTCAACATCGTTTTGATACAATCTTTATGACTACTATTATCCTAAGACTAGTTTTACTCCATCCAAGATTTTCTTTACTTCTCACAACAGCACCCTGGGTCAATACACTCTTTATTATTACCATTGAATCAGTCCACGTCATATATATTATCATTGGTTTATGTCAAGGTAGACTATGAAAGTAACAGCTTTTTGCTGCTACTGCCTTTTATGGATGATTTTTGCCCTGGTGGCACCTCTCATGATATACCGGAACATCAGGTGATGGGTCTGAGGGCTTGTAGGGAGCAGTGAATTCATGCATTTCCTAAGTGCACCAGTCCAAAGTCAGAAAAAAAATTCAACTTGGTTTACCGATTTTTAGCTTCTGTGTGCATAACTTATTCTGCACCTACCTACATAAACACGTAATATATATATATATATATATATATATATATATATATATATATATATATATATATATATATATATATATATATATATATATGCGCGACCATATCATATATATGCGACCATGCGTGTGAACAAGTTAGAAGCTTGAGTGCTTGAGCCCTAGCCTTTTTAGTCAAAATTCAAAAAAATATATTTCAATAATTGAAAACATGCATTGAATATAATGGATTCAAGAATATTTACTAAATACAATTTTTTAACATTTTTTTGTATATGAGCTGAAAATAGGAGACTAAAAATGAATCTAACGGTTATCAAATGTTGGCTTATGCCATCAGATTCAATGATATGGCCAAATCATGATGATTAATGAATTGCATTAGTACAGAAAGATCACAAAAATCCTAGATATCCTGGAGGAAGGGCGATTCAATGAGTTAACACCACAGGTCACAGCAACCATAAGATCACCAGTGACTACGAACTCTTGTTGGTCAGAGTGAACTAATATATATATATATATATATATATATATATATATATATATATATATATATATATATAGCAGAATATGGATTCGCTACACAAACTAGCTCATGTTCCTGCCCTCTCTGGGCCTCGTCAGATTCGCCTGATGAGGCCTGGAGAGGGCAGAAACATGAGCTAGTTTGTGTAGCGAATCCACATTCTACTATTTATTTCCAGCTCTACTCTAAAACAACTTAACTTCAATAGTAAAAAGTTGTATGTATCGAGCTCTCTATGAAAAAAATCCATTACATTTCAGAAGTGGCTTTATATTATTGATATATCATTATATGTTATACTGCTAGCCTGATCTGTACCTCACACACACACATAAACACATACATATATACATACATATTTCTACAGCAGCCCCATTCTCTTTAATTGTTTGCTCTATTCACGTTGTCTAAATTGAATGATATATTAACCGGAGTTAACAAAAGGAGATCATTTCAGATAAGTTTCTATGTAATGTAACTCAATTTATAATTCATTCTGTTTGATCAAATATGTCTATTTTCTTAAATACTCAATGTCGCGTTGAAAGAGACGAATAAGAGCGAGATTTAACGAGATGAAAATTCGGGTTGAAAGTAGGTATTTGGCCTTTGCATTGTCGGCGGGCTGTTTAGCACACACACACACACACACACACACACACATATATATACATAGCCTATACGCAATTGCAAATTTTAATTTTTAAAATTTTCGAAGAGTGCCATTTTTCAACTATCCCTGCCCAGTGTTGCTTATTCAAAAAACATTTCTGTGCTAGTTCGACTACCAAAAAGTGCTAAAAGTGCCAAATTGAAAAATCAGCCAACACATTGGTCAAAGTATACAAACACGCGAACACACAGATCTTAGAAAAGGCCAAAATACACGCACTAATTCGAGATTTTCGCCTTGTCAAAACAAGAAGTGCGCTAAATCTAGCACGAAAGGCGCTAGATTAGCAACACTGTCCTTGCTCTCTTGAGCCTCTGCCCTTCTGAAAATTTATGCACGTGACTGCTTACGAAGATGAAAGATTGTACCACCCAATCGCTAATAATACAGATGGATTGGTTGAGGACTGAACAGGGGAGAGTACCCCATCTCGTTGGTTGGTTGACTCTGACCCAGAAGAGTTCGTAGTCACTGGTGATCCTATGGTTGCTGTGACCCGTGGCGTTAACTCATTGAATCGCCGCTCCTCCAGGATATCTAGGATTTTTGTGATCTTTTAGTGCTAATACGATCCATTATTCATCACGATTTGACCATGCATTGAATGTGATGGCATGAGCCAACATTTGATAACAATTTTATTCATCTTTAGTTTTCAATTTTTAGCTCTAACTTGGTGAAATAATACGAAGAAAATGAGCTTGGGTACCACGAAAATGCTATTTAATATCATCTTGAAAAATCAAACTAACAATACAATAAATATAAAAAGCATGCAGAGAGTGCATACCCCCGTCAACGTCAGGGGAAGTAATTGAGCATGGATCCACCCCCAAATTTAATCAATTCCCCTGTAGCCTATTGTTCATCCTCCCAGAAAATTTCATTGAGTACTTTCAGAGATATCGTGTGGAGAGACAGTTGTTTCTATTTGAAAGAGAATTGCCAATTAAGTACATTAACTACTTATTAACTACTCTATGACGTCGCTGATTTGAGGTTGTGTTTAATGGAGCAAGTCTTCCGTTTAACGACAACACCGAAAGGAGGAAGGATAATTTTGACTCTGATCCTCTGCAGTAACACCTCGTAACCGAGTCTGATTCATCTTGGTTCGGTCTTTCATGCTATATTTCGAAAATCTCAAGTAATATTCGTACTGATCAACAAATTTAACCAATATTGAAGTTGATCTCATTAATACAGTACTCGATTCTTCGTTGTTTATAAGCAGTACCCGTGGAAATCCTCGGTTTGAATATCACTCTACCTTTTCTTTCTCATCTATCGAAGGACTGTTGTACCACAACTGGCCAGCCCGACCAATCAGCTAAAGAGGCTACAGATTCTTCTCACTTCGCTCATCTGTGTTTGTGTCTGTCTCCTGGTCACAGTTTTGTGGCTACAACCTTGAAAATTTGCCTGAGTACACTATTAGACACCATAAGAAAACAAAACGATTCTATCATTTAAAGATAATTTCAAATAAACAATCTATTATTCAGATGATTTTAGATAACCTTTTAGATAATTGATTCTAGTACACCCGTGTGATTCATTTATGAATTATCTATCATTTCCTACAAATAACCGTTTTTTCCTTTTTTTTCTTTTCTTTCATTTTTCCTTCGCTAGCATTTTTATTAACCTTTTATTTGTATTTTTCTTCTGTTTTTTTTTCTCTTCATTCTTCTTCACTCTCAGTGTAAATTATTTTCCTAACTTTACCTCACTTCCTCCTCACAATCATTCCTCGTTTGCCTAAAGTCTTTATTTCAGCGTTTTACTTTTCAGCAAAGTAAGTTCTTGCTTGTCTTCAAAACCGCCTTTTACAGTGAGTTCGGGATTGCAGTGCTGATGGGCTAGGGGTAGGAGTGTACACTGTTCAGCAATGACTTGTTTCATGTCTTCACCTCCCTCTCTCTTCCCACTCTCTTTACACCGTAATCTTATAGCATGACTTGGGAAATAGGGATGGTAGCAGCTTCGTATATCAGTATTACCACGGCAGTGTCCTTTCCAAACGTGCATTTTTGGAAGGACCCTGACTTTTTAGTGCGTGGAGCAGTCTGCCATAATAGACATTTAAAATGAATTTCCAATCATCCTACGAAACGTCGGTGTATTTCAATTATTACTATTCTGTTGCCAATATTTTAGTTCATATCTATAATTCTAAATGAAATATCTACAACCTTCTTTTTTGATTCAGATTTAGATTTTTCGAACGTAACAACTTTGAACTTGACACTGCAAGGCCCTGTGTGCTGACTAATGTATATATATGTAATGACCAGTTGTCGAGTTATCTCGGTGCGTACTCACAGCTACAGAGATTTTCCAATTATAATTAGATGCAAACTTCAAAAGTTGAGCGAGTGTTATGTTTGTTAAAAATAACATAACCTTTGTCGGTTCTAAAGTTGAAAAGATAATCTCATGAATGATCATTTATCGACCCCGAGACAACTGGTGTTTGGTTGAACATTTAGATAAATTGACTTATTTATCTAACTTGCAAGAATTGTTTGTAAATAATTCTAGAAATTCCAGTATTCAGTTTCAAAGACATTGTTTTCAGTAAATAAAGTTCATAATTTAATATACTGAGTGAACATTTCACCTTGAACTCTCTTTATATTATCTCCTACGCCCACAGTTGTAGAACACAAGAACATCTCTGCACGTAACTTTCAAATAATCTATACTGAATAATTTTGAATAGTTCTTCTAAGGCAAAATATGACTTTCTAGAATATACCCCTCAGAAATTACGGGGTTATTTATGTATGGATCAGCACAAAGGCGGCTGAAGCTATTTTATTTGGTAATTTTTCTCTTTTGATAATTCAAGTATAGTAATTTTGAGCTTTTTCGAAGTTTCAACTCACCTCAAGCTGTTCTGATGTGTGACCAGACATGAAGTCTCAAAAGTTTCTATGGTGTAATCTTTTTTGTTGTTATGTCATAATGATATCATCCCATTTGAGCGGAAGCATACAAACAAAAACAAAAAAGATTAACATATAAGCAACACACACACACACACACACACACACACACACATATGTATATATTGTACAAATCAGGGATGCAATATAATATAATATGATAAGATATCCGATGTATGGTGGGTTTATTTCATGGAGTGTTCGATACATTCAACTTCAAATATTTAGTTGGTTTAGAATCGAGCTTAAAATATAATGGAATGAGGATTCTCTACATTAACACGTTTAAGTTTCTCTCCTCTTTGGACTTATATACCTGAAGAAGCCCAAACAGGGCATAAACATGAACATGTTTGTGTGGCAAATCCTCATTCTATTATATTCATATATATATATATATATATATATATATATATATATATATATATATATATATATATATATATATATAGGAATGGATGAATACGATCCGACAATTATTACAAATTGCATCATATTATATTGAAACTCTTATTTGCAATGATAACCCATCATCATCCATTTTCTTTGTTTGTCCTATTCATGTTGTTTAGGCCAAGTGATATATTAACCGTGTAATGACAGGAGATCATTGCAAATAAGAAGAAGAAGAAAAGATGTCTTTATTCAAGAAAAATCACAAGCATTGAGAAACACATGTATGGGTAGCGTGGTCTTACCTTGAAGGTATTCTTCCAGCTCCTCCTCGCCGCCAAATATATCGAGCAGAAACATTTTTTATTTGATACTATTACATTAAAAATTATAAAAAAAACAAAAAGAAAAATAAACATTGAAAAATTATTACCTCTAAGTAAAAGGCAATTAGCTTCAGTATGTGGTTCAATTGGTCACCCAATAAAAACATGGATTTACAAATAGCTTAATGAATCACCTACTAAATGCAAATGAAAAGAAACCACACAAGGTAGAATTAGGTTATATTAACACTCCCGCCAGAATTCAGAAGAAACACCTGTTCATTTGGTGAAATGATAAATAATTTCTACATTTTTGTTTGAAAGTGTGCGCTGAAATATTGTTTACGTCAATTCTTTCAGAAGAATCATGGAAATAAAATAAGACCTAGTCATTAATTTTGTTTTGGCAAATGAGAAATCAATATTGAGGCGATTGGTCGTGAAATGATTGTGTTTCATTGAGAGTTCTTATGTAGGTACATTAATATCCTATTAATCCTAGAGAGAAGGGTGTATAACCAATGCATCCTCCCAATAGTCACTTATGGAGCTGAAACATGGAACTTAACCAAGAGACAGACCCGTAAACTGAGAACCATGCAACGTGCACATGAAAGAATAATGCTGGGCCTCACATGGAGAGACCACAAAACAGCACAGTACATCCGAGAAAAGACAAGAGTCAGAGACAACATAGAATCCATAAAAAATCTCAAATGGCAGTGAGCTGGCGATGTTGCAAGAATGGTAGACAATCGATGGACATCACGACTCACAACATGGATTCCCCGAGACCACATGCGCAACCGAGGCCGGCAAAATGTTAGATGGAGAGACGAGCTAGACAAGTTCAGGAAGTACTGGCTCCGTGACGCCCATGATAGAGAAGTGTGGCAAATCCTGGGGAAAGTCTATGTCCAATGACAGACGCTAAAAGACTGATGATGATGATGATGATGATGATGATGATGATGATCGTATGATTTTTTTTTAGACAAAACATTGAAATAAGACTATTGAGCAGTCCCCTGTTTTTCATATTTAAAATTATCAATCTTGTGAATAATGTCACTAAAATCCAAATTTACTGATAAATTTGACTCCCATCTATGAAAGGCTTTGGGCGTCTGCCAGAGGGTGTGTGTGTGTGGGGGGGCGAACATGGGGCACTCCCACCTCATTTCAGGTCTTTTCACCTAAAGTGAAGGCGTTTTGAAAATGAGACTTCTCCATAAAACTACTCTTCCGAAGTGCTAGTCTTTTGTACCCCGCGTTAATCTGTCACGGGGTGTAATTCTCTTTTACAAAAATTGAAAAAAAATATCTGTACCTCGTAGAAATGAATCGGTGTAGCCAGTGAGTGTACCATAATTGATTATCTGAGAATTATTTTAAAAAAATAAATATTTTATCTATAATTATCCAAGAAATACCAGTGCAAGATTGTTGGTCCCAAAATGACCATAGAGACACAAAAAAGCACTTATTTGACCCCTCCAACCCCCCCCCATAAAAACAAAAACAACGAAAAACAAAAGAACGTTTTTAGATTATTCTTAGTGGTGTACCCATGTAGATTTTCAAGGTTATAGCCCCCAAAATGAGACCATAATCGCCCGGTGACTCACAGACTGTCACAGAGACGAGCAAAGAGAGAAGAATCTGAAGCCCACTTGGATGGTTGGTCAGGTAGGCCATTTGTGGCACAACGGTGATTCCATAAAAGATAGACCTAACACCTAACTAGCTGGTATTTATTACAAAAAAAAGCGGTTTAGTATACAACCAGTGCATTCTCCCGATAGTCGCTTATGGAGCTGAAACATGGAGCCTAACCAAGAGACAGGCCTGCAAACTGAGAAGTATGCAACGTGCGCATGAGAGAATCATGCTCAACCTTACATGGAGAGATCACAAGACAGCGCAGAATATAACGAAGAAAACAGGTGTTCGTGACATCATAGAAACTATTAAAAACTCAAATGGCAATGGGTAGGCCACGTTGCAAGAATGAAAGACAACCGATGGACATCACGTCTCACAACATGGATCCCTAGAGATCACATAAGAAACCGAGGCCGAGAGAACTTAAGATGGAGAGATGAACTTGACAGATTCAGGAAGTACTGGCTCCGCGATATCCGTGATAGAGAATTGTGGCGAATCCTAGGGAATGTCTATGTCCAACGACGGACGTTAAAAGACTGATGAGGATAATGAAAAACTGAGACAGTGTCCGTTCAAAAAGTGCATTCCGTACACTCAGTTCTCATTCTTAATACTGAAACCGGACAGGGAAGTTAGAATAAAGTTTATATTATTATAAGTAAACTAGGAGTTAACCTAAAATTCATCATCAGTCTTTTATCGTCTGTCGTTGGACATAGACCTTCCCCAGGTTCCGCCTTAATTGTCTATCATGGGCGTCGCAGAGCCAGTATTTTCTGAATATGTCTAGTTCATCTCTCCATCTTGTATTCTGTCGGCCTCGGTTTCGCATGTCATCTCTGGGAATCCATGTTGTGAGACGTGATGTCCATCGGCTGTCTGTCATTCCTGCAACACGGCGTACCCATTGCCATTCAAGTTTTTTTTAGTACATTCTATGATGTCTCTTACCCCTGTTTTCTTCCTGATATACTGTGCTGTCTTGTGATCTCTCCATGTAAGGTTGAGCATGATTCTCTCATGCTTCTCAGTTTGTGGGTCTGTCTCTTCGTTAAGTTCCATGTTTCAGCTCCATAATAACCATCGGGAGAATGCATTGATTTTTCAAAAAAGAGCCCTGAATACCTATGTAGGTATTATTCGATAATTGCAATTTTAAGTATGCTTTACTTGTCCGCTCGGTTTGTGTGCTTGTTGGTACGTCTGCTTCGCACATGGAAGGTCCCGCGTTCAATTCCCGATATGAGCGAAGAGAGTGAAAAAAACTATTTGTTAGGATTAATTCGCCGTGCAATCTGCAGCTGAATCAGTAAAATCTAAGCTGTGTGATTAGGGGCAGAGGTGTCCCCTTTGGTAAGCTTGCATCCTACCAAAACTTGTTGCTATAAAAGTCCTGGGCTCGACCAGACTTGCAAGGATCACTAAACTGAAGCATGCCACAGGAATTGGGATTTAGTCACTGGCTGTCATATCTCATTGAGGGTTTTCTCATAAAAGACCTTGGCTTATATTTGCAGTTTTCTTCAGTTTTCAAGTTGGTCCAGCTTGTTGGCCATGTATGAATCACCCGTACAGGCCGCACCAATGGAGCTAAAGGGCTGAAATTTTCAACATTCTTCTCATTCTTGTCTGAATTTTGTCAGACAGCGTGTATTAATAATTATGTATGATATGGTCGGGCTATTTACCTCACATGTGTGTGTTCATTTATTCACAGCGTTTCGGCCGTGTCCCCCACCCCTAGGGGGTTCGTCGGGTGTTGTTGGTTCTCGAATGTTGGATACGAAGAAAACAGTCCGATCATATCATACATAATGATTTACTCATTATGTCCAGAAAAAAAGTATTATTTATTTTTTTAAAACCCTCTCCTCGTATGTTTTTTAGTGGGGGTTCAATTGGCGATGTAAGTTCATATCAAATTGACGCCTTAGTTTCTGCCCGCGTTTGCTTTTGAAAATTCGGGCATTTTTCGTGATTATGGTCGAACAAAGGGTGAGAAGTCATTCATTCATGAATCACCCCTTCCGCCAATCGTTTAATTGATAACCCCATGACACGACCGAAAGGACGTTGGTCACGTGACAGTTACTATTGAGTGACTAACCTGACCTGTTTTTTGTTTTTTTTTAAATTTTGAAAAAGCTTTTACAATGTAAACTTGGTCACTAAGTGGAAAAGTGTAGATCAGTGGTTCTTAGCGCCCCAAGTAACCGTTCCAACCTTGTGATCCTAGGTTTCCTCTACCCCTCCTCCCATTCGGATTGTCAAAGACAGAGAGAGTCAGAGAGAGAGAGAGAGAGAGTACGATGGAGGGGGGAAAGAGAGGTAGAAGACTGAAAGATCTGTTAGTGATGTCAGAAAGCCCTGTGGGGGAAGGAGGGTAAACGTGAAGTATTGGCATTGTGAATGCGACGGTCATAGGGTACAAATGTTCAGTCAATGGCATATTTTTGTCGACTGAGTAACCCCACGGGAGAGTGTCTCTTCACGCGTGCGCAGAAAAGTTGAAAAATACTCTTTGTCGGTTATGTTGATCAAATTACCCTTTCTGAGAAATTACAGCTCAAATATATATATATATATATAAGTGTGTGTACATATACTGAGAGAGAGAGAGAGAGAGAGAGAGAGAGAGAGAGACCATGCAGATTATTGATTACCTTTATCAAAATCATACTCTATGTTTCATTTCCCTTGGTATCAAGATTAGTTCGATACGACACAGAGACTGATGCCGTGGCGAAGGGTGAGGTGGAAGATTGTGTTGCGTTGATCTTCCTGCCTGGAAAAACCAACATTTGAAATCTGTTTTTTCCCCCACCTAGTCTCGAACCCTGAACACTGGTACTCGTGGGAAATTTGCACCTAACCAAGTCAAAGCTGCGAGCCAGGCATCAGCATGACATTTCATCTCTCTTTTTCTTTCTTTTCCACCCTCTATTTACAACTCTTACCTAACCACATACACATCCACACAAAATTACACGCACACATACATACAGTGGCATGAGCACACGCACAATCGCATGAGCATACACACACACACACACACGCATACACATACACGTATATAATCGTATGCACTTGCACTCATAGCACCCTCCCTTACATACAAAATGGTGGGCACACACACTCACACTATGGCATGCGCACACATACATTTGTGTGAACATACACACACACGTACACATCCACGTATATGATCGCGTGCACATACTCTCATAACATCTTCCCTTACGTATAAAAAAATCGGGCACACACACACACTACGGCATGCGCATACTTACAATCACGTGAGCATACATACACACACATATATACATACACGAACATAATTGCATGCACATACACTCATAACACCTTCCCTCACGTATAAAAAGGCACACACACACACATACAATTGCATGCACGCACATACAATCGCTTGAACATACACACACATATGACAGGAGATCACTGCAAATAATACACGCATACACTCACACACACACCCTCCTTCATACACGAAATGGCGGGTACTCACATACAAAACAATTGCATACGCACACATACAATCTTGTGAACATACACACACGTACACATATATGTATATAATCGCGTGCGCATAGGCTAATACCCCCTCCCTCATATATGCATGATGTCCCAGCTCTATTTAGAACCATTGCACCCCGACACCCCAAGCGCCACCCTACAGTCTAACCGTTTTTCAGTTGTCGCATACGTTTGCCTTGACCCATGTTGGCAACATCAGCGCACTGGCCGTGTAACACCTACAATATCTGTGTTATCTTAAACCTACCTACTTCCTTCACCCACGGTGCTGTGGGCATATCACTTGGCCAGGCCCAAGGCTACGTCAGTCACAGTACTCTTCCCTACCCCTCTCCCAGCACTCTCCCCACCCGGTTCCACTACGCCTACCCGTCGACCTTCAGGCTAGTTACTAACCCAGATGCCATTTCAATAACTACTCCCACAGTAAAAAGAAAGAGAGAGAATGCGAGGTTATTCGCTTGCTTGTGTAGCGCGGTGATTATAGCGCTGAACAGAAATCTCGAGGCCGATTTTTGTTCGTCTAAAACAGTGATTTTGAACGTGGAACAAACGCATCCTCAAGGGGCACAATTTGAATATATTAGGGGTGGTCAATTTGGATTTGGAGTTTGAAGAGCGGAAAGGATTCCGGAGCTCAGAACTTAGTCGCGTCTAGGCTTAGCCGATTTATTCCAAATCATACAATTACTAATTTTACAATAGATTTACTGGCGTCTGCTCGGGGTTGGGCATCAGGACATCTGCCCTTTCCCTAGGTCAGGTCTCCTCACCTAGGGTGAGGGGGGTGTTGGAACCTTATAATCAATAGAGGATAATGGTGCTGTGTTATTATTTTTGTACTTGATATGAACCAATAATATTACCGAGAGACTTTGAAAGAACCCTTAAATTTGACAACAGAAAGAAAATATATACGTATACATCTTTCAACTTTCTAAATCTATCTAATCTTAATCTATCTAATCTTAATCTACACGACTTCATAAAATAATGACAGATTAAAGTAGAATTATTTAGAATATCATAAAGAATCTGATCTGATTTCATTCAAATAACACGATTCTGTAGATTTAATGACGATTGCTTTTGTAGTTGCTTTATGAAATAGTCTAATTGTAGCAAGAGAGGAGACAGTGCACCTCAGAATGCCTTTTTTCGTGGACCCAGAACATTTATTCGAGAATCCTTGGGATTCGCACGAGCCAAGGTTGGTGACCACTGTAGATAAGATATATTCAAAATATATGTCCCTCTCTAGATTATACCAATCGGAAAAGTGGCAGCAGGTGACTATGTATCGATTCCAAAGTAACTAGTGATCAACTCGTTAACTTTGTGATGCGTGTAAACGATGACGTAATTGTGTTGACATCACCAAATTTCGCACAACAACGAAAAAACAAAACAAAAACACCTTTGATACAAAGTTCATATCGTTACCTTTCTTACAAAGAATATGCCGCATGATATAGGATTAAATTATTTTTTTCCATTAAAAAATGGGGGACGTTAATTTTTTGAGCTGTCGAGGTGGGGCATGGTTAAGGTTGAGGACCCTCTAAAATTTCGCAATGGTTGCTTTTGCAATTTCAGCTGCTCAAGTCCAAAACTAGGACTAGCCCTAGTATAGTATTATCATGTGTACTTGATTACAAGAGTTTTCTTTAGTAAAAAAAGACTCAAAATCGTCTGTTTGACTTGTACTTAGATAAGTCAAAAATGGCCGACATGAACACTGCGTCAATAGACAGAAATAGCAATCAATAAAAGCCTGTTGTTTTAACTCAATGCATTACCACACTTTTGTATGAAATGCTATGTAAACCATAAATTCTAGGTCGTAAATATAAGATACGTATTGAGTAATATACGTTTAAAATAATTTTTCCAGGTAGGTCAGAGACATTCGCTTTTACGACCTGAAAACAACGATCGATTTGTTGGAGAAATTCATGTTCCGGTGACAGCTGACCAAATGCCAAACGATTTATTCTCAAGAAAGATATCTCTCTTGACAACGGCCATAGAAACATAATTGGTGGCTGATATTCGCGTCTCAGAAAGTACTGGGTCCGCAACGCCCACGATGGAGAAATGTGGCGAATCCTGGGGAAGGTCTATGTCCAACGATGGACATTGAAAGACTGATGATAATATTCGTGTTAGTCGATTTTCAGAAATGTTATGCTGAATTCCAAACTCGTCTTATACTCACTACAACAGGAAATATCTAACTGTTAGATGTTTCTGATGATCAGATTTTTATTCAGGGAATTTTGTTTTTTGACTTTTATTCTGTTTATTGTTGTTACACCCTCGGAGGTCAAAAGTGCATCCCATTGCCTGATTGTGACGTCAAACTTAGAGACAAGATTGAGTTTAGTGTTAAGGTTTCAACTGCAGTTCGTTAACGAGAAAAAAAAAACTGATGATGCAGACAGGGATTTGGTTAACCCCACTTGGGTCACCTGGGGTAGAGGGTCTGATGTTGGGAGACCCGAAACCCCAATGACCCCCAGGAACATAACACCACCGCGGTCACATTCCATCGCATCCTTGAAATCTATTTTACGAAATGCTCAATTCATTTTTCCCATTTTTCCGTTTGATTTGTCCCTGAAACATGACAGGCGCCCTCTAGCACTTACCGCCATGGGCGACTATTCGTGCTGCCAGCAACTTGGATCTGCTCTGTCTATAAAACAAGCAACTAATTCTACTTATTGATAAGGAACAGTTCTTCCTTTTCCTTCCTTGAACCATACCGATTTTAATGTAAGCACAGGAAATTTGGAATAAAAAACTGACAAAACCCCAGCAGGACAACAAACATCTCTGGCTATGTTCGGGGCGATCAATTAAAAATTTTTAAAAATGGAAAAAGATATGATCAATAAATAGGTTACTTCTCTCGCCTTTTGTTCGGCAGTAATCACTGAAAAAGGCATGGATTTTCAAAAACCAAGCATGAATGCTGCCCGACACAAATCAAGGGACTAATTTAGCATAAAACTTCATTGCTAATTAAACTCATAGAAACCTATAAAGGGAGATAATAAAAACATTTATTTAGACATCAGGAGTGAATGTTTAGATTTTCAGACCTCTAGCTCTGTTGGTGCAGTCGGTATGCACGACACACACCTAGCTAGTCAGACAGCCAGACCAATTTGAAAACTGGAGAAACCAACGTAGACAGTTTTAGTTGACAGTTTCAGAGAAATGTCCCATATCCTCAACATTGACAAGTGTCAGTCATTATTTGTACTTGAGAATACATTTTGAAGAAGGGTGGTTTAGAAGCTTGTTTCTTGCCAACCATACTTACTGTCACGATCGTCGCAGAGAGCTCAATAATTGTGCCCTGGTGCCGGACTAGTCTAGTTCAGTAAATATATACACTGAGCCAGTGGTGCATGGTGCTTTATATCTTGGGTGTGCTCTAAGCTGCAGATACGCAAAAACGTGAAAATATTTTTAGTGTCTGTAAAACGCAACGGGCGATAAAAGCTTTTTTGGTACAATATAGGCAAGGAAGTACCGATCCTAAATTGTTTCACACCCTTGCTCATTTGAAGTTACAAACAGCGAACAAACAGAAGGAAATAAGAGAATTAATGAAAGAAAAACATTTTGGTTCCAACTTCCGTTTTCTATGAATTTTCTAATTTGTACAATCGGGACCACCTTCACTACATCGTACCAAAAAGCCTTCTACTGTTTTTTGTGCATCCGTTGCACAGATCACACCCAAGATACAAAGCAGCGCACGCCTCTACAATAGGCACCTGCGGTGATTGTAGCAAAGTAGTTTCACAGATACTACTGTTGTGGGATCGATCCTCATTCAGAGCACCATTATAATGGCCTTGTGAATAGATACCTGTTTCAACGCCTGTCGTAGAGCAGTTAGTAAGCTAGACCTGCAAGCCATTGTAAATGAACTGAGTTCAATCCTTCTTGGGCAAAATGAGGAGAAAAACAAATCAAATCCCCGTAGCCCCACAAATGTCCGACCAACCAGCAAACTGTGCCACAGATTCTTCTCTATTTCCTCATCTGTGTGTGTGTGTGTGTGTGTGTGTGTGTGTGTGTGTGTGTGTGTGTGTCTTTGGGACGCTCCTGGTAGCATTTTTGGGCTATAACCTTGAGAATTTGTCCGAGTACTTCACTAGGCATCATGTGCATCATGTTTTTAAAGCGCTTTTTGGGTCTTTATTGTTATTTTGGACCGACAATGCCCAAATCTTGTTCTGGTATTTTTTAAAGATTATTTTAGATAAAAGATCAATCTTTTTTTATAGTTTTTACGGATAACTAGTTAGAGGGAAGCCATAGTTTGGTGACTGAAATGTCACGATTAAACAAAAAAACGAAGACGGGGATATAATGCCTTCAATATTTGCTTGCACATACTTTTCGAATCCTTTTTAGGCCTTTTGGACAGTCCTCCACTACCTTTATCATCATCATCATCATCATCATCATCATCATCATCATCATCATCATCATCATCATCATCATCATTATTAGCATTTGTATTATCATCATTATTATTACTATCATCATCATCATCATCATTATTACTATTATTATTAACATCATCATCATCATTATCATTAATATTATCATTATCATCATCATCATCATTATTATCATTATTATTATTATTATTATTATTATTATTATTATTATTAAGAATCTCACATTAGTTGCCTGGTGGTAACCGCTGGAGTTTGAGTGACAGCAAGTCTCCTCAAATATTATTATTATTATAATTATTTCAATTTATTGACCCCTTTGAAATGTACCTAGGACCACAAGGGGGTGTGGCCCCAGTTCAGAATGGCTGGTTTGCTGATGAATCCTCTCTGTTTTCATCATCATCATCATTATTATTATTATTATTATTATTATTATTATTATTATTATTATTATTATTATTATTATTATTATTATTATTATTATTTCGATTTATTGACCCCCTTGAAACGTACCTGGGTCCACAAAGTGGGTGTGGTCCCAGTTGAGAATGGCTGGTTTAAAAACTATTGAGACAATAACTTACAGCTGTTGCAAGTACAGGTATACCTTGATTAGTGAGGTTAATTCGTTCCAAAATTTTCCGTACTGTTCAAAATCGCACTGTTCAAGACATTATGATTTAATGTTTTTTTTTCCAGTTTATACTTGGTTACATTAATTTGTACAACAATACCTTAACCTTACAACAACAAAACCCACACCAATCAAAACGCACTTTTCAAGGTATTACCATAATTGTATTTCTCAAATGACTGTAAATAATTTAGCCCAGTGGTCTTAATGTATATTTTATTACAAAAATATAATATTTTTCTTTTTTCAATTAATTTTTTTTCATAACAAAATATATAATATATATTTTATTACCAAAATATTACTGAAGTGGGTTTTAAACGATTATACCGCGATATGAACTGTAAATAAATTCGTACATGGTATCCATAACAAATATTTAATGCATTAAGACTGGGTTTAGAAAAGAAATGTACTGAAATCAACTACAATCAACCTTCCCTCTTTCACCACGTCTCCCGACAATTTAGGCTCGTCACAAATTATTATTATTATGTTTATTTTTTTATTAGAAAACTATGAACCAAAACTATAAGCATAGGTTTCTGCTTGACTATGTGTGCATGTTTGTGCCACGTGAACGGGCGTAGGACAATAATGGGACCGGACAAAAATTCCCCGGACAAAAATTCCCCAGACAAAATTTCACACCCCAAAGTTCCACGCGGGATAAAAGGTTCTAGGTCTGATTGAAACATGACAAAACTTGTAGTTAAGTGTTGAAAAAATGATTTTTAATAAGCCTCACAATCTAAATGTATATCACTGATTTTTATTTTGTATCGATTCAAAATATTTGATAGACATGTGTTGGGCATTGACATTGATAGGGATAGACACCAGACACAGGCTCTGATAAAGACATGCGCTACAAACAAGCATTGATAGAGGCATGAGTTGGACACATACATTGATAGGGACAGGCACCGGACACAGACATTGATAGGGACACGTGCAAGACACAAAATTTCAAAGGGACATGACTTGAAAACAGACGCTGATAGGGACATGCACCTTACACAAATGTTGATAGAGGAACGCGTCAGACATAGACGTTGATAGGGACATGCTTTGGACACAGACATTGATAGGGACATGCCTTGGACACAAATGTTCATAGGGACGCAACTTGGACACAGACGTTGAAAGAGACTTTCCTTGGACACAGACGTTGATAAGGACATGCCTAGGACACAGACGCTGCTAGGGACATGCCTTGGACACAAACGTTGATAAGGACATTTGACATTGATTTTGATAGGGACATATATCAGACACAGACATTGATAGGGCCATGAACCAGTTCCAGACGTTGATAAAGATGTATTGGACACAGTCGTTGATTGGGACTTATCTCATTTATCAGACACAGGTGTTGATAATGACAACGTGGACACAGATTTTGATAGGGACACGCGCCGGACACAGACATTGATAGGGACATTGCATCAGACGCAGATAATTATAGGGACATGCCTTGGACACAGACTTTGATAGGGACATGCACAAATTTGAGGATAATGGTCGACAAATAAAATAAATAGGATATAAATTTCCTTAAACCTCTTACCAGATCATTTTGTCTTTTAACTCAATGCTCTATTTTCAAGCATCCCAAACTGTCAGCTTCATCATAAGTTTCTCCATTTTCTATATTGGTCTGGCTGGCTGGCTGGCTGGCTATGTATGTACCACGCCTCCAGACTGCGCCAGTGAAGCTAGAAAAATGAAAATTTTAAGAAATCACTCCGTATTATGTCTAGAAAAATGTTTATAAGTTTTTTGTTTTTTAAAAATTCATCCTTTAGTTGGGGGTTCAATTCACCCTTCAATTGGGGGTTCAATTCACCCTTCAATTGGGGGTTCAATTCACAAGGTACGCTCAGGTCAAATCCGTCCCTTCGTTTGCGTCCAGCAGTGTTCACGCTTATTTTGTTTTGAAAATTCGAACTTTTGGGAGGGATCACAGTCCAACAAAATGGGGAATTGGTAAGATATCCATTGATCTCCCCTTTAAAAAAAAAAAAGTTGATTAGCCCGAACACGTCAAAAACATCGGTCAACTGACAGTTTCTACTGAGTGACTAACCAGACCTATATCTAAAAATAAATGAATTGAGAGTATGCAATGCAGGAATTATAAATCATATTTTCCCCTTTACTTATTTCACGAAAAGACAAATATAGTCTATGAAAATCTCTAAATCCACCGGGCAAGCTTTCTTAATTTGCCGGATTTCATCCCTTAAGCTCGTATGCTGTTTCACAGAAACACGTGCATATATATATATATATATATATATATATATATATATATATATATATATATATATATATATATATATATATATATATATATGTGTGTGTGTGTCAGGAGGTATTTATTTTTGAAACAGCACTAAAGAGCCTGAAGCTATTTTATTAAGTACATAATTTCTAATAATTAAGTGCCCGGATTTCAAGTTTCTTCTAAGTCTCAAATCAAATCAAACTTTTTAATGTGGGACCAGACATAAAGTCTTAAGTGTTTCTGATGCGTATTATTCCTTGTTATATCTAATCTTTTCACAACCTTTTAATCGTTTTTTAGCTGTGTTAATATATTTCACATGGACCAATCCATTATATCTTTGAGGTTATAACAGTAATCGGACAGAGCATTGAATCATACAATTATACAACTAAACGTACAAATTTGCATTTAGGGCTTATATATATATATATATATATATATATATATATATATATATATATATATATATATATATATAAAATTAACGCTCCCTTCTTCAGGGTTTAGCACTTTTCAAGTTGGGCAACTTGTTCATTATATGCCATATAGCAATACTCTTCCAACTATGGAATAGAGCACCCTGGTGGATGGGGAATTGTGCGTAAGTAAGTATATCGCTTAAATTCAGTCTCACTGACCGTCCAGTTCTGTGTAAGGCAGGGGTAAAATGCCAGCCTCTGGGTCTGAAGCGAAGGTTTCGATCCTATCTCCTAGTGCTAGATGGAATATTGGATAGTCTATGGCCACACTGACAACTTGTAATACAACGAAACAGCAGTCTGTGGATGACTCAATTATTAATCATATATATATATATATATATATATATATATATATATATATATATATATATGTGTGTGTGTGTGTGTGTGTATAATCCCTGCTAGTGACGGGAACCGAATCTTTCCGCTTTATAACAGCCATAAAACTCAAGTCTTCTTTGACTTGGAAATTGTAACCATTGTTGTAGCCAGTGATCTTGTGAAATTGCTACAGCTGAGCGTAAGATGTTCGGGAAAGAGTAGTTCTTGCTCCAAAATATAACAGGTTGCCCAAGTATTTTTTTTTTTTTTGCTAAAAAACATTGTATGAGATGTGAAGAACGACTAGCTTGGCCATTGGGAATATGACGGCCACATTTGAAGATTAAAAGACTTGAATGGAGAGCATGTCTGGGAAAATACGAACCTAAGGCAATCCGATACAAGTGTAGCAAGTTCGATCTTCACTGAATACCCAATATGACATGAACTTTACATGAACTTCAGTGAAACATATGTCTTGTACAACAAACACATCGAGGACAAAGACACAACGATCAAAACCGAAAACATAGTACTGAAAAAAATTGACCACAACTTCTACCTAAGACAACGAATCTCCATATAAGCCTAAAAAGAAGAAGAAATCGAATGAAGAATCTCTCTAGGTTAGCTAGCTTTTGATAGCGCAAAGTCAACCCTGAAGAACAAGAAAATCCCATTAGTCTTAAAAAGAAGAATATACAACCAATGTATCCTCCCGATAGTCACCTATGGAGCTGAAACATCGAACCTCATCAGAAGATTGACCTTCCAAACTGAGAACCATGCAACATACACAGGAGAAAATTGTGCTCAACATCACATGGAGAAATCACAAGACAACACAAAATGTTAAAGAAAAAACAGGAGTCTGAGATATCAAAGAATCCATCAAAAAAGTGAAATGGCAATGGGCTGGTCCTGTTGCGAGAATATATGAAAAATGCAGGACATAACATCTTTCAATGTGGATCCCCAGTCATATGAAAAACTGTAATCGACAAAAAAATTAGATGACGTGACGAACTAGACAAGTTCAGAAAGTTTTGGCTTCACGACGCCTATGATAGAGGGGTATTGTGAATCTCGAGGAAAAGCTATGTCTGACGAAGGACGCTAAAAGGCTGCTGCTGATGATGATTATGATGATGACTGATGTGGTCTTGTGACTGATATTGTTGCATATTACCCCCCCCCCCCATGGCACAAGTGGTTGGTGTTCAAGCCTCTCTAAAGGCCAAAGTTCGAAATGAAGATTTTCGTGGTAAGCAGGCGACTCTCTATTTGCGAAATAGAGTAGCACAATATTCCAATTCAATTAGGCTTTGTGTTGGAATAAATTCCGCCTAATGAGTATCAACTTCATTCTATGGAAGGTGAAAAGCGTAAAAACTATCCATTGCAAGATAAAAGCCCTTGTCTATTGCTAGATAATCAATTGCAGGTAGTCCATTGGAAGTTACACATTGCAAGATAGAAGCTCTGAATAACAGATAAAATTGTGTTCGCAACTGTAATATTCATAAATTGCAAGATAAAAACCATGATTCACAAATAGGACCAAGTTGGTAAGTATAATAGTTATAGATTACAAGAAAAAAGTCCTTGTCATTGCAAGATAATCTATTTCAAGCTATCCATTGCAAGTAATCCTTTGCAAGGTAAAAGCCCTGATTCACAGATAGTACTGAGGTGGCAAGTGTAATAGTTATCAATTGCAAGATAAAACCATTATGCATAGCAAGATAAAAGCCCCATGTGCATTGCAAGATACAAGCACTGACTCACCGATAGACTCGAGATGGTAAACGTAATAGTTATCGATCACAAGACAAAAGCCTTTGTCCATTGCAAGATGATTCATTGCAAGTTATCTATTGTAAGATAAAAGCCCTGATTCCCTGGTAGAACAAAGTGGCCATTAATCATAATAAAACGGAAATTTTTTATCAAAGATGTCAAAAAATGGTGGAAATTTCCGTCATTCAAGTTTATAGATTAATTAACTTGTAAATTTTGAGCCTTGCTTACTTCGCGAAATGTAAGACTACAAAGGAATTTGCAGAAAAATAAAGAGTAAGATTTTTTTAAGAAAAAAAAAATGCTCAAGTAATTTTTCCGTGTGTTTTAAAGTTCAATTTCAACTTTGGCAGTTGTCAGCAGAAAGAGTCCAGTTCAGCATTTCGACACGCTTTAGCAGAATATGAATTGTTGAAGAATCTGCCTCGTCGGAATTTCGCAACGTGAATCCTTAGGGACACCGCCCGAAAGAACAGACTCCCATACCCGTGCTAACTCAGTAATAGGCCACAGGCCAGATGAGAAATTTAAGCCCTGTGTCAAACAGCTCATTAGGTATTTTTGCAATCAGTGCTGAATACGTATGATTCATATATGGGTGTCAAGTGTTGCCAATTCAGACGTTTTTTATAATTAAATCTTTCGTATTTTGGAGTGACTTCTAGATTAGAAAAATTGAAGAGAAAACAAACATCTAAATCGGCAACATTGAGATATACATGTTATATATCGTGTACATGATGTATTTACATGTAACAGAAGAGTAATAAATAAAGAAAAAAACTTGAACAATTTATAAATAAGAAACCATTAGTTTCAACCATACGGCCTTCATCAGTGGTGGTAGCAGGTGGAGGAAGAGGAGGAAGGAGAGCAAATAGTCTTCCTTTGAGTCGATTGGTTATTAAAATGTTGGTACGAAATTCCTATTCCTTGATACGATATACTAACGTTTCTAAACTTCGTCCTAACGACATGTCCAAGTCATAAAGCGCAGGGAATGGTACTAAATGATTAGCGCAAGAACAATTTATGAGACTGAACCACATATAAAAAGCTCAACACTTATCCATATTTTTATGTAACACTTTTCGATGTGTGAAGAGATACTACACTCTAGTCTAGTCAGAGTGCACAAATACGAAACTCTAATCTTAGAGGGTCGTTGAGCGACACTGGTTCGAGGCAGAACGTAATGATATTCTTATTCTCAGCAGAAGTGTCGATCTGTACGAGAAAATCCCTTAATGTCTGACGGGTACTATTCTAATACTAACCACGATGGTAGTGGAAATGACTAGTGTTACTATTATTACAAACTTTAAGAAAAACTAATAATAAACAATCTTCCCCATCTACCCGAAGATCAACTTGGAAAGTTTATATCCTTTGCTTCATTTTTGTTGTTGTTTTCGAGAAAAAACATACGACATTAATAATATTTTTCTCTCTCTAATTCAGTCTGTCGCCATGACAACATCAGGCCATGGAGGAGTCACTTACTGGCCCCGAAATCTGGATAGGCGGAACCTTCTTTACGGCTCGCTAACCTGTCATTATATTTGGATGTAAAAACCAACAGATTAGTGGCTGGAATGTAAAGAACGAAGTATTTTAATACCGAAGGGCTACCATACGTTGGAATATTTCCAAATCACCCCTCATATCCCACCGCGAACCACCCATCCCCTACGATGGAATTCTGCTATATACTTGGCGACGATTGGCTAATAATTAGATCAGGGCAGTTACGGTTTGAGGTCAAAAAACAATAAATATTTTCCTCTATGGTAACCCGCTGCGCAGCAAAAATAATTTAGCGTGTATATTAATTGCTCTTATGTTTGTCACACAGTACTGTCTGCATTTTGGTGGTTTTACTGTAAATAGTATATCGACTTACACTATAAGAAATAATGTGCAAGAGCGAGAGATTCTTCTATGAGATTTTCGGACTGATTTCAGCAAAACTTTTACAGGTTTACGCCGCCTGGGCCTCTGAGAGGGTGAGGGTGCAGTCGGTGTAAAGGGAGACAGGGTCTGGGAGATTTTTTTTTTTTTTTTGGTAGATCTGTGTTTCGAAACTTCCAAGTCAATGCTATTTGTTCATGATCGAAAGAGGTTAGCTGTATCGTAAGGCGTGTTGAAAGGGTTATAGCAGATAAATAAAAGTTTTTACAAAATACTTTTACAGGTCGAAAAGGCCTACGGGAAGAAGAAATTACTATCAATAGTGCATTCCCAGACTCCCAGAATGTTGATGTTGGTACGTTAGACTGAGTCGTCGGTGATGGGGGCTGCAGGAGACTGGGCTGTAGGAAAAAGAAAAAGAGGGCTGTGAAGGTAACTAAAATACAAAATCCTGGCCAAAGGTTCAGGAAATTTGAACAGCACGCGCGAGACGAATGTAGTACGAACTTTTGCTGCTACTCTTTGTTAGCAGCTCCTTTTGTGAGCCACTGGGACTGATTTCGAATGAGACGGTAGAAACTACGTGATGAAGAGAGTAATTTTCCATGGTCTAGTTCCCCGGACTTGTGGCACAATTCTATTTATTCCGTGAACCCGCAGAAATTGACTCAGCGGCCGATAATAGGAATCGGGGAAGCTGAGAAACTTACGTGCCACAGAGAGAGGGGGGAGGGGTGGAGGGAGGGAGAGAGAGAGACAGAGAGAGAGAGACAGAGAGAGAGAGAGTTAACTCAACTGAGTCAAGTGGCTGAATTAAATCTTACAGGCTAATTATAATACGTTTGCTCTATTGACCCCAACTGCATGGTCTATTCGGAAAGAATCCAGCCATTTTAAATATAATGAGTACCAGGTTTCGCAGCCTTGATGTAAGTTGGTAGTCAACCAGAAGTGCTTACAGCGCATGCATGAACAGGTGCTCTCGCTTGGGATTACTCAGTTGGCTGTAAGACGCTGTTGATAGAACTTGTGTACTGAATGATCGAACGAATCACGGTTCGATTTTTGTACAAATCATCGCATCATCCAGATCTGTCAGCCCCGGTCCAAGGAGTCTGAATTTGGTCCCCTTCGACTTCTGGCTCCCCCCCCCGGAGAGATTTCTGACCATGGACGGGATTAAAGAGAACGTGGCGAATCAACAAAAGAAGGCTTTGCAGAGATAAGCGTGTGAAGTCCCAAAGGGAGTACAACGAAGTTGTCATTGTCCTTGGTGGGCGATTTTTTCGGCTTATATTAAATGACTGGATACTTTTGGTACAGATCTCATAATATATATATATATATATATATATACATATATATATATATATATATATATATATATATATATATATATATATATATATATATATATATATATATATATATAAGTCGAATAATAGGCCGAGGAGGGAGAATCCCAAAATTAGAATGAAAATATAAAAACAAGAACCATTAGTTCAACGATGAGTCCACCATCCGTGGTAATCGTAGCCAGAGGAGGAAGAGGGGAAAGTGCAAGTAGTTTTTGAGTCAACTGATTCTCATACTTGTAAATTATTGCGATATACCCCGAGTATTATTTTCAATAACAATCGTAAATGGCCACTTCATGCTTTCTCCTATTACGACATCATTAGCAGCTGGTGAAAAATGGAATAGATTTCCTCTCAATGCATCACACCTTTTACGACGTCACACTTTTTAAAGACATCATTCCGTTTCCTTCCAATTTCTGTTGTTTAACGTAAGTGTGACTGACAGGCCGACCGAATAACGTCTAATAGAGATAAATGGACACATCTAAGAGAATATGCGAAGTTAAAATGGGACCTTACTTCCTCACCTATCTTGGTATCGAAAGGATTCTATTTTCTGAATTGACCGTGCACCATGGTTTTTTTTTCTTCAAGTATTTCGTATATAAATGTATGTGTATATGTGTGTGAGCGAGCATGTGTGCGTGTACGCGTGCGTAAGCGTGTTGTCCCAAAGTTCGGGGTATTTGAGTCGCACACGCAAACTGAAAGTAGAACAGACTTTTGCCGCTACTCTTTATGAGCAGTACTTTCTGTGAGCCAGTGTATATCCACCCCTATCCCGCCAAGAGGAACTTGTTCGAAAGATAATTTGAAAACTAGGTGTTCTGGTAAGTATTTCATTGCTCATGGTCAAATTCTTTTGCGAGTTGCCTCATATATTTATGTTGTCAATCAGAAGTTGAATAAACAAACTAAGAGGGCACCTAATTTTTGAAAATAATTCGATGTTTAATCCAACAAATCTTAGAAAATGTGAGAAAATATTGATTACTCACTGGTATGAGTCTCGGAATCACTTTTGAGTTTTCGAAGTTTATGAGGTGTGGAACGGCACAGCGGTTACTGACACGGAAAACAAAATCGGTGAACCTAGTTCAAGTTTCGATCGGGGCAGTTTACGTCCAATTCGCACAAAATTCATTCAATAATTAGCACATACCCGTCAAGAATGGAATCTAGGTAAAAAGATATCAAAACAAAAGGCATCAATCTAAACAAATTTCTGCAAATTACTATTGCGGTCGGTCAAAAGACATCAGTCCTGAATGTCAACACTGAAGTACGAATTTTTAAACTAAATTTGTGTTAATTAAGTAATTTAATTTGGTATCTTTGTTGGCATTTTAACTGCAAAGAAAATGTCTTATTTCATTATATAAGTGCAATTTAAAAAAATTAAATCATTCTATTCCTCCTGTGGCATATGGTACAGAATAAATAAAATCACAATAATACTCATATTGATTTGAGTCAACAAAAAATACTAAATAAAATCACTTGATTACTACAAATTCTGTTGAATATTCGTACGACAGAGTTGTCCTTTTTACTGATGCTTTTTGACCGAGCACGATTGTAACTTGCAGCAGTCCTTATTACACTAGCCATTGTCGTGATGCCTTTTGACAGGTCAACGAACCAGAAATGACAAGATTATTTGTGTATTAATCGGCAATCTTCCAGCCAATCCCCTCTAATCCTCTCGCGATTTACCATTTATAGACATATAGCTCTCTTCATATATTTCGCATGGACCAATCCAAACTTGAATGTTCTTTCTTTTTCAAGCTTCCGTACTTTAAAATCATTGACGATTTGGAATAACGACAAAAAAAAAATCCAGGAAGATTTCTAAAACATCCGGAGTTTTGTACATTGAATCATCTTACTAATTTCATCAGTGGGTGGAGATGATGGTCATCCAACACCGGAAGTCCTTGAAACAAAATGATAAAAACCTCTTTAAAGGAGGATGGGGTAAAAAAACAACAACCCAAAACCAGAGTAAATAAGACTGGCTGCTTCAGGGTCGAACTCCCCTTTGACAGAAGCTTATCAGTTTTTAAAATATTTCGACTTCTTTAACAGCTTTTTCCCTTTAAGTGAAAAAAAAGATCTTCCGCCACAGAAGGTGACTTGATAAAATATTGTCTAGATATTTTTCTAGATAGATGGCATAGAAATCTAGATAATTCAAGATACAAACTGAAAATTAGCGTTCTCAGCTTTTCATTTTCACTCCCTCTCTTTGTTTAGCTCTTTATTGGTCTGTCTGTCTCTGTCTCTGTCTCTCTCTTTCCCCTTTCTTTCTTTAGTTGATTGATAACGTAGGAACAGAATCTGTTGCTCTCTTCTCCTTCCTCTCCTTATTTCTCCTTTTCTTTCTTCGTCTCTCTCTCTCTCTTTCTCACTCTTTCGTTAATTGATGACATAGAAATAGAATTTGTCTATTTTTTTCCCTCTCTCTCTCTATCCATCTTTTTTAAATATTCACTTTAAAGTCTTAACCGGAAGTCTGAATTTATCATTGCTGTAAGGTGAGGAAAATAAAGTCAAAACTCAGTAGGAGAATGACCCCCCCCCCAACCCAAACAAGCCATATTGTTTATTAAGCTCAGTTTAGTATTATACAAATGTAACGCCGGATCAAAATTTTGTGGGTTCCCTGGGGTGTAAATACTGTGGAGCCCCCAGTAAAAGTTGAAAAAAAATTAATTTTTTTTACAAAGCTAACAATAGTTAAAATTTAAAGCATTTGTTTTGTGTAATTTCTTGGAAAATAAACTTCTCCAAATCATCAATAAATTGTAAGTTCCTGTGAGGCACTTTTCCAATCGTCACGTTGTAGTCGTTCTTGTGTCATAATCGATTTGTACACTTTTCTTTAGGTGATTCATTAAGGACAACAGAATTCGAACTGTGTTTGGTGGAACCCTAGTGTTCCGCTCGAAATTTCGTGCGGTCCTGCGAAACAAAGTTCCGTCATATCTTATTCAACTTGAGTGATAACTAATTGTTTATAATGGTCTTAATATGTAATGACCCTTGACTAAATTCCAAATGCATATCTTTAACAATTACATTAAAATTAGAAACCACTTGGTTATTTACAAGACACAGATTCTGTTTAGTCAGTAGTCGTTCACATGTCTATTTTTCCTCTGTAAGCTTCATTCTTTCTTCTCCATTCAAGCGTATTTTCTGTTTGGGTTTTGTACACATTCGGATATTTCCATAAATAAGGCCAAGATCCAATAGTTAGATACATATGTTGATGAAAGTGACAATTGGAAAGTGAAGAGAAAAAATTTAACAGAAAAGCAGGTGTTACATCTCGAAAATGTTCATTATCAAGTGGGTGTGGAGAGGGTAGTTATTTTTTGAAGGGGTTTCCCTAGAGAATTTAATTATTAAAAAGGGTTCCCTGGGTAGGATCTTGGAGGATCACCTCTCTCCGGTTGCGATTGTTAACATTAGAATAAGTAGTGCCATTGTGCTGGCCATGTCCTTGCTACGTCTTGGCCCGTTAGTGATATGTGAAATAGAATTAGTGGCGACCAGCACCCGAAATAGCATTACTCACTTCATCATGCGCTATTTTACCTATAGTAAGGAGGAGAGATGGATTCATGTCTTACACAAGGGCAACCTGCACCTCTTTAGTTATCGATAAATCCTAAGTGTCATCTTGAATGTAATTTGAGAAATCTCCGTGCGTGTGTGTGCGCACACGCGCCTACACCGAGATAACTCGACAACTGGCTATTGTACGAAGCTGATATTCACTACATATGTTGGTCCCTGCACCGGGCAGTGCAGTGTCAAGTCGATATAAATTGGGTGCAAGATTTACGATAAGAATTCTTCTCGAAAATGGATATGGTTTTTTGCCTGAATGCCTACCTTACCGGCCTCCACGGAAGATTTTGTAGATTCGAAATGTTGAGAGAGAGAGAGAGAGAGAGAGAGAGAGAGAGAGAGAGAGAGAGAGAGAGAGAGAGAGAGAATTTGTTTTTTCCCACTTGATAGTAGCAATATAGAATTAGTAATCTTCCTTTGAGTCAATTGATTCTCATACTTGTAAAATATTGTGATATAGAAATATCCTGCAAGTATCATCTTAAATTGGAATTTAGATTTGAGGTTTTTTCGTCATTTTTTTTGCTCTTTTAAGTACAAAAATTCCATGATGACATCATTAATATATGGTAAAAAAAGTAGTGTTCTTTTAATGATTTCATACCTTTTAATGATGTTACATCAATCAATGACATCATGCCTCTTTCTTCCTTGGTATTTCTGTTGTTTAACCTAATTGAGACCGATAGACCATCCGAAAAGCTTCTAATAGAGATGCATGCACACATCTGAAAATTAAGAGGTTCGGCTCATCACAGTTCTGAACCTATTTAGCAGAATCCACTGTCTATGTATACAGTTCAATGTTGCTTTTGTCTTAGTATGTTTATAATTAGTATGTATTGAGCACTCTTCAAGTAAGGTAACTCGTTCATTATAAGCTTATGCAATGCTCTTCCAACTTTGGAATAGAGCTCTCTGGTGGATGGGGAATTGTACGTAAGTAAATATATCACTTAAATTCACCCTTACTGACCATCCACTTCTGCGTAGGGCAGAGGTAAATGCCAGCCTCTTGGTCTGAAGTGAAGGTCTCGATCTTACCTCATAGCATTGGATGGGATAATGGATAGTATATAGCTACACTGAAGAGTTGT
>OY735242.1:8840074-8980074 GCA_963457665.1 Thysanoteuthis rhombus
CCATGTCTATTCATCGACGTGTCTATTCAAAACAAAACAGATTTAAACATGTCTTGGATAAGCGGATGACTACAGACAAGTTCTCTCGTTAATAGACTGGTGCTAAGCCCTGTTAACACTACAAAAACTCAACTAAGTTCGTTTCAGGTTGAAACTATCCAATATTAGATTGTTGTAGTGTAAATGCAAACAAACCTTGGTTCACCTCAGGTTAAGTCAACCTATATCTTAAACCTGAGTTTTTGTAGTATGAAAGGGCTTTAGTTACATTGAGGTTCGTTCATTATTAAAAAGTATACGTTTGTGTCATGAAAAATAGTTCAGGGCTAACATTAAAGTTTCAAGAAAACTCGATTGGAAATTTTCCACGAATCATTGAAAATTTGCCACAGGTTTTCAGGGATGCGGACCCACATTGAACAACAGTTTTTAGAGCGATCAAATCTATTAAGGAAAGTCAGGAGGAACTCAAATACGAATCAACAGACGCGTGAATGTCAACTTCTACGAATGAAAAATGTGACTGATGTTCAGGAGCAAATGGATGAAGACCGTCGAAGTATTATTGATACAAGTCACTGGAATCGGAATCTTCAATCTTAAGCGAACATCTTGGCATCGGCAATTTTTCAGCTTGATCGCAGTGTTGCCAATTTAGGCTACTAAAATGGTCATAAAATGGCCAAAAATGTCTTTTTTTTTTTTAGTGCGTTTTGGCATTTCCGACACTTCTTCGGCGTCGATTTGGCGCGAATAACCTTTCTGAGTTGGCAACATTGCTGGATGGGTGTCAAGAGGTTTTGCGCAGAAATCAGTTGGCTCAAAGAGATGATCTTTCCATCAGTTTTTTTAGTAAGATCGAAGTAGATGAATAGGATTACATAGAATGAATCGTGACTGGACACAGGTATTGGATCTACCAGTACTATCCAGTAAGCAAGGTTCAATCAAAACCTTAGCTAGAGATTTGAGGGCCTAGGCACGAGGATTGTTATTGTATACTATTAGTAAAAAGGCAGTTAGCGACAGGCGTGAGATTTGTTATTGTATACTATTAGTAAAAAGGCAGTTAGTGACAGGCGTGAGATTTGTTATTGTATACTGTTAGTAAAAAGGCAGTTAGCGACAGGCGTGAGATTTGTTATTGTATACTGTTAGTAAAAAGGCAGTTAGTGACAGGCATGAGATTTGTTATTGTATACTTTTAGCAAAAAGGCAGTTAGTGACAGGCGTGAGATTTGTTATTGTATACTGTTAGTAGAAAGGCAGTTAGTGACAGGCGTGAGATTTGTTATTGTATTGTTATTGTTAGTAAAAAGGCAGTGAACTACTATTCACAAAACTGTATGCTGTTGACTTTTTCAAGATGTGAGTGTATGCATGTATGTATCAGTCGTTTAGGTCGCGCCAACGGAGCTAGAGGGCTGGAAATTTAAAAATTCACTCCTTATCATATTTAGAATTTTTCTTTGTATTTTGACCCCTCCCCTCTCAAAAAAAAGTTAGGGGTACAATTTACGATGTAAGTGTATGCTAAATTGGTCCCTAGTTTGTGCCAACTTGGATTTTGAAAATTCGGACTCTTTCGTGATCCAACAGAACTCGGGAGAAGTTACTTGCATATTGATCACCCATTTTTACCGATTCGATGATTGATCTCCCCCAACATGACATGCTGCCAAAAGATGTTGGTCACGTGACAGTTTCTATGGAGTGACTCACCAGACCTGATTTTTTCCCCCATTTTGACCCTCCCCTTTTTCAAAACCATGGACCCTGGCCTGATAAAGCAACATGAACACACACACACATACATACGCACATACTCACACACATACACACACACACTGGCTCACATACACATACACTGGCACACTTATACACACATACACACACACACACACATAGAAATAGAAACGGAAACATTCACAAAGAGACATACGCCCACGTACACAAATTGAGACACACATCCATAATAGACACGTAAATACGTACCATGACTCGCACACATACACATACACACGCATGCACACACACACACACACACACACACACACACATACACACACACACACGCACGCACGCCTGCACACACGCGCACACTGATCTCTGCGTGTGGCGAATGATTAAAAAGAGAGGAGGGTAGGGTAGTTGAGGAGAGAACAAAAGGAGGGGGAGGAATCAGATAAAGAAGGGAGGTGATGATGGGGGGGGTCAAACATGGTGAGGTGCAGTGCGAATGATGGTGGTGGTGGTGGTGGCGATGGCAGTGGTGGGTGAGTAGAAAAGTATGCGAAGGGCTCGACACTTGCATTACAATGTGCAAGGCCATCACTGCTTATCTGGAATGTGACCCTGTACATCGAGGGAGTGTCTGGGGCGGAGGGGGGATAGGTTAGGCGGAAGAAGTAGAGGGTCGACGACGCTGGAAGGGGAGGGGGAGAAAAAACCGGACTCACTGATCAGACGATATCTCTGCACAAGGACAGGACATTGTCAGGTCATGTTATTGTTATTCATATACAAGGTGTTTCAAAAGTAACTATACATTTTCTGTTTTCAATTCTTTTATTTTTGTGTGTTAGATTTCTGTCCGATCTCAGTGAGATTGATATCAATCGTTATCTGAGAAATCTATTGACACTCAGATTCAACATCTATTCCCATTGTTATGGTGATGACACGGATATTAGAAATGGGGTACAAGATTACACTCTGACAAGGATTAAGGTTACCGATTTTTTTTGAAGGGCTACATTAAGAGCAAAGGTATTGCAACATGATCAGAAGACCTTCATGAACTCAAGGTAAGAATCAGTGTCATACAAATATTCAACTCGTAATACACGCTGATGCCAAGAAGTCTGTATCTATCACTGGCTTGGCTGAAGTATTACGAAGAAGGTGGCTCACATGAAAAGGTCTACTAGAGAAGTAATTGTTATTTGAACTTGGTAAAATTTAGAAAACATAATTCTCAAACATTCTAATTTCTGTCTATCAGTTTTCAAAAGTTTTCGTCAGTTTGTTTTGAGAGAAAAAAACAACAAAAAATTGTTTAGTGACTTTTCAGACACCCCCTATATCAAGACGCTAGCAAGGTTATCAGACCCTGGCCAGGGGCGGGGGAGTATTCCTCACACATATCTACCCGAGACTTTCATCGGTCTGGGAAGAGTAATTATTTTCTCTTTTGCTTACATTTAAATACAGGAAGTCTCCTACAAATGTAAATAAACAGTATTAAACCTTTCAAGACCAACCTATTATTGTGCTTTATGTGTGAATTAAAATGTCTCAGTATACCTCTAAAAGAGATCTACCGGGCTCATATATAAGGCTATTCGAAAAGTGATCACGTATTTTCGAGTTTGGAAAATCACGTGTTTTCAAAAAGGAGAAATAATAATTGCCAGTGAAGTTTCAGTCCGACGGGAAGGCAAATGTTCCTCGTCAAAAGAATTTTTTTTCTTTAAAGAATAAATCTGCGGTTCTTTTTGCTCTTTAAAGTCTCTCTCCTCCATTGTTAAACTTTACTATATACTATAAACGATACACTGACGGATAGAAGAGACGATTAACTGAGTCAACTTGTCGTTTTGTGCCATTTAACCCTGGTCTTGCCATAGTTGATTGGTTTATAATTAATAGCAGTGCAATACGTAATTACTTTCTGAACACCCTAATATCTCAACTGCCATAGAAATCTACGGATATACAGGGTACTCTAAAACTAACTATCCATTTTGAGAAATAATAGGAACTCAAGAAAAAATAGACCTGAATATACAGGGTTTCCCTAAAGTGAGCGCCTATTTTGGGTAAATAGATGGGATTTTAATCGTCTGTTATATTGTCGCTAGTCCTGAAAAATGGCTGGGTTATTCAAGTATAGATCCGTACTAAGGAGCCTAAAGCTATTTTATTTGGTAATTTATTCTTTTAATTCAAGTATCATAACGTAAAGTTGCGGTAAAGACTCAACTTCACTAAAGCTGTTTTAATGTGTGATTAGACATAAAGTCGTAAGAGTTTCTGCAACGTATCTTTATAGTGTCATAATGAGAAGGTAAATCAACAAAGGAGATCATCTCGTTTGAGCGCAAACAAACAAACAAATAAACAGAAAAATGCATGTAAGCTTATATGGATATATTATTGTATTCATAATGTCACATGAAGAGCAAGTCAGAAATCCCCAAACCAAAACTGTCCCCAAAGGAAGATTAATAAATTATTTATGCATTCAAACGAATTATTGGAACTAGTATCTCATCATTGTTGTTTCTAGCATAACGTTTAGGTCTGAAGTCAAGAGTAATCTGATCCCAGCTCTGTCAAAGAAATATTCGAAACCATCAATCAAAACTGTCATCAAAACTTTACTTTTCAAGAAAGGAGACAATAAAGACCTTGACTGTTGATCCCTATTACTTTACCGCCTAACATATACAAACCATTCTCGAAAATACTTATGAATAGATTAACAAACACATTAGACGGAAACTAACCACACGAAAGAGCAGACTACTCGACAACGGACCACCTACACACATTAAACAAGCTAATTGAAAAGAATCAGAATAAGAATAAATCTCTTTGTTTAGCTTAGACTATGGGTAATCCTTTGACAATAGGACATGTTGCAGTCTTCAACTCAATGTAAGAACAAGGCATAAATGAGAATTATATAAAAGTGATTGAGATTATATATATATATATATATGTACATATACATACACACACACACATATATATATGTATATATATATATATATATATATATATGGCAATGTAATAATTAGACTATTGAATATACCAACAAAATAAAGATTGGAAAAGGAGTAAGATAAGGGGATATAAGATCACTAAAACTATTTACAGCGAAGCCCTTTGAAGCCCTTTCAGAAAACAGACTGGGAAAATGTGGGAGTAAATATAGAGGGAGAATATTCAAACAATTTAAGGTACTGTGATGATTATGCATTTATTTCAGAAACTGCTGGGGACCTGCAAAACATGTGGAGTGATCTTAATAGAGAAAGTGAAAAAATAAGTTAAATGATAAACAAAACAAAGACAAAAGTAATGTTCAATGACTAATTCCTGGAAAGGCCATAAAAATAAGATGAATCTAAAGAGAGAGAGAGACTGCGGAAATGAAATAAAACGATGCATAATGATTTTCAGGAAAGCACCTAGTATAGATAGAGACAATTTGAAGAGCAAATCGCTAATAAGCTTAAACAATCGATGCATATTACCAGCTTTGACGTATGGGTGCAAAACCTGGGAACATAGAAGACCACCCGAAAACAAACTCACATAGGGCAAACGGAAAGGGAGATATTAGGGATCCTGAAGATGACCAGGGTGAAAGATATCCTACAAGGTTGGTGCCCATGAGACAGTGAACGCAGATGGAAAAAAGCCAGACACAAGATGAAGAGGCGAAATAGAAAAGTTTGCCGGTAAGACATATCAGATATTGGTGCAATCACGCTCGTCAGATGGGAAGGAGATGGGAGCCGAGCCGGCTTTGAGCCAATTGGACCAATTGTTCCTAATAGGGCCTGCACGTAAGGGGGCCCCGCGCTTGTGTCATCTACGCTAGTATTATCAAGCACACGCGACCACACATTGTAACATACACCCAAGAGCACTTGGCGGGTTCTACAGCACACAGCAACATTTTTAATTGTCTCGTGAATTCTTGAAAAGCCAGAAGTGATTGTTTATACGTTTATATGTTTTGATTTTTTTTTTTTTTGCTGTACTTGAATTAAATAGTGTCAATTAATTAGAGAACAGCATAAAAATGCATTTCTTTGAAATTTTCAAGTATACGCTTTGATTGCTATCAATTTAAATATCATCAACATCATCATCAGTCTTTTAACGTCTGTCGTTGGACATAGACCTTCCCCAGGATTCGCCACACTTCTCTATCATGGGCATCGCAGAGCCAGTACTTTCTGAATTTGTCTAGTTCGTCTCTCCATCTCATACTCTGCCAGCCTCAGTTGCGCATGTGATCTCTGGGGATACATGTCGTAAGTCGCAATGTCCATCGGTTGTTTTCCATTCTTGCAACGTGGCCAGCCCACTGCCATCTGTGCTTTTTTATGGATTCTATGATGTCACTGACTCCTATCATCTTCTAAATGTTCTATGCTGTCTTGTGGTCTCTCCATGTGAGGTTGAGCATGATTCTCTCATGTGCACGTTAAATGGTTCTCAGTTTGCAGGTTTGTCTCTTGGTAAGGTTCCATGTTTCAGCTCCAAAAGTGACTATTGGGGGAATGCATTGCTTGTACATCCTTCTTTTAAGGATTTATGGAATCTACTTGTTTTTGAAGGTTGTGCTAGATCTGGCACAGGCTTGCAATCCTAGAATAATTCTTTGCTTGATTTCTTCTTCTTTTGAGGGTCTCATGGAGATTCGGTGTCTTAGGTAGATGTAATGATCTACTTTCTCCAGTGGATTTCATGTTTGTGTTCTTATGTCTGGAGTGATTGTTTCACATGATCTTTGTTTTGCTGAAGTTCATGTGTTGATCGACTTTTTTGCTTTCTTCATTTAGTTCATCTAGCATTAGTTCGAGGTCGTGTAGGTTCTGTGCGAAAAGGGGAATGTCGTCTGCAAATCTGAGATATTCTCAAAGCTCAGATATTCGTCGTCTGTTTTGATTCCTTTATTCCCCCAGTCTAGTCTATAATTAACATTTTTTTATATCTCTAAAATTCAACAAGCCTTGTTTGGGGCCCTGCAAAACGTGTTTCCGATAGGACCCCACAGCTCCAAAAGCCGGTCCTGGATTACTTTTTGGGGACACCCAGTATAAGTCCCAATTGCCGGAGGATTAAAATTATTAATAACAATGTTGAAAAACAGGAATTAACATCAAACTGTCACTTGAGCGTCAATAAAATCCAGACACATTAATTATCAACTGCCATGGTCTTTCCAGTCATTTACCTTTGCCGACGAAGTTGGAAGAAGTATGAGTATTTTGCTAATGTCTACACCATACCATATCTCCAAAAGTTCTCCATGAATTTAATATATATATATATATATATATATATATATATATATATATATATATATTCCACATGGGAATTTTTAACACATACACACACAGCACACACCACTGAAGATGGGAAGAATCCCGAAACATGTCTGGACAATTTACATCTAAGGATTGATAAACCTTACCACTAAACACTTCACTCCCGAGTCTGTCTCACTTTTTACAGTACACATTATATATATATATATATATATATATATATATATATATATATATAGTAGAATGTGGATTCGCTACACAAACTAGCTCATGTTTCTGCCCTCTTTGGGCTTCCAGAGGTGGCTTTATATTATTGATGTATTAATATGTTATGTTATGTATATATATATATATATATATATATATATATATATATATATATATATATATATATATATATATATATATATATCCCTAAAAGTAAGTAGAACGTTTCTCTCGAAAAGTGCCGAGGTGATAGTAGCCCAAACTTGTTACCACCATTGTCAACTATGACATAGACTAATTCAATATATTTAAAAACGCAGTTCGTGTGTGTGTTTGTGTGTGAGTGTGTGTGTGTGTGTGTGATCAGTATATTGGTTTGGATTATGGTTAATCTTACAATATGAGAGTCAAATGAGAATATATCAGAAGGCTTGCTGTACAAATGATTCATTTACTTCGCTCTATTAAATGTTGAAATGAAGGAATAATTCATATAGCAGACCTACTCATGTTGTTGATTCACTCTCATATATATTTATGGAGATGGTAAAGGCCTTTGTCCAGCATTAGACTCATAACGGCAGATAATCGGTGTGGTGTTATCTGCTATGCTTTTTTTCCTATTTTTTTCCGAGACCCTAAATCTTGCATCCTTGGTAAAGTCATGGTCTACCATATATATATATATATATATATATATATATATATATGTGTGTGTGTGTGTGTGTGTGTATGTGTATGTGTGTGTGTAAAATATCTGCATGTTTCACAATATACTAGTTAAAGTCGGTCCTGTCGGGCTGTTTCTAGCAAGTGGATACATGTATATATTTATATTGAACGGAAAGTAGGAGTTCAGTTTAGCATTATAATTTCACTCTAAAATTATAATTAATTTCACTCTAGAATCACCTCTAAAACCCATAAAAATCTTTTTACAAAAACCTTTTGCTTGAAAACCTTTGCTGAGGTCAATTGTGAATGCATGAAAAATTTGTTTTGTCTGCATCAATATTCAATGGGGCGGACATAGTGACAAACGTGGCCAGTTTTGTATAATAGAAGATATGAAAACGCGTATATTTATTTTGGAAAATGTCATTTTATTACAGCTCTTATCTGATCAGATATCATAAAAGCACATGAACCTTTACTAATGAAGGTTTATTTATTAGTGAAGCAGATAACAAAAAGGCTATGCATATTATAATACATGAAAGCATATAATTTGGTGTTTGTTCTCCGGAGTTTTCAAATCAAATCAACTTGATTGGACATCTGAAAATAACGAATGGCGGCCATTTTCCATGATGGCCACCAAATTGACCACCCGAATTCGATTTATTCGTAGAAGTACGTAGATTATTGATTTGAATGATCAAAGTGTCAGTTTGTATATTTTAACGTACGCTATTATTAGTTTAACACTTATTTGATAATTGGAGTGATATGATATGAAATTAGTAATGAAAGAGTGATAAAAAAGATTTACCAACATCACTTTGTTTGAAGAGTAACAGAAATGGATGTCAGCATAAGAATACTGTGCTCATATTCTTCTAGTCGTTACTGCTCACACGGGCAGCTGCAGTGTGCTGCGCTTGAGAGCCCCGGGGTTATGCACTTGCATATCCGGTTTCAACTAACAGGAACACTTGGTCAGTTCCTGACAGCTAGCTGCAATTGACCAACATATCGGCCACGCAGCTCCTTTCTGTGTCAGGACTATTGGTGTCTAGCCTGGAGACGTTAGCCAGGCCCTAGAGGATACCAGCCTAATGAGCAGCAGGATAGGCGAGCTCTTTGAGGGCTGCCGGTGTTGATCTAATTGAGTTGTACGGCCTCTGCTTCTAGACCTAGTCTTGCTTTGTCCACATCGATGACCAATCTGTTAAACTAGAGTGCAACGAATCTCTCCTGCTGTTGCAGGTCAAAATCACTGATATTGGGTGCTAGATTGGCGAAGATTTCGAAAACATCATCACAGGTGTTCCACGTCTGCCATACATTCTTATTCCCTTTATCATAGAAAGCAGAATCAACATCCAGTGAATGCATGAAAGAAATCCACTGATTTTATCGGGCTCTATCACAGAAACTACATTGTACATCGGCTCCTTAATCAAATACAATCTACATGTTCTTAAGATCAAGATTCTGTAAGGATAGCTGTACTGATCTTGGTATGATAAGGACCTGTATCATTAACCTTGACGATGAGAGACTTTCTACCATCCGTTGTTGCATCAACGGCTTGTAGATACATTCGTGTATCAGCTTCATGACAACATGGCAACACTGCATTCAGGAACCCTTTGATATGCTCTCCTCTTGTAACAAAGATTGTCCTTGTCGCCTTTGGTTCACACATCTCCACAAGGCAGTCAAACAACTCAATCTTGCTGCTACCATCTCGGAAAAAAGCTTCGCCACTTGTTTGGGGTTTTACTGATCCCCGTCACACCTTTTCGCTTGTGATACTTTTTTTTTTACCTGGCTTAGGATTTCAGATTTGACTTCTTATACACTTCACAATGTCCACTTTTTTGTACTTGATACCTTAAGATTCCACCTTTTGAATGATGTCTTGTCTAGCATAATCATCAATTGTCTTTGAGGCGCGTGGAAGTAGGGTATTGACCAAGTACCACTACACCTGAAGAGAATCAATTTGGTGTTAGAATGAACACCGACCTTCATTACATAGCCCCTTCATGAATGACTGGGTCTGCTCTTTGCCCCACTGGTGACGTGTACGAAAACTAGGGCTGCGATTCTCTTCAGGTGTAGTGGTACTTGGTCAGCTCACTCTTCTGTGAATGGGTTGCACATCTGTAACACTACAAGGAGCACTTCCACCGTTTTTAAGGAAAATCTCTGGGCTCTCTGTGTCTGCTGCTATTGTTTGTAGCTTTTCACACCTGAGACAACCGCGTTGTGATATGCTGCCGAACACAAACTAAAGGGTCAATTTAGTAAAAACATACATGGCTAATTGAACCCCCACTATAAAGTTACGGGGGGGGGGAGCCAAAACAATTTTTTTTAGGCATCATAAGGGGTGAATTAATGAATATCTGGACCTCTTAGCACCATTGGTGCGACTTACACATGTGACACGCATGCACACACACACACATACACACGCACACACACACATATATATATATATATATATATATAGAGAGAGAGAGAGAGAGAGACGGACAGACAGACCAACTTGAAGACTGAAGGAATCTATGTTATTAGTTTTCTTACGTCAAAATGTGTAAGAGATAAGATTAAAACAAATATTGAGAACCATGCAACGTGCACATGAGAAAATTTTGCTGGGCCTCACATGGAGAGTCCATAAGACAGCACAGTACATCTGGGAAAAAGCAAGAGTCAGGGACATCATAGAATCCATTAAAAAGCTTAAATGGCAGTGGGCTGGCCATGTTGCACGAATGGCAGACAACCGATGGAAATCGTGACTCACGACATGGATCCCCCGAGATCACATGTGGGACCGAGTCCGGCAGAATATTAGATGGAGAGACGAGCTAGACAAATTCAGAAACTACTGGCTCCGCGACGCCCATGATAGAGAAGTGTGGTGAGTCCTGGGTAAGGTCTATGTCCAACGACGGACGTTAAAAGACTGATGATGATGATGATGATGATGATGATGATGATGATGATGATGATGATGATCTATACAGATGTTTTACGGCCCAATTGCCTTGGATAGATCGGTTCTCGTATGATCACCGAAGTTATGCAACGTCGAGTCTGTTCAGTACCTTGATGGATGACTGTTTAGGGATACCAGGCGCCGTAAGCAGCTAAGGATCATGTAGACAACTTCCCATGGTGATCCCGTTGATCCTCCTCAGGGCGTGATCTATTTCTACACTACGTTCAATAACACAAGCCGAGGGCCGCTTTCTCTGAACCCCTTCACTGGCCTGGCAGCGAGCGACAAGAAATGAATAAATAAACTAATTCAGGTCCCCATCGCTATCCGAAACTTTAACGTTACTGTAAAAGCCTTTCGTTAGACAAAATGGCGTATACTGGAGAAGTAATTTCCATTAATTTATATATGGATTTTTCCGA
Organism: Thysanoteuthis rhombus; assembly: GCA_963457665.1. Taxonomy (NCBI): domain Eukaryota; kingdom Metazoa; phylum Mollusca; class Cephalopoda; order Oegopsida; family Thysanoteuthidae; genus Thysanoteuthis; species Thysanoteuthis major. The sequence continues at coordinate 8,851,456 of OY735242.1, forward strand.
ACGTTTCCATACCTGAAAACTAATTTTGAATTATATTTCTGCCACGATTGAGAGTACAGCAAAGATTGCAGAAAAGCATGGTTTCAGTTTTAAGATGACACGTAGGTTTAGAGCAACAGGTGACAACAGAGAACTGTATGATCAAAAAATGCGAAAGCAAGGCCAACTTTAGGAGTGAATCCAAATGTAAAACGAGCAATTAGAGAAAGAAAAAGCTGTGACATCGATCCCAATTGTGAACGTAAAAATTTAATGGCTTCTTCGTTTTTACTCTTCATGCATAGTTTTGTCAAACTGTGGAACTTTCTTACTGATTGCGATCCTTTGGTCTTTCTGTGGATTCAGTCTAATCCTAGATTTTGTCTAAAAGAGAACTGAATCCAGATTCATGCAAGTACGTCGTTGCAAATTGACTGAGGTCACTGAGTGCTTTTACACCAAGTCTTTGAAACATATTCAGTGTCTGCAAAGTCTTCATGGTCAAATTGTATTTCTAGAGCTTGATTTGTCCGGAAATCAAAATAAGGGTCTGCAGGAAAATCAAAAAGAAGGGTATACAGCCAATGTATCTTCCCGGTTGTCATCTATGGAACTGAAACATGGAACCTAACCTAAAGATTGACCCTCAAACTGAAAACCATGGAACGTACACATAGAAGAATCATGCTCAACAGCATATGGAGAGATCACAAGAGAATACAGTATATTAAAGAAAAGCAAGAGTTAGAGATATTACAGTATCCATCAGAAAACTAAAATGACAATGGGCTGGTTATATTGCACGAATCTCTGACAACCGCTGGACATCATAGCTTACAACATGGATCACCATAGATCATGTATGGAATTGTAGCCGGCAGAAAATAAGATGATGTGATAATTCAGACAGATTCAAGTGATATTGGTACCGCAACGCCTGCGATAGAGAGATCTGGCGAATCAAGGGGAAGGTCTACGTCCAATGACGGACGTTGAAAGCCTGCTGATGATGATGTTTGATAAATTCTTCAAATCTACCTAAGATTTAAGAAATCTCTGTCGGCTCGTGTACATTCACCGCGATTACTCTGCAACTGGCGATTGTACGGAGTCGACATCCTAAATTGGCAAGAAATCTAAATTTAGTTATAAAATATCCAAATTGGCAATATATCTAAATTCAGACATGAAATATCCAAATAGGCAATACATCCAAAATTAGATATAAAATATGCAAAGTAGCTGTAGATTTAAATCTAGATAGATCATCTAAATTGGCAAAAGATCTAAATTTAGATATAAAACATCTAAATTGGCAATGGATCTAAATTTAGATGTGAAATATCCAAATTGGCAGCACTGATAAAAAATATCGGAAATGCCGTTGTTTCATACAACAGACGGAAAATCTTTTTACAGGGCTCAGGGTTCCGGTGGCTCAATCTTTTAGCGCAGGCCTTGGCTGCACACACACACACACACACATACACACACACACACATACACACACACGCATGGGCGCGCGATAATTGCGTAAATAACCTCTGTAAGCCTAGTAGATAATCGTCCTAGGGTTTTGACGCATATTAGCAAAAGACTTGCTACACACATGATCTATCAACAAACCCCATAACTCGCAGACTAACTATATAATATATTCGTTTTCATGCAATACTTTAATCTCTTGACAAAGCTTAGTATGGATAAAACGTTGAAATAAAGAATCTTTTGTCTTGAAAAAAGCCTTCTGATATTGTTGAGTACGTATATATATATATATATATATATATATATATATATATTGTGTCATCCACAGACAGCTGTTTTGTTGTACTGCAACACTTCAGGGTGGATATAGACTATCCGTTATCCCATCCAGTACCACGAGGCAGATTTGAAACCTTTGCTTCAGACCCGGAGGCCGATATCCTACGTCTGCGCGAGGGAACTGGACTGTCAATAAGGCTGAATTTAAGCGATACATTTATCTAATCTAAATTTTGCGTCGACCAGATTGCTTTATTCCAATGGTAGAGCATTGGATAAAACATTGGTCACACCATATTGGCCTTTTTAAATGAAAAAGTATATGTATATATATATATATATATATATATATATATATATATATATATATATATATATGCATATATATATATATATATATATATATATATATATATATATATATATATATATATATGCACACTTTTTCATTTAAAAATGCCAATATGGTATATATATATTCATATATATATATATATATATATATGTATATATATACCCACACACTTTTTCATTTAAAAAGGCCAATATGGTGTGACCAATGTTTTATGCTAATTTCCAGACGCAGTTTATATTTTTAAGTTTAAAATATCAGTCAGAGACAAACAATAAATAAATGAATGAACAGATTGAGCTAAAATTGTGAGAGAGGACAGAAAAAGGTTTATCAACTAACCTTCTTTTAGCGGCCATGTTTGTCGTTTGCAGTATTTTTCATCCACCATATTTAGTGTTTAACTTACGACCTTGCAGACTATGTTTAGAAAAAAAAATGATTGAAAAGTAAATAACGAACGAACATCTGACCTTTTTCAATCTTTATTTTCTTCTCTTCTTCAAACAAAGTGTGAATTTCCTGCCCAGAAATAAACCTTGACCCCAGGATCAAGTCATATTTACTCCACGGCCGTCTTATGGCCTTTACTCACCCAAAGGTTGGCACACACTTACACAAACCTTAAAAGTGGTTTAGCCGCTCACGTATTTGAAAAAAATAGTAACAAGATGGTTGGAGTTAAAAGAGAATAAAGTGTGGACATTATTTTTAAATATCTTCTTTCTTCCTTAAATAGAGAGAAAAAATCCCCAGCGCGGTCGCCCTATTCAAATAAAAGCAACTTGATTTGTACAACCAAGGATTGACTGGTAACTGCAGGCGTAGCTGAATGGTTGAAGCGATGGGAAGTTATCCGAATCTTTTAGATTAGCTGTAATCTATTCAACAGGTGGGGTTTTAGCTAGTCCTTGCTGAAGGCCAATCAAAACTGCTTTTTATGGGTAATTTAATTCGATATCTCGGGCTAAAATGCACGTCAAGAAGACTGTATGATACAACCGCCGAAATTTCGAGTCCAAGGAATGAACCACAATAAAGACCGAAAAGGGCTTTACATAAAGATAATACCTTATCTATAAAATTCAGACAGAAAACTATGCTGTCTTAATTTTTCAACTCAAGCTGTCCGAATTTTTCTGCTGTAGTTGTCAGAATTCCTTGGCTCAAATTGTTCCGAATTTTTCAGTTCAAGATATCTGAATTTCTCAACTCAAGAAATGAACTGAGATGGTACCCGAGAAAAACTTAACATGGGACAGCTTTGTTTACCATTATTTGTTTGTACCCAATAGTATGACTTGAGCGTTATTCTGTGGCCATTTTGAGCTGCGTACTGAACAAAGATACTAGTCCACCATCAATTATTTTGATACACCCTTTTTCAATTAAAGTGATCGTAATAATAAAAGCTATAATAATGATGATATTTGAGTAATTGATATTGATATTTATTCGTCCCCAACAAGAGCAGAATGTAGCACAAGTTCCAGTGGACTTGACATTTGCTTTCTGGCATCAGAGATTAACTCCAACCTAACACCTCAGTGCAATGGGAGATACATTCTGGAGGAACCGGTTCCCTGCAACTAGATATTATATTTTTTTTATTCCCCTGGCCACAGATGCCTGGGGTTTTGGCATAAGCTAAGTCAGGGTTCGTCAAACTTTTTTCCGTATTGTCCTTTTTTTGGTTATTACAAAAATTTGATTAAAGAAAGATAAGATAAAAATCAAGAAGGATTTCTATAATACCGTAAAATCGACAGAGGTTGCCAAGCCTTTGCTAGATATTGTAAGACACCGCAGTTTACAACTTTTAGTTTGTATTAGATAGTATGGCTTAAGCGATATCCTTCAGTAGCCATCTTGATTTGGGTGCTGAAGAAAGATATTCTTCTCAGAACAACCAGCTTTATCGTTTACGATAATTCTTTTTTTTTTTCAAATAAAGTAGCTGTAATAATAACAATAGTAATAATGATGATAGTTCAGCTAATATCATAGCAGTAACATGGATTCAAACTAAGTACAAGTACAGGTAGTCTACGGCCTCTGTATAAATATTTGTCCATCAGATACCCCCAAATAACCCGAGGAATATTTTTGAGGCATTTCACAGGATGGAGCGATTTGTCTTATATCCCAACAAAGACGGTAATAAGAGATAAAAATGAATAAATTTCATCTCCAGAAATTCAGTCGCTCGGAAGGTATTTATTCATCCTCAAACGTGTCCGGAATAAAAACGATATCTTTACCATAAACAATGGCTTGATTCAACGTTGAAAATAGATCTTGAAAGATAAAAATGATTAGTGTAAATGCTTTTGTATGAGTAGAGTTGACTTATTAGATTAGTCCTTAATTTTTTCCTCGAGATCAACTAAGTGAAATTTGTCAGTTAAGTTTAACTAAAGCAAGCCGATCCTGATGGCCGTCTTTTATTTTCATAGGATCTCCAAGTATAGGTATCAAATCAGTGTCAGACCAAACACAGGTCGGAGGGAGCGGCCCACGCTGGGAGACACCATCGAATGGGGTGATACAAAGCTGAATGCTTAAAAAATGTTTTGTATAATTTCTAGGTTATTCTTCTTTCAAATGAAGCGTTTGTCTGTCCACACAATATCTCTGAAAGTACTCAGTGAATTTCAATGAAACTTCACACTTAGTGATCACTTTCCAGCAAAAGATGAGAGAAATAACATTCATTGATCCGTTCTTTTTAAAAATTTTTTTTAATTGATCTTACCAACACGATTTGTTGCCAAAGGACGTTGGTCATGTGACAGTTTCTATTGAGTGGCTAACCAGATCTCTTTTTTAACATTTTTTAAACCAGTGTTTTTATAAAATTCATGAATGTTGCCCGAAGTACTGAGATTAATTATAGTTAAATTTTCACTAAGACGAGTATCGTTATCTTTGTTGTCTCGAGCACTATTGTCACGTATCTCTCTGCTCATATGTATCTAAATATCCATCTATCTACCTATCTCTCTACGCTTGTCTGTCTGTCAGTCTATCTATCTAACTCTGATCATATCTATCTATCTATCTATCTATCCCATTCTTGTTATATCTATTAGGAGCTGTCGACTAAAACTGGCATCACCGACATAGGTTTCTTCAGTTCTCAAGTTAGACTGGCTGGCCGGCTATGTATGTATCATACATACTGACCACTGGAGCCAGAGGGCAGGAAATCCAAGGATTTACCTCTTATCATGCCCTGAAAAAGCTTTTTTTCTTCTTTTTAACCTCATGTCCATATAGGTTTCTGGTGGGGTGTTTAATTTACAATGTAAGATTTTACTAAATTGGTCCCTTTCGTTTGTGCCCTGTAGCGTTCACGCTTGTTCTTTTTTTAAATTCAGACTTTTTGGGGGTGGGTGTTGGGAGGATCACCGCTCAACAAGAGGCGAGAGAAGTAATTTATTCTCTTATCACACTTTCCTTCAATTTTATCTACACATCCATCAATTTATCCACCTATTTATCTATCTATCTCCGCTTACGCCCCCCTCAAGGATATGAGTAAGCTAAACGTATTTTCACATGTCGAAAAAGAAAAAAAAAAAAGAAAGAAATTTTCGCTTCTAAGTCCAATTGACCTTGCCGACGAACAAGTATCGCTTTATAAACATGACATTGAGGACCCTTGGCTGACCACGAAGCGAAATTTCTCATGGAAGTTTCGGATAAAGAACCTGAAACGTGACGCACATGTCAAATCAAGGCTATTTTATACATCTGTAGTTTCTCCGCTTGGTCGAAGTTTCTAGATTTTGAGGGAAAACAAAGGAAGGCCAATCACGAGGGTAATAAAGCCTTTGGCAATGTTAATACCGTGAGAAAACTCTTATATCACCTGCATTTGACCGGTGAGGTGTCTGAAATTATGATACAAACAATATTACATTTCAGAGTATTGGTTTATTACGTTCTTGTATATAACTACCACGTGATAAGCAGCTGATTACAAACGTATTCGTTCTTCGATTCCGTTAACCATTTTCCATGTGCATGGTAACGAGCCTCAACAACCCTCTCTTGAGTTAAAACCTCGGGGTTTTTTTTCCACGATACCCGACGAATAAGCCTCTCACGTGCCTGTCTCTACAAAAAAACCTAGCGGTATTCAAACTGTGTTCCACGGATCCCCTGGGTTCCACACAACCTTTTTCTGTGGATCTGCCAAACAAACAGACATTTTCACGATATTCATCATAGTACTTCATTGCATAAACGATTCCTTCGTGATTTTTACAAATCTTTAATGTTCTTAACACATTATGACTCTTAACTAAATCCCAAATACTTATCTTTCTAGTTAAATTAGAATAAAATAAACAAATCTTTTGTTGTTGTTCAGTCAGTACTTGATTATAAGTGCATTTTTCTTCAGTAAGTGTCGAAAATGTTTAAAAAAAAAAATTAGGTTCATAAGGGTAATTCCATAAACAAAATCCAATAGTTACACACACACACACACACTATACATACATGTGTGTGTGTGTGTGTGTGAACAATAGGGAAGGAGACAGACTCAGGAGTAAGATTGTATGGGGACTTTGTTAATTAATCGATCCATAAATGAATTAATTAGGGCACTATACATGTGTCAGGAGGGTCCCCAACTTCAGTAGCGTGTAGTGTGTTTGTGTATTTACCTTCAAGTGGTTAAAAGGTTTCCATAAAAATAAATCTAACATCAGATGTTTTGTTTCGGATCCCTCCAGGGTCATCATGATGTGTGGGACTTCGTTCTTTCTGTGGTGAAGTCTGTGTTGGTCTGTCGCAGGATATAATTGTAGCAGCATTAGTAGGTCTTGGAGACGCCATAAGCTATCAGGGTTGTAGGGTTGTGGTTTAGTATTAGACTATATAGGTAGGTTGGGGATAGTACAGATGGTTAGGTAATGAGGCCAAGGAACTTCATGGTATGTATATATATATGTGTGTGTGTGTGTAGAAGGGAATGTTTAAGAGGGGCTCCCCAAGAAAATTTAATCATTGAAAAGTTCCCCGAGTAGTTATAGTTTGAAGACCACTGGTATAAAACGGTAACTTTTGCTGGTGACGTTGTACAATGAGATCAGCAGCAGCACTGGCGTCGGAACCGAATTTCGGGTAAATTCGGGCAAATCATTATAATTCACGTGAAAGCATGTAATATATATGGAAAATCAAGCCCTTTCCCCGGATTAACCGGCATTCACATACGCCCATGATCTTCGGGCCTTTCCTCGCTTGCAAAGGAAGAAGCCCTCCTGTGCCCAAAGATGTGTGGTGACATCGTTTTTTTAAAGGTTAGTACTGAGAGACCATAAGACAGTACAGTACATCCGGGAAAAGACAAGAGTCAGGGACATAATCCACTAAAAAACTCAAATGGCAGTGGGCTGGCCATGTTGCAAGAATGGCGGACTACCGATGGACATCGCGACTCATGACACGGATCCCCCAAGTTCATATGTGAAACTAAGGCTGGTAGAATATTAGATGGAGAGACGAGCTAGACAAATTCAGAAAGTACTGGCTCCGCGACGCCCACGATAGAGAAGTGTGGCGAATGCTGGGAAAGGTCTATGTCCAACGACGGACGTTGGAAGACTCATGATGATGATGATGATGATGATGATGATGATTGTATTCACCATGCTTGGTCTGTAGGTCGGCATAGAATTTTATCGGGGATCTTCTCTTCGACTCGACTGATTGGCTCCCAGGGGTTAAAGAGCCCCTATCGAGGCAAGGCGTTGAAAAGCGAGCAATTAATCTCTTTACAAAGGGCTTTCGCGCGAAGTGAACGCAGATTGTCTCAGTGGGAGTTTGAATTCGGCTTTCAGACTCCATTCTCTATGCTGCTAACCATTTGGCCACTGACATCTTCACAATGACATCACAGCCCGCAAATTCCCACTCGTGCAATTGTAGCTTAGTGACCATGACATTTGATCTTTGCTCGAAAGTCATTCGTAAAATCACCGGACAAATAAGGTAGAAATGAAAAAAAATAAAATAAAAAAAGAAGATATAGCCACCTCTTGACATTTGCCAGCCGGCTCTCTCCCAGTCTACACGCACTGCAGCACGAAATACCAAAGGTGCTTGTCATACTGGTGGGTTCCACCCTTGACTTTGCGCGCATCAAACGGACCTTTCCCGCCAGTTGAACCTCAACCCTTCCTTACTGTCACCGCTAAAACCTGAGATACAATTGGTCGAGTTGGCCCAGGATTAATCAGCAAATGATATTGAAGAGCAGATACTGAAATTATGTAACGGACCAGAAATAACAACAATAACAACAACTACCATTCAACGGGAAATTATGAATCACCGCCACCCGGATATACTTCTTTTCACCTCATGAATTAAGCGGTGATGGGTTAGAATTAAGTTGCCTCGATGAAAATACTACCAGTAGGATTTGAATCATAAATTTATTATTAAAAAAAAAAACCCCCAAAAACCCCATAAAAAACAGTAAGGGAACAGTTTGTCATGAACTTTCATTGTAAATTGAACCCCCAATAAAATTTTATTCGGGGGCAAGTGTGAAAAAACAACAACATTTTCCCTACTCATTGTGAGGTGGGTGCGAACTTTGTTAGTTTCTACGATGAACAGTTAAGCCCGGACGAAGTCCAGATAGATAAATACATAGATGGATACATATTGTTGACAAAATTCCAGATCTGGACAGGGACCTGAAGAAGTCATGGATCATGGTGGTGACAGTTCTGCCAATAATGGTCTTAGCCCTGGGAACGATCCCCAAGGACCCAACAAAAAAGACTGGGAAAACTAGGAATCCAGACGACAGCATTACTGAAATCGAGTAGAATATTGAGAAGAATCCTGGAGTATCGAGAAGACTTACTGTCACTTGATCTCCAGCCACCGCTGGTGTGAAAACTCTATTATTATTATTATTATTATTATTATCATACGAAGTGTCAGTCTGCCCTGCACCTGTCAGGCCTCCCTGGGGCCCGGAGATACTAGGATGGCGTCCTGCGGTGGTATGGCTGTCTCATGGGTAGGAGGGACTCTTCAGTTTTGATTGGCAAACCTCTTAGAGATGGATTTTCGATAAAAAACATCGTTGATTGTATAACCTAAAATCTACCAACCTGAACTTGGGTGATATACATAGAAATAGAAAATAATCTCATACCAGATTGGTCGTTGCCCGGTCTATCAAGGTTCGTGCCTGTTACTGATGATCAGGTTTCATCATCCTTAGTCTTCTAACGTCCATCGTTGGACATAGACCTTCCCCAGGATTCGCCGCAATTCCCTATCATGGGCATCGCGGAGCCAGTACTTCCTGAATCTGTCAAGTTCATCTCTCCATCTCGTGTTCTATCGGCCTCGGTTTCTTATATGATCTCTGTGGATCCATGTTGTGGGACGTGATGTCCAGCGGTTGTCTTCCATTCTTGCAACATGGCCTGCCCATTGCCATTTGAGTTTTTAATAGTTTCTATGATATCACGAACACCTGTTTTCTTTCTTATATACTGTGCTGTCTTGTGATCTCTCCATGTAAGGTTGAGCATGATTCTCTCATGCGCACGTTGCATACTTCTCAGTTTGCAGCTTTGTCTCTTGGTTAGGTTCCATGTTTCAGCTCCATAAGTGACTATCGGGAGAATGCATTGGTTGTATAGGATTATTGAGATCATCTGGTTTTTGAAGACTGAGCTTGCTCTGCCAAAGGCTTGCCATCCCAAAGTGATTCTTCGCTTGATTTCCTCCTCTTTTGAGGGTCTTATGGAGATTCGCTGTCCTAGGTAGATGTAGTGGTCTATCTTGCCGAGTTTTGCATTTTTTATCTTGACATGGTAGCAAATTGACTATTGATAACTGGTGGACTTGCAAATGAATCAGAGCACCAATTTGCAGAACCAACATCACAATGCAACGAAACGAAGGAAGAAGTGGTCAGCAGCAGAAATTGGGAAAGTTTTGTAATGTCACTTCAAGTCTGAACTAGAAAATGAGGACACAGGAAGAGATTCTACTCAATATGATGTAAGTAGAAATTGTCAGATCAGCCGAAATTTATAATGACTCCGACACAGAAATTGAAGAAATATTCGGTAGCAGCGAAGGCAGCGAGACACAATAACACTATGACATTAGACATCATAAACTAAATGATTCGCATATTTCACTATCAATCCAAGACAATGAGCAGCCAGAAAAATCTTCCCGAACAGATTCAACAATCTTAAATGATAATCAAACTGAGCTTATTGCAAAAAAAATAAGAATAACTTGAAAATTATTTAAGACAGAACCCCAATCCCATCCCCCAAATCTGGAAATGAAAAAGAAAAAAATTGGGAGAGGTCGTTGCGACAATAAACGAATTGTTGGAATACATACCAACATATAGTATTACAGAAACCAACAATCTAGTGTATGCAGCTGCAAAAACAACGACAGAGCAAGTTGGCAAAGAGATCAAAGTAACCATCCATAAGAAAAAGGAGAAAAAAAGCAATGTATATGGAGAACTCGACTAAATGATAAATTAAAAAGGTTGCGAAAAGGCTTACGTCTTCTCAGAGAGATAAGAGAAAGTAAGTTAAAAAAAAACAGGATGAAAAAGAAAGAAATTAGCGGAAAATATGACACCAGAAAAAGACCTATAAATGTTTGCATAGAAGAACTGAAAAAAATAAAAAAACAGTAACAGCCCTTCCACAAAATATTGAACGCAACACTAGGAGGTACGAAACATTTAACTCCCCAGAATTATTTAATGATAATCAGGAGAAATCTTACACGACTGAGCTTCCATACAGAACTGAAACAACACAGTTCTGGAACAAGCTGCGTACACTATCCTAAACAACATTATCCAAATGTAAAATGGATTCCTTGGTTTGAGCAAGAGCTCATCATCATCATCATCATCATCAGTCTTTTAGCGTCCGTCGTTGGACATAGACCATCCCCAGGATTTGCCACACTTATCTATCATGGGCGTCACGGAGCCAGTACTTCCTGAACTTGTCTAGCTCGTCTCTCCATCTAACATTTTGCCGGCCTCGGTTGCACATATGGTCTCGGGGAATCCATGTTGTGAGTCGTGATGTCCATCGATAGTCAGCCATTCTTGCAACATGGCCAGCCCAGCGCCATTTGAGATTTTTTATGGATTCTATGATGTCTCTAACTCTTGTCTTTTCCCGGATGTGCTGTTCTGTTTTGTGGTCTCTCCATGTGAGGCCCAGCATTATTCTTTCATGTGCACGTTGCATGGTTCTCAGCTTACGGGTCTGTCTCTTGGTTAAGTTCCATGTTTCAGCTCCATAAGTGACTATTGGGAGGATGCATTGGTTATACACCCTTCTCTTTAGGATTAATGGGATCTTATTATTTTTGAAGGTTGAGCTAGCTCTGCCAAAGGCTTGCCATCCTAGTGTGATTCTTCGCTTGATTTCTTCTTCTTTTGAGGGTCTCATGGAGATTCGTTGCCCTAGGTAGATGTAGTGGTCTACTTTCTCGAGTTCTGTGTCCTCGATTTCGATCTTAGTGTTCTTATCTCCGATGTGGTTGTTGCACATGATCTTCGTCTTGCTGAAGTTCATGTGTAGGCCGACTTTATTGCTCTCCTCATTTAGTTCATCTATCATTATTTGGAGGTCGTGTAGGTTCTCTGCGAAAAGGGCTAAACAATTATAAATGTCAACAAGATCTTATCATAACACCAGATGTTATTAAAAAGGCAGCAAAAGGTATGAAAAATTGGAAATCATCTGATAAGATTCAGGGTACTGGGTAAAATACTACACTGATATCCTTGAACGACCAGCATCACAGTCCCTATCAGCGATTAACGGGAACATTCCAGAGTGGATAGCAGAAGGTAGAACAAGCTCAATAATGAAAGATGATTAATAGACACCAACTATAGGCCAATAACATGCCTCTCAACAGCTTGGAAACTCCGAACAATGATCATATTAGATGCAATATACAACCACTTTTTGCGCGACAATTTGAGACCATAACTACATAAACGTTGTATGAAGATCAAGAGGAACTAAAGATCACCTCCTTGTTGATAGATGATCATGCAAAGAGAAAACATCGAAATCAATGATACGGATTGAATATTCAAAAAAGCGTATGTCACTGTTCTGCACTCGTGGTTGATGAAACTTTCAGACTGAGGAGTTGCAATAAATATAAAGTCATTTCTTGTGAGAACAACAAGGGTTTGGAAGACATCTCTAACCATCAACTCAGAAACAATCGGATATACAAATTAAACGAAGTATTTTCCAATGAGACTTTAACTACTTCTATTCACAATACCATTGTTTGCAATCACCATCATCTTGAGGAATAGGAAAATGTTACCAAATAAGCAGCTTACAGATGGGTCATCTGCTCTATACGGATGATCTGAGGATGTATGCAAAATCACACAAAGAAGCAGAAAGACTTCTTGATACTGACTACTGAATATTTTGGGGGTGATATTCAAATCCACAAACGCTTCTATTAATAAAGAAAACCTGATACAAACTGAAAATTCCAATCTACCCTCAGGGAAGCAAATAAGAGAACTAGATTTAGATGGAATGTGCAAACACTCAGGGATCAACCCTTCAAACGAAATGGAGGATGAAGAGATGAAAGAAAAGGTTGTATCTGAGTACTACAAGCGATTACGATCTATCTGGAAATCTAAACTTAGCGGTAGTAATCAAGTAATTGCAATTAACACCTTTGCAGCACCAGTATTAACAAACACGGAGGGAATAATTGATTGGACCAAGGAAAAGCTTCCACAAGTAGATACGAAAACAAGGAAAAAGATGGTAATTTACAAAGCGCTACACCCAGGAGCCAATATTGACACTGTACATCCCGAAGAGAAAAAGCGGAAGAGGACGCTCAGCAGCTGAGGATTTAGTAGCATTGAGGGAAAAAAAACATCATTAGCAAAATATGTCAATGAAAGTCAAGAGCCACTAATTAAAATGCTGTTGGAGAAAGGTCGCGTCAGATATTCTATTCCAAAAGCTGAAAAGAAAAAAAAAAGGAAGATCCGCGGAGAAAGAATGGCAAGGTGGCGGAAGAAAATCATTCATGGAAGATGGACTGAAATAGTTGACGAAATGGACCTCCGGACATCTCAGTGGCGTAATACGGCTCATCTTTAATCTACAACAGAAACGCTGGTAGCTGCAGCACTGGATCAGGCATTGAATACTAATTGACACGCACATCGTTTGTTTTTTTTTTTAATACAAAATCGTCAGATTAGTATAAAGCCTGAGATGAATATCTGGAAACAGTAAAACACAGTATCTGGCAAACTGTGTTCCTTGGAAGACATAACTCAGTAGTAGCCACAGTTCATTGGAGTTTATACTAAGTAGCAGGTTTGAAAGGACAGAAAATTGGTGAGAGCATAAATCTGAAACTGCGTTAGAGAACAAAAGAATCAAATTACTTTATGACTTTAACACCGTCACTGACAGAAAAAAATACAGCTAAAAGGTCAGATATTGCCATCATCAATAAAGAAGACAATCAGGCTATATTGTCCGATATTTCATGTCCAGCAGTAAGGGATATTGAATGAAGAGAAAAAGTAGAAAAATGCCGAGACATAAAGATAGAACTGCAAACAATATGGAAAAAAAATCGTTTAAGATTGTGCTGATCATTTATGGAGCATTTAGAGCAATAACTAAGTCTAAAATAACAAACAAACTATCTCCTGAAACTGGACACCAAGGACATCAGCATCAACCAAAGTTAGTACTGTTGAAGGCATCAAATATAATCAAGAGACATCTTGAACTCATAGGATCTAGATGATCTTGAGTTCGGGGTGGAAGAGAAGACAACCATTCATCAAATCAACGACACCCTGTGATAATAATAATAATAATAATAATAATAATAATAATAATAATAATAATAATAATAATAATAGGTCTGGGTAGTCACTCAATAGAAACTGTCATATGACCAACGTCTCTTGGCAGCATGCCGTATTGGAGTTGAATAAATAAAAAATGTGAAGGAAGGACTGATCAGTGAAGAGGTTACTTCTCTCACCTGTTGTTGGACAGTGATCGCATGGAAAGTCCGACTTTCCAAAATATGAGCGTGAATGCTGCCTGTCACAAAATAAGTGACCGATTTATCATAAACTTATATTGCAAATTAGACCTCCCACTAAAAATCTATTGGGTGTGTATTAAAAATCGAGAAAAGCCGGTTTTTTTTGTAGACATAGAGAGCAAATGTTATAATTCTCAACCCTCTGACTAGATTGATGAGGCCAGTACGCGTAATATATACATCCATGCTTACAATAAAAAACAAAACAAAACGAAACGAATGTTCTGGGTATGGGAATCCCCTGGGTGGGGGTAGAATACAAACGTTGCATTTGCACCCAGCCCTAGTTCAGGCCGTCTCACTTGAGGTAAATAGGTTTGAAAGTTCGAACCTTATTGTCAGTAAAGGATAGTGGTGCTGCACAATTGGTTTATGAAACTTTAAATTTATGTACTCGTATAAAAAGATGTCATTGTTCTTCAGTGGTAACACGGTCGCCGCTCAGATATGTTCCGAATATATCCCTATCACCCTACCCTGGAAAACTGACAGCGGATCCATCATGGTTCTAGGGTCTATGGGGATACTGACAAAGTATGGACTGCTATGGCAACCAGACATCTACTGTCGATATGCTAATGCACAAAATATAATAATAGTAATAAGTCGTCACCACAGTCAATGAGTGAGCAACCGTATCATCAAAAACTGAAGTCGTGTGAAAAACTTCTTCAAAGAATAAATACAGTCAGAATGAGTTTTATTTACGATACCTCTGGCATTTCTAAAATAGATTAAAAAAACGTTTGAAACATCTAGAGTCTGTAAAATCTAGATGTTATTAAAATTCCGTCAGAATAAGACCCCCAAAAGGTCAAAAGACCCCCCCCCCAAAAAAAAACCCAAACTATACACAAAACGGTGAGACCAGAAGCGCTGGAACACACAAACACTTGCACAAAGACACAAAGACACGGACATAAAAAATAGGTTGGAACCCTTGGCCACCTTTGATGGCGACGGTTGTTTAATATTAAACAAAACAATCCAGACCACGGCAGTTGTGCAGTTTGAGATATAGCAGAGGAAGTTGCTGAAGATTTGTGCGGACTTGCTGTCACTCGGTTTCCGGTGATAACCACACCAGGTGTGAGTGTCCAAAGTCATGAAATTTGATAATGAATAGGGATGTGGAAGATGCTTGAAATTGTAGGTACCTTGCTGTCTCTCTATCTTTAGCCATGGCCACCTAACATCATATGGGAACAAGCAAAAGAATGAAATATAAATGAAAAGGTTGTTTGTTTGTTTGTTTGTTTGTTTGGTTGGTTGGTTGGTTGGTTCTTTCTTTCTTTCTTTCTTTCTTTCTTTCTTTCTTTCTTTCTTTCTTACCTTCTATCTATCTATCTATCTATCTACCTATCTATCTATTTCATTCTATTCATAGCAATCGAGAGATAGATATTTACTCAACTAATTAGGGCCATTAGAAGGGAAATGACTAAGGGGGGTACGAAGATCGTGCTGCGCCAATGTCCCTAATGAGGAACGCCGACCAATCTAGCTGCCCACGCCCCTCTGTTCTTGCAAGCAAATCTCATGTGCGTGAGCGTTTCATGACGTATGAAGCTGCGTGAACTTCCACAATGTCGTCTGCTCGCACCTTCAGCCTGTGTATATATCACTCGCGCCGGTGTCGTTTCTTATTTCACTGTCGACAGCTGGTGGCAGAGGGAAGGACGACGAAGCAGCCAACAATAAAATGTCACCGAACGAATTTTGTTGTCTTTTGTTCCTGCTTCTTGCATCCATTTACCGCCATTGACGTATACGTCACAGCCATTTGACCTTGGCCTCGTCGTCGTCATCGTCATCGTCGTCATCGTCGTCGTCGTCATCGTCGTTGTCGTTGCAGCCGTCGTAAGTCGAGACAAATGTTTTTTGAAAAAAGAAGGTGAAGGGGGGGGGCATCGCTTTTTCGTTCACAGACACGGACACAGAGACGTGCTTGAGGATTCACATTTATGGTAGGAACAACCGAAGCTAACTGGCACCGAACCTGCCTACATAGGTTTCTCCAGTTTTCAAGTCAGTCCACCGGATAGCTAGCTATGTATGTATGTGTGTATGTATGTATGCAAATTATTCATGCATATATGTATGTGTAAAGAAACCCTATGTATGTATGTATGTATGTATATATGTATGTATGTAAATTATTCATGCATATATGTATGTGTAAAGGAACCCTATGTATGTATGTATATATGTATGTATACAGAGGTCCGCACCTGCAGGGGGCCTCTGGAATTTTGGGGCGCTGTATAATCTGGAGAACCCTAAAAAAATGAAAAATAGAAATAATCTTTAAAATAATGAACAAATATCTAACATAATAATCTAAAACGTATTTACTGGAGAGGGACACACTCATACCTATCACTGCCACTGATGTAGGTATGAATTACGTGTACAGGCGGCACTGGTGTAGCTGGAGGGCTGAAATTTCCAAATTTGCTCCTTTTTTTTGTAGACATTATTTTTTTCGAAGAAAACTTTTTTCTCTCACATACTGCATTGGTTTTTTTAGTGTAAGTGGTGGGTTCAATTTACAAAGTAAGTTTGTGCTAAATTGATCGATATGTTGCACCCGCCTATTTTCTGAAGATTCCCGCCCAAACAAAAGGCGAGAGAAGTAACTTGTTAATTGATCACCCCCTTTCCACATCTTTTTTTTTAATTCAACACGCCCAACACGGTATGCTGCCAAAAGATGTTGGTCACGTGACGGTTTTTATTGAGCGACTATTCGTTTTTTTTGTTTTGTTTCATATTTTAAATATTTTTTTTTTGTTGCTCGACATTTTACGTTTAACTTCTATGAATCAATATCGATCAACGAAGTGTGTTCCCCAGTTGCGAATAAATGAGACAGAAAAAGAATGATTGGGAGAGAGAGTTCGGAGGAGAGAGCGAGAAAGAAGGAAAGATAGAGGAGAGAGAGAAGGGGAGAGAGGAAGGAAGGAAGGGAGAAAGTGGGTGCGAAAGACGAGGAGACAGAAAGAGGTATTTTACAAATCAGAAAAAATAATGTTTTACTCAATAGAGGGACCTAATGGATTATGAGAGAAGAGGGAGATTGATAGACATAGAGAGGGGATGAGGGAGAGTTATGGGAGAAAGAAAGAGACAAAGCGAGAGCGAGAGAGAGAGAAATAAGCCAAACAGAAAATTAATGATTACTCAATACAGCCCTACTCGCTACCCAAAAGTAGATCGTTTCTTAAGTCGAAATGGCACAAAGCGAAAAGCAATTACCATTTTTTTACAGGGGAAAATTTTGTGAGAGTTCCCAGATCCCCCAAGTATTAATGATTGTATGTTACTCTGAGTCGTCGGAGATTGGGATGATGGGAGATCCAGGGGATGGAGTGAGAGTAATTTTCGCTTTTCGACTTTTCTCCGTAAAAGTGAATAAGTTGCGTAAAGCAAACTTTCGAAGAGCGAGGGATACCTGCACCTACTTTTTTTTGAAGCCAGCGATATAATTTATTCGAACGCCCATCTCTCCTGAGTTTGGAGCAGACGTTTGGACCCCGGCGTTTTGGCATGAAATAAATCATCTATTTTGGCGCCAGTTCATTTGACAACGGACATTTCGGTGTTGAGAACATTTAATCCCTAATAGTCCAGTAAAAAGTGTACTCTCACAAATTGCCAAAAAATTTGTGTCATTTTGTGTCCTCAATTCGTTCTGAATGAGAGAAAAAAATCCCAAAAGATTGTATGAAAGGAAAATCCTAAAATTCAAAATGGACGCTTCCCCCCCTGGCGACAATAATGATATCTCGAGAACAGTATTAAATTAAAATTCGACAGGTGTGTGGCTCAGGTTCTAAGAAGGTGCTGTGTCGAATCTGTGGTTGTTTGGAATAGCATTTTTCGAGAAATCTGCAATTAATCGGCAAAGAAATCAATCCAAAATGTCGTCCCTTACAAATCATTATCCAGATGAGAAGTCGTACATAGTCAGGTTCCAATTTGGATGAAACTATGAAGATCAAGGCATTTTAGAGGAGAATTTGTCCAGCAGCTGAAATAAGATAGTTCAAGGCTGCTGATTCCAAATCTTCTGTTTGACTTTCTCTATCTTTTTGTTATTACAGGAGAGCTCATTCAAAATCAGAGCAAAAATTACATCCGCTAAATTGTGTGCCACTGATTCTGATTGTGACAGCGTAACTTGAGAATCATACAATATATCGCCATAAAATATTCTGTGTGTACTAAGGCAACTCCCAGGCATGCTTTTAGCGAATTAGTTTTCGAAAATTTCTTGTAGAAATATCTATAATGACACTTTGGGGTCTGGATTCGCACTGACACCGATATAGTCCTGAAGAATTTTGAGCAAAATAAGGTAAAAAAAAAGTAAATAGCTTGACATGTCATATCGTTAGAAAAAGAATTTCATCAGCTTTCCAAAAGTGTAACCAATCAATTAGTATCCGATGTAACTGCTAAAAGTATGGGGCTGGTATTTAGCATTTTACAAGGAACTTTTCAGTATCCTTGTACTTCATAGCCCACAGTTTGTAGATTATGCTTCTATGTCTTGCTGGAAATATGTACGTATGGATATTGTTGAAAAGATAATTTCATCAGCTTTCTAACAGTGTATCATATCAATTTGTATCTGTGAGCAGTTACTACTACTGATAATAGTAATAATTTTCTTCCAAAAGAAGGGTCGTTCTGCTTCTGGTCATCCTGTTTGGACCTCACCTTCATCTAGGCAGCTTTGGAGTTGGTGGATAAGTAGCGTGGTGAATTTCTTGAACTAATATCACTGGTTCCCATCAGGCCCTGGTGCTTTCCAGTTGGTTATGTTTTTGGAAAGTGTTTCTCGGTGTAGTTTTAATCAATACAATCCATTCTTCCTCATCTACGTTTTGAAGTTATGTATTTATTATTATTATTATTATTATTATTATTATTATTATTATTATTATTATTATTATTATTATTTGTCAGTGAATTCAACTATGAAACAACTTTCAAAACCTTAATGATGCATTCTGCATTGAAAACCGAAATAGAATCTAAACGTAGCACATCAAAGTTCCTAATTTTAGTTTTGTTATATTATATCATATCTAAAAAATTCAAAACAGTTTTGTTTTTCTTTCTTTCAAAATATCAACGCACAAGGCTTTATCATTCATTTCAAATAATAATAATAATAATGATAATAATAATAATAATAATAATAATAATAATAATAATAATAATAATAATAATAATAATAATCGTAGACAAGGAAAGGAAAACCTGCCAAGTAATAGACGTGGCCGTGCCTGCAGACTATAGAGTAAAGAGGGAAGAGAGTGAAAAACTGGAAAAATACCAAGATCTGGCAAGATCTGAAGAACAGAAGAATATGTGGAACATGAAAGTCAGGGTAGTACCAGTAATAATAGGCGCAATCAGAACTGTACCGAAGACACTGAGGGGCGAGACAGGAGGAGCTCGGTATAAAAGGAAGAATTGAGACTGTACAGACCACAGCACTACGAGAAACTGCAAAGATACTGAAGAAAGTAATAGAAATATAAGGTCTACGACATTAAATATTAGCAGTGGCCTAACAGAGGAGGAAGGAAAATGGAAACGGAGATGTGAACCACAGCACTTGCATGATAGGCGAGGGAGAGAGGTGATGTGGACTGAAGACTTGAGGAGACTTACTGTCACTCAGCCTTCAGTGATGACCACCGGGCAACTGGTGTGAAACTGTAAACTACAGTATTACTGTGCTCTATGAGAATGAGGAGAGGAGGGCTGGAGATTTGAGGAGACTTGCAATCACCCAACTTTCAGAGGTAACCACTACGCAACTGGTGTGGAGCCAGGGTCGTACCAGTCATAGTGGGCGCACTAGGAACTGTCCCAAAGACACTGAGGGCGAGACTGGAGAAGATCGGGATAAAGGGAATGGTTGAGACTGTACAGACCACAGCACTGCTAGGAACTGCACTGGTACTGAGGAAAGTACTAAAAATATAAAGACTGCAACACTAAATGTTAACAGTGACCTAACAAGGGAAGGGAAATGAAAGCGGAAATGCAAACCACAGCACTGGCATGATAGGCGAAGGAGAGAAGAGATATTGGCAGAAGACCTGAGGAGACTTATTATCACTCAGCTTTCAGCAATGACCACTGGGCAACCGGTGTGAAACTGTAAACCGCAGTATTACTGTGGCCTATGAGAACTGGGAGAGGAGGGCTGGAGACTTGAGAAGACTTGCTGTCACTCAACCCCCGGCGGTAACCACCAGGCAACTGGTGTGAGATTGCTAATAATAATAATAATAATAATAATAATGATAATAATAATAATAATAATAATAATAATAATAATAATAATGATGATGTTTGTGTGTATGTAGACAAGTAGAGCTACAACATGTGGGTCCATGGCATAATTCTCGACGCACCGGGAGCCCAGCAGAGTGTGATAATACCCGAGTTTGTTGCAGGCAGTGGTCGAGGATGTAGCAATAATTTATGATTGAAATACCAAGATCGGGGGAGGGGGGAGAAAGGCGTGAAAATCTGCAATGCGAGCGAATATTAAGGATATCTGCACACGTCACCGAGCTCCAATTCACCATTAAAACGATTTAGAGCAGAAGTCAATTTAAGCTGAATCATTTTACATTTATGCATATGAACACAAGTACCACTCTTTGTAAATTGTTCGTGAATGCCAGAGATTCATGATCAGGAGGAGCAGTGGTTCTCGAACTGTGTGTCGCGGCGCCAGCATTTTGTACCAAGAAAACTACGAGAGCGGACAATACTCGTGAACATTCCCTCATACTTCAACTTCAAATCCAGAATGCAATGATATTCTAAAAGTTAATTTATATTATGTAATTCATTGTGAGAATTGAATAAAATGTGCATGCATAATTATAATAAACAAGCTTGGTTTTGCTAGAGTCAAACTCTCTTTCTTTATTAAAATCTAAAAAGGTAAACAAAACAGAATTCATTTCTCCATACAAGATAATTCCCAAACTATGCATTCCATTTCAACTCCTTTATTAAAAGTTTCTATAATAAAACTAATTGATTTAAGTAGACAGAATGAATTTGCCATCAATTTTTGCTTATGTAACTTTTATTTGTAGAATCTCTCCACAAGCCTACATATGAAATTTCATTGAAATATATCAGGGAACGGGCTTGGCTGCACTATGGTCAGACTCCCTAAAAATCTATAAAGGTAAACAAAACAGAATTAATTTTTACACACAATATTATTCCAAAAGTTCATGTTCCGTTTCAACTCCTTTACCAGTACTCCCCGTAAAAGGAATTTGCAAACTTTACCAAAGAAAGTCGACCTGAGTTAAGCTTTAGAAGTGGGAGTGAATTTTCATATGTTTAGCAACAGAAAGGAGAAGGAGGATTAGTTTATGTTGATATAAAAGTTCAATTCATTGACTACTGAAATGTTTTTGCCTAATTCATTTCATATATATATATATATATATATATATATATATATATATATATATATATATATATATATATATATATAAAGTTCTATAACTTAATTATGACCTAATATATACCAATGCATATTACTATATCAATGTAATGAACAGTTAGTGTATCACGTTGAACTAAGCTTAGGTGGAACAATCAAATTATCGCCGATTGAGCCGAATGCTGAACTCATGTTGGTTTTTGAATGTCACCGATTTGTATATTTTTAATCGCAGATTGAGACATTTTATTCTCATGTCGCTACGACCCCGTTGAAAAGCCTAGCGTTACAAGACCGTAATATATGATTAAAAATTAAAAGCGTTAGGACAGAATATTCCCAAAGAACATGTGATCAGAACGAACGAATTCTCCGAGGATATCATAAAAATTCCAATTCCCCATGCTTTCTTTCTCTTCCTGGTCGCTAGCCATTATATGACGTCATGACATGACTCTTTCTTTTTTCACCTCTCTCAATATACCGTCTGACTAATTGTGACAATGAAGTCAACTCTTTAGGAGTTTGACGAAAGGTCAAACAGTCAAGTGAACGTTAAGTCACTTTTCCTCATCCATGAGTGATGACAGCCTACTTCAATTACGGAGCTCTTAAGGGACAGTTAAGTATGGATGACCAGAAAGGATAAAAATTGATTATCATTCAAAATACATAAGTTTATCTCCAATATTAAAACCCCATCATACGACAGGCAATATTTAAGTACGTAACATATTCCTAAGTTTTTTTCAACTCAGTTTTAGGTGTGAACTTGAAGATAAAGTTGGTCAAATAGACTTTACAAGATCTTATCATATAAGAATGGAACTAACGCATCTATGATATGGACTTCAGTCTTGTATCTATAGGTTCTCTCGTGTAACGAGGCATATTGAACAATGGTTTTGTCTCCATTCAAATGATCTATCACAGCATTTTGTCTTTTCGTTGCACATTGATTGGGATTTGTCTATAGTTTTGAAAAAATTAACATTCAAAGTGTTTTTTTTTTCGGACGATGGGACTCCTTCTTAATGCTTGTGTTGTAAACACAACGTTTCGACCGATCCATTCTTCGGCTTTCTCCAGATGCACAATCCAAATATGATGGTGGAAAACAGAATTTTCTATGGTAGCCACATTAGACTTGACAAACATTAAAAAAAAGTCATAATCTGAGGCGAGGCAGAAAGATCAGAGATGATTTACCATATCTGCAGAGGGGAAAGGCGAACACTTTCCTCTCTGGGAAGAAGTTCGTATCATAGACAAGGAACGTTGTTGGAAACTGAGAAAAATCATAGAGGCAGCCCATATCACCAAGTCGGTTGAGTGTTCGTCAGACAAGTGCAGAATACAATCCGAGGTGGCTTGCGCTTATCAACAGAGACAACAGAGAAATCCAGGTCTAAAAAGGAAAGAAAATATATCACCCGAATCCAACGTTATAACCGTTGCTACCATTGGAACATTCTGTTTGTCACTGTCATACTCGAATAGTACACCTGAAAAAGGCCGTAGAATGAATCGACCTAAACCTTGCGTTAATAACACTAATAACCCAATGAATAACACCGGGGGATGAAGTTCGATCGCCTGAAAAACCCTTTGAATAATCGAGATTCGTTTATTGGGAATTAATTGTTCCTCTAACTATTAAACGTTTTTACAGAGGCGGGTTGTTTACTCAACGGTCAACATCCCCCTACTGAACTAGGCTTGGGACTGGGCTTGGATTTCCTTATGGGGCTAAAAAGGCACCAATCGCCCTGATATTTATTCATAGTGTGGTGGGGGGGGTAGAAGTCGATTAATACCTTTCGGTCATCAGTGCGTAGTGAACGTAAGCAACATTGACCGAAACTTGAACTTAGCAAATCCTTCATTCGGCTACATAAGGACTCTGAACCATTTCAGCTCAAAAAAAGGAGTAAAGACAAGGAGATACCAGCTCACCCAAACTCTTTACAGCTTGCCTTGAGATGATCTTCCAAAACATGGACTGGGAAAATACAGGAATCAAAACAGATGGCGAACATCTGAGCAACCTTAGATTTGCAGATGACATCCTCCTTTTTGCAGAGAACCTACATGACCTTCAACTAATGCTAGATGAACTGAACGAAGAAATCAAAAAAGTTGGCCTACACATGAACTTCAGTAAAACGAAAATCATGGAGAGATCACAAGACAGCACAGTATATAAGGAAGAAAACGGGAGTCTGTGACATCATAGAAAAAAAATCAAATGGCAATGGACAGGCCATGTTGCAAGAATGAAAGACAACCGATGGACATCACGTCTCACAACATGGATCCCTAGAGATCACATGAGAAACCGAGGCCGACAGAACACAAGATGGAGAGATGAACTAGACAAATTCAGGAAATACTGGCTCCACGACGCCCATGATAGAGTAGTGTGGCGAATTCGGACATTAGGAGACTGATGATGATGATGATGATGATGATGATGATGATGATGAAGAAAAAGAATAAATTTGTTCGAATAGTTTACATCAAAAAACTCAAACGGCAATGGGGGGGGGCATGTTGCAAGAATGGCAGACAACCAATGGACATCGCGACTCACGACATGGATCCCCTGAGATCACATGCGGAACCGAGGCCGGCAGAATATTAGATGGAGAGATGAACTACGCAAATTCAGAAAGTACTTGCTCTGCGACGCCCATGATAGAGAACCGTGGCGAAACCTGGGGAAGGTCTGTGTCCAACGACAGACGTTAAAAGACTGATGATGATGATGATGATGATGATGATGATGATGATGATGATGAACTTGGTACGCCATTTTCGTTTTATGCTTCTCTGCACCTCCACAAACTCAGTACTGCACAAGGTCAAATGGAAGATAGTGGAAATCGGGGTTCGGAAGATTGTATAACGGCAATCTCCCACGTCGGGGAGATTGTGCTTGTCTTAAAAATCAAGCGTGGCTGGCTAGGTGGTGATGTATATGTCGTGCGCTGCGCACAGACTGCACCAGTAGAGCTAGATGGCTGATAATTTCAACATTTACTTCTTATTAAATCGAGAACAAACGATTTTTCGTCGAAAGTTCCGATCCAAAGAAATTAGTTTTTTTGTTGAGTGTTCAATTTACAATGTAAGTTTGTGCTCAATTCGTCCCTTCGTTTGTGTACCGAAGTATTCGAGCTTTTTTAAGATTTGTTCTTCTTCATGATTACCGCCCGACAAAAGACGTGGGAAGTAATTTATTCATTTTTTAAATAGATCAACCCCAACATGGCATGCTGCCGAAAGACGTTGGCCACATAATGGTTTCTATTGAGTGACTACCCAGACCTGCACTTCTTTTCTTTTTCTTTCATCCATCCATCTAGGGCTAGCACTACCTATTCAGTCAAACCAGACAGCCGCCGAGGGCGCAGACCTCAAATGGTGCAGTACCGATCATTTAAAAGAAGATAAAACTGGGGGAAGTGTTGCCAAGTTAGAATTTTTTTTTGCGCCAAATCGACATCGAAAAAGCATCAAAAAATGCCAAAACGCGCCAAAAACTACGCTTAGCTATTTCATGCCAATTTTCATTGCTAAAATGGCTATGTCTGCCGTATACCGCTGGAAAGTGCTTAAAATGGACTCAAATTGCTGAAAATATCGCTAAGAATTAGACTTGAAATAACGCTAGATGTTGAATTTTCGGGCTGCCAAATACAATAAACGCACTAAATTTACTGCAAAACGCATACAATCGGCAACACTGACTTGAGATGCAAATTTCAAGTCTCACCTAGGGTGTATAAAACCAGGGTGCATAAAACCTGGGCGCAAATTTTAAGTCTTGCCAAGGAAACATGAAAACCCCGCGTCGGTCTTGCATCTAATCCATCTATCCATTTTTGTACCTATCTAGAAATCTCTGTGTCCCATTTTCCTTCAAACAAGGACAAAAAAGGCGGTTATCTAATAACGTAAGAATGAGTATTCAACAAAGATTTCAATGGAATATGTTATAAAAGCGGATGGTGGCGAGGTTTGGGACAGAACTGAGAGAAATTCTTGTTCTAGAACGGAACCAGATTCTTTCAACTCGACCCCCCACAAAAGTAACAAATGATATAAGTAAAAAACAAAAACTAAATACAAACAAACAAGAAAAAACAATAAAAAAAACACACAGTTTGCTAAAAAAGTGTAGGGTAGGTCAAGGAGGGTGGTAATCGGAAACCACCAGATAAGAAGCGGGTGGGCTAATGTTGAAACTCACTCACGCACGTACGCACGCACGCACACGCATGCGCGCGCGCACACACACACACACATATATACACACACATATATATATATATATATATATATATATATATATATATATATATATATATATATACATATATATATATATATATATATATATACATATATATGTATATATATATATATATATATATATATATACATATATAAGCAGAAAGCAGACAACAAAGGTTGAAGGAAGGATAGAAAAAAAGGAGAGAAGAAAGAGAGAAAGAAAGAGAAACAATAATGAAAAGGGGAGTACCTGGAAAAGAAAGAAAGCGAGGAAGAAAGAAAGAAAGAAAGAAAGTGAAAAGGGAGTATTAGAGAAAGAAAGAAAGAAAGTAAGAAAGAAAGAAAGAAAGAGAGAAAGAAAGAAGCAATTAAAGGAAAAGAACGAAAGAAAGTAAGTACAGTGGTCGGAGCAGTACTCGAGAGAGAAAAAAAGAAATGAAGAAAGAGAGAATGATAGAAAGAAGAAAAGAAAGAAAGAAAGAGAAAGAGAAAGTGAAAGAAAGAGAAAAATATAAAAAGACCACTGGAAAATAGAGTATTGGAGAAAGAAAGAAAGAAAGAAAGAATTGTATAAAGGGTGTACTAATGAGAAAAAGAAAGAAAGAAAGAAAGAAAAGAAGATAAAGAAAGAAAGAGACAAAGAAAGAAAAGGGAAGAAAGAGAAAAATAAAGACAGGAATATATAAAGAAAGCTGGAAAGAAAGACACGGGTAAGAAATGAGTTTTTTGCAAACCACTCCCCATAACTACTCTAACGGATAGGATAAAAGATGTTACTCCTATAGTCAAGCAGTCAGTCATAGTGGGGTACCCAATGAGGATATAATCCGCTACACCCATGAAGGCCTCCTGGTCACTTGACCGACAGACGTTTGGCCGGAGGACATTTCACCGACGGACATTTAGCAGACATTGACTTTTCACCGATGGACATTTAGCCGAATGGACATTCAGTCTAGTCGACACATGGCCAAACTGAACAGATTTTGTGTTTCTTTTCAATAGATAAGGTGCGAGCAGGTTACGGCTCGGAGAATGGATTCGGCGAGCCGAGTTCGAACCCCGGCTGAGACAGTTTATGTTCGCTTACAACGAAAGCCCTTGGGAAAAGGCGTGGATCTATATCTACCACGAGCTATGTGAAAAATAGCGCTGGGGGAAGTGAGTGACGCCACTTCGGTCGCTTGTCGCCTCCAAGTCTAACTCACATATTACAACACTAACGAGTCGAGTAAGTAGTAATGTGACCATGTCTGACTGCTTCGAGGTCAAACTCCACTCTAAATGCAACTATTTCAGCCAATGAGCCGAATTAGGGGAAAAAGTTTCATTTACTTGTTGAGGGGAGTGTGTGTGCTAAATTTCAAGTTTCTACTACGGACGGTTAGGGCTGAGAAGATTAGAGAAGAAAAAAAAAAGAGTGAAGATAGAGAAAGAAGTTGGATGCGAGTTGACACGAAATAATGTCATGGAATCACTCTTTCTTTTCCCCCCTCTCTCTCTTTCCCTCTTTGATGTCTAACTAATTGTGACAATAAAGTCAACTCTCTAGAAGTTTGACAATAATTAGAGTCCAAGTGGGAACGACTGAAGCCGGAGCCAGCGTATGGGCACCAGTTAGTTTAAAATATGTATACATACAAATTATGCAAGGGGGAAAATCTATGGTACAGAATGTTTTGAGCGGATAATAGGTATGGCCCATCCAACTGTCTTATTTCAAAACTAAGAAAAGAGCATTAATTTCTGTTAACATCACATTCGGATGGTACACATGGGAAAGGCCGTTGAATAGATCAGCCGAAATGTCATGTTGACAGCAGGAAGGAGTTCAGTGGTGTGAAAAACTATAGACCAGTGTTTTTACATATGATATATTTGTATATAACATTCGGTTTTTATACCTGAAGAAGGCCATAGAATGGATCGTCCAAAACAAGAAGGACTTCAATCACCCGAAAAACTATGTGAATGTCAATGATCCTTCTCGAAACTATTGTCCAGTGTTTTCAACCCTTTTCGGGCAAACGCCCCCTACCCCTAGCTACACGTCGCTGCCCCCTATTGTTTGAAAATGAAAGGCATTCAACACGTATTTCTATAGATATACGGTAGCTTGTTAGGATAAAGAGAGATATCAATATTGAGTTCAATGGTCTTATTAAGGAAAATGTTTATAGTAAGTATATCAATGAAGTTCTAAGCAGATACTACTAGATAACAGCCATTTGTGAATCAGAACCATAGATGTTCATGGAAACCACACAATGTCCCCCTCTAGATGCTGAAATGCTCCCTCAAGATCTTCAGTCATGTCAATACCCTCTTGAAACAAATAAAACCAGAGGGGCGCCAGCGCACACGTTGAGA
The DNA here is from genome assembly GCA_963457665.1 of Thysanoteuthis rhombus. NCBI lineage: Eukaryota > Metazoa > Mollusca > Cephalopoda > Oegopsida > Thysanoteuthidae > Thysanoteuthis > Thysanoteuthis major. The sequence continues at coordinate 8,879,898 of OY735242.1, forward strand.
ACCACTGCATAGTCAGTAAAGTAAAGAGCAGTTAGACTGAGGGTTGACATTTGAACAGGTAACATTAGGAATGGTACTGAGTAAACTGAAAAGGAAGCATTAGATACTAAACACAAGACTGAAGTCTGATATTGTGAAATATGAGGGGTATCCCCAAATAGACTTCCCTTAGGTCCACGTAGATGACATGCCGAATATCAACAGAACCAGTTGTTTTATATTAAATATATTGGACGGGAGGTAAGGGTCCAGTGCAGCATTATAGTTATATAGGAAGTACCATCCCCATTTTTTCTTTAAAACTTCTTATTTCAAAAGATTCCCCAAGGTCCATTGAAACGGCATGCCAAATTTGATTGAGCTGTACCGATGTTTAAAGGGGTGACGCGGTGACAAACAAAACCAGTTTTTTTTATATAAGTGGTCTCCAAATTTTCTCTTATACATATATATATGTGTGTGTGTGTGTGTGTGTGTAGATGTATACATATACATATATATGTATATATTCTAAAGAAATTTACAGCTTTAAACACTAAATGTATTAAAAACTTTTCCCCCCAAAATTGTCATTTCAGTCAATTATATGCCAATATCTGTTAATGTAATCCATGTAATTTTTTTACCGTGTTTTTTTATGTTTTACACAGAATTTGATATTACGACACTGTGTGTGGATTTTCCTTGTTGTGATCCTCAGTTATTCACCGTGTAGCCGTTTCGGGGATTTAAAAACAAAAGATTTATACTGTCATGACTCCCCAGCAGTGTCGATCAAACACCTCCCACTCTTCAGCTATGATTTTTATAGATACTTCATGTCATATGCCACATGGAATTTGTTAAACTATATAAGGTAATATCATAATCTATTGTTAATGGATCTTATTCTATTCTGCACATGATTTTTTTTAAAACACAGGGCTTACTGACGATGAGGGATAAATGTATACCAACTCGTTTTTCGTGTCACATCTATTGAGTGTTCATCCATGTGAATATCAAATCCACTGTGATAGTTTTAATATATATATATATATATATATATATATATATATATATATTATTATTATTATTATCATTTTCTTGAGGGGTTGAATTATATATGGATGGACAGTGCTCGATATGGGAGATGGAGCATATGTAAATAAGTGAACATTCGCAGTGACTGAGTTTCATGCCAATCCTCAGACTGTATACTAATCCTGAAAAGGTGCTCCATATATATATATATATATATATATATATATATATATATATATATATATATATATATATATATATATATAGCTAAAAGACTTCTCATTAATTCTATCGTTTCTTTTTATCTGTTCACCGTTTTGTAATATCGAATGAGCGAGGGTGTGAAACTTGTCATCTTACAATCGGGACCACCTTCCCTACCTTATACGAGAAAGGCTTCAACTGTCAATTGCTTTTTACAAACACTGGAATATTTGTGAGTTTTTTGTGCATCCGTAGCCCAGAGCAGAGAAACATACTCCATTATATATGTAACTATTGAATGTTGGCCTTGTTTATGGAGTTATCTGAATGTGTATAGACCCAAGTAGAAAATATGCGCTCGAGTGAAGAAGTGAGAATGAAGAGAAAATAGACAGGAACGATTACTGACTGAACGACATCCGTGTCATGTAAATAACCAAGATGTTTTTAATTAAAACGGCAAATGTTGTTGATTTTTCTCATATAAAAAAGTACTCTTCGTGTTAAAGAAACAAAATGAAAAAAACATGTGAAAGCTGTGAAGAAATCGTTTATGTAATGAAGAATTATTAAGTACAGGGTGGTCCAAAAGTCCCCAGCACACATTTAATTGTTAATAGCTTCAGATTTACACATGTAAAAACCATGCTGTAAATGTTATATGAAAGCGCGACTTTTGAAGATTTTTATGTAATAATTGCATTAATATTGCGCTAATTCCTTCTACTATACTTTGGATGTTCGTCCTTGGTTAAATGATGTCTTTCCAGATAAGTGGATTGGTTTAGGCAGAACAATTGATGGCCAACTCGTTTGCCTGATCTTATCCCACTGATTTCTCCTTATGAGGTCATGTCAAGACAGATCTCCACTCATTAAAGCCAAATTCTTTTGATGAACTCAAAGTTATGATTACAAATGCAGCTCAAACCTTCGCAGAGCAGCAGCTGAGTAATGTTTTCAAATGGTTCGAAGATCAGCTTGATCGCTGTATCACGAAAGATGGCAGATATTGTTGAAGATTGAGAATCAAACAGCATTTTGACAAAAAACTCTAATACAGGTTTTCATACGCCGTTTATTCTCCAGTTATATTATTTGTTGAGGGATAAATTTATTAACACAAGGACTTTAGAGCCATCCTGCATATTGTGAAAATGTCACTTTGTTTCGCGGAACCCTTGGAAAGGTCGCTTGGAACCATGGGATTCTGCAGAACATAGATGTTTTGTATAATAGAGGATTACTCCACAATTAATCCTTTTTTTAATAGCGATGAAGTCGAGCAATGGTTAGCAAACGAGCTACTTCCGTTGACAATTACCGCTGTAGTGAGTTCGATCCTCTTGTGGTCTTGTGAGAGAGAGAGTTATGCTTAGTCAGTATCAAAAGTATTAGAAACTGTCAATTAAAACTCTCACCAATACTATCAACATTGGTTTCCTCAGTGTTAAAGTTGGTCCGTCTGGCTGGCTATGTATGTATTGTGTATTGGAAAGGATAATGAATGATGATATGAAAGTAAAATGACAATATGAGAAGGTCTGCAGTACAAATGATTCTTTTATTTTGACGTTTTGCCCAACTTGGCTTTGTCAAGAAATGAGGAGGTTATGCAAGAAAATGGTGTATGTATGTATCACCGTTCAAGCCACACCATTGGAGCTAGGCGCTGAAATGTTAAATACTTTTTCCTTATGTCTGAAAAACGTTTTCTAGGTTTTTTTAGCGAGGGGAGTCAATTAGCAATATAAATTTATGCTGAATTGATTCTTTAGTTTGTTTCCAGTCACTCCCTTTTCTATTTATTGAATTGATCACCCCCAATACGGTATGTTGCCAAAAGATGCTGGTCACATGACAGTTTCTATGGATTGACTAACCAGATCTATCTTCTACATCAATGTTTCCCAAAGTGGGTTTCGCAGGACCCCAGGGTTTTGCGAAAAAGGGTTCTGCGAGATGAGGTGTCTTTAACATCTAACGAAACAAGCTATGTATATTTTTTTACTGCTTCTTTTAATATATCATTTATTTTGGGTTTTTTTACATGAATAAAGTCTCTCTCACTCTCTCTCTCTCTCTCTCTCTCTCTCTCTCTTAAATAATCTCTTTTAATGTTGTATCAAAATTATGGTGGCAGAGATTGTCTGTAGAATATTGGTATGGGTTCCGCGAGTTTTCGATAATCGTAAAATGATTCTGCGACGAAGTAAGTTTTGAACCACTGGTTTACTCTAATTGGACGTTTCTCGAAAAAGAGTTCACGAAATTGATCTAGTCTCGGAACAGATGGCCACCCATCGATCGGAACAACACCCGATTAAGCTAGTGCAGGTCCTCTACCATATGCTATAAAGCAACCCTGAAATACACATAAATATTACAACACATAAATCCTCCAATTGCAGAGTAGGATTATTTTTCATTCGAGATACACGCAGATAATGAGACGAATATGTCTAACATTCCAGGAATAATTGAACAACCGTTGCCACCAAAGGTGGTGGAGGGTTCGATCCTTTTTTATATGCGTGTGTTTGTGGGTGTGTTTATTCGTTTGAGTGTTCGAGCGCTCCTGGTCATACCGTTTTGTCTGCAAACTTGAAAGTTGGAATCAGTACTCCACCTCTGAATTTTTTTTAAAGGCCTTTTTTGCCTTATTTTCGCGGGTCTAGATGTTCCTATTTTTTTTCTCTATTTTAGATGATCTCCGGTGTAAAACGCCTATGATGTCATAAATGAAATTTATTCTGACCATATTTATTCTTCGTTGGAATTTTTTTTTTTTTTTTGCATGACTTAAAATTCTGACGTCACGGTTGTTCAATTGGCTGTGAATACGAGAATGAATTCGTCCTCGTTTTAATTTTCGTGCAGAGGCTATGACCGCAGTTTCAAATATCTTGATAAGTATTTATGTCGAAATGTATCGGTGTCACTTAGATTCCACGCTCCGTCAATCACTGTTTTAGAATAATAACCTCAATTAAAGAATTGGCTAAAATCGTAAACCTTATACTTCCAGCCGTTCATGAAAATTGAGGGCAATACAGTGCTAGGGTAATAGAACAAGTGTAGCGCCACTGAATCGGGATTGCTAGCTTGCGAGCATTTAGCACAGAGCCTTAAAAAAATGCAGGGTCCACAGCGTGTGCTACTTTTGTTACATAGTTAATCCGGCGTTGGATCGAAAGTGCACCCTCTTTTCGTGGAATCTGTTGATGAATCGGGAGGAGCACAGTAGCACCCGATTTAGCTAAACGGGTAATGGCGCTTCCTGCGCGAATCTATTTTTACGCTTGCCTAACAAGAGAAACTTGTTGTGGACTCCTTCCCATCCCTCGCGATTTCACATCAGCTAGGGACTTCTCGTCTAGTTAGGGAAAACTTCCATTAAATACTAAGCTTGGAATGCGATCGGCTGTCCCAAATTCCTTGGCCTACATAAAAACCCTGGGAACGGTGGGTCTGAATAAATTGAGAGTACAAAAAGGGTGAACGCCTGATCGTGCTGATGAAAAGAATATATATATATGTGTGTGCATGTGTGTGTGTTTGTGTTTGTCTGAAAATGACGATATTCGACGTTTTGTTTCAAATCATTGAAATCTTATTCTTTCATTTATGAATAAAATTTCAATAATTCAAAACAGAACTTCCAATGTTGTCGTTCTTTTCTTGTATTGACCGATTAACCATAACCAATACCAGTATTTATTATGAAATATTTGATGGAATCTTAATGGTATATGACGTCAAAAAATTAACTTTGTGGTTAGTGAAAAAAAAATGTCAAATTCTTTGGATGAATATATCGATAGAAAATCGACTCGAAATTTTTTCAGTGTAATTAGTATTCTTGAAGATGATATAAGTAGGTTAGCATGCAGCCTGAGATTGAAACCAACACAACAAATCTAATATTCACATGAGTGAACATTCAATAAAAATGACACGAACAGTGAGTCATGTCTGTTGTTATACTTACTGATCCCTCATCGTCAAAAACTTTTTAGGTAACCAATGTAAGTAAGCCCTGTTTCGAAAAATGGACGGTATGTAGTACAAGATAATATCAATATACACATAAAACTTTGCATTCTAACCCATTATTACATCAATTGTTTATTCTATTTACGTTGTCTAGGCTAAATGATACATTCCCCGTGTGATAATAGAAGATCATTTCGAATAGACTTTCTATATAATAGAACGCAATTCATAATCATTCAGTCAGATCATATATCCATTTCTTCATAACATGATTGTCACGTTGAAAGAAACAAATAGAGCGGATATAAACCGTGAATAAGCAAGATGAGAATTTATCAAAGTAAATGGAAATATAAATATCTATATTTATCAATGTAGATAGAGCTATCTATATGAAAATAAAAATCACAAGGATATAAGGCAATTATTTAGGCCTGTGCATTACCAGTGGCTGTTCAGCTCAATGATAAGAGCAACGCTACGTTAAGCAGTTACCCTATCGATTGTAGGTTCGATTCCTACTGCAGCCCCATTTTCTTTAATTGTTTACACTTTTTATGTTATCTAGGCCAAATGATGTATTCACAGTGTAATAATGGAGATCATTCCAAATAGGAGTTTCAATATAAAATAACGCAATTCATAATAATTCTGTCAGATCATATGCCTATTCCTTAATAACATATACACATATGCACAATTGTCTTGATGCAAAAGTTCCCATAAAAGTTTCAATATAATGTAATGCAATATATATATATATATATATATATATGTATATATATATATATATATATATATATATATGTAGTCTGTAATGAATTATTCAGCTTGTAAGAATACAAAAAGAAAGAAATAGGAAACAGATTTTATCGATTGATGATATGCTATTATAGTGCTCGATATTTATCAAAGTAAATAGATCTATTAATACATAAAAATAAGAATTACAAGGATATATACCCGGTTTTCATAACTAAAAGAACAAAACGGTTGCTGAAGAGTGCATTAAGCACAAAATGTTGACATTCACAGAGTATATATCCTAGTAATTCTTCTTCGTCTTATATATATATATATATATATATATATATATATATATATAGAGAGAGAGAGAGAGAGAGAGTGAAAGAGAGAGAGAGAGAGAAAGAGGGGGGAGAATAATAATAATGATGATATATACATATATATATAGATAGATAAACCAAGAAAGACGTGTTGGATATTTTCTCTCCCTACTCTTAACTATATATATATATATATATATATATATATATATATATATATATATATCATCAGCATCAATAATTCTGTTTGAAAAAGGCTGTTCCCATCTCCTTTCATGACGAGTGTGATCGCACTAACCTTTGCCGAGTCTGACCGGCAAACTTTTTATCTTGTCTCTTCCTGCCGCGTCCCGTGGACACCAATCGGTTGGCTTTTTTCTCCATCTGTTGTCCTTTCCTCTCACTATGTGCCCTACCCATCTCCATTTGTTGCTTAATTACTTGTACGATATCTTTCACCTTCGTCCTCTCTCAGATTTAAGTTGATGTTTTTCTCAATCGGTAAGAGTTATTCCTAACATTGCTCTTTTCATTGGCCTCTGTGCTATTCTGAGTTCGTTTGGGGGTTGATTTGTGAGTTTCCACGTTTTACACCTGCACTTCATTGTTGGTATTATGCATTGATTGAACTCATTTTAAGCATATTGGCAATTTGCTTTCCAAATACACATGCCCACGCACATACGTAGGAACATCAACAAGTCTGGGGTCAGCCTTCGAGATTTTTAAAAAAGTGGATCTGCAGTCGTGATTGTGGGAAAGTTTACTCGCCTCAATAATTCGTCTCGACCAAAATACCTAGACAGAAGATTGATTCTATGCCTAAAAGGAGAGATTCATATAAAGCATAATGAACTATGATGACTTTGATCTCATTGTTTTGCCATCCCTATTCCTAGGTAAACAAACTTCGCTAAGGGAAAAAAAAAGGTTACATAGTGTGTGATATATCAAGATTGTCGTCTTTTAAAATTCGTACGACGAGAAATCTATTGGGATGGTTATTTCTAATTTTGCTAGGTCCGCCCCTGATAACAATCTAGTTGAATATTTGAGAAAAAAAAAATGAAAAAAATATTAAAATGTGAGAAAAAAGATCTTTTTTTTTCAATTCGAGCGGCAGTCGAAAAAGCTGAGATACTTAACATGCCCGAAAGAGTTGACTTGATTGAATCGCGTGGTCGAGTTATATTTTACAGACTGTCCATAGAATTAATTTTACACAGCAAATATTCATTTTTTCAACATAATCTCTTTCCTTCTCAATATACTTTATTCAGTTATGAATAATAATCAGTGAAAATTTCGGATAAAAATCGGCTTATAACCATATTTCAGGATACTTATTAATCCAATCTCAGTCAACGTTTTGACTAACCTACGTAGATCAAAGAAGGCCTCCTCCTGTCTCAGTAGACCAGTGGGCAATTTTGCCAAGTAAAATTTTTTTTGCTCTGAATTGACCTAAAGAAGCGCGAAAAAAACACCTAAACGCGCTAAAAATCCCTCAACAAGATTAGCCATTTTATGGCCCTTTTGATACCTACATATGTCTATATCCACCTAAAATCACTAAAAATTAAGAAAAATAGCGCTAAATATGGGTGTAAAATAGCGCTAAATGTTGAATGATCACGCTGCCAGGAGGTGCGCTAAATTTACCACAAAAAGCTCAAATTTGGCCACACTGACCTAAATCGACCTAAAAAAAAAGTGAAAAAAGGGCCAGAACGCGCTTAAAAAAACCTAAACAATATCAGCCATTCAATGGCCATTTCAATCGTTAGATATGGCTATATCCGCCTAAAATAACTAAAATTTCGGAAAAATAGCGCTAAAAATGGGCCCAAGATAGTACTAAATGTTGAATGATTGTGCTGCCAAGAAGCGCACTAAATTTAGCTTTTTGCACTAAATTTAGCGCACTTCTTGGCAGCTAAAAAATTGGCAACACTGACAGTGATCGCCAACCTTAAGTTTGGAGCCCACTTCTGATACTTTCGTGAGGGTAAAATGTCCAGACCACTCATTAATATCTCAAATCAAGTTAGCTACTTGACGGTGATTTTAAATGACTAAAAGTGACAAGATTTAACAAATGTCTATTGTCGCGTATATTTCCTTTCAAGGTAACTGAGCGACTGTACACGTTCCAAAAATTCGTTCGAAGTTTCCAAGAAGTAAATATACAACGTATCTATCATATATTGAGACAATGATGAAATTAAAAGCCACTCCTTTGGTTGGCGGTCTTCGTAATAATGCGTTGTTAGCCATGACAAAAAATAGTTTGAAACGAATCTAAAATACTTTATAGTGACGGACACAGATATACATTGCAACCCAGTATAGCAAGCTCAACCTTCAAAAATAAGAAGATCCCATTAATCCTAAAATGAAGAGTGAATAGCCTTTGCATCCTCCTAATAGTCACTTATGGAGCTGAAACGTGGAACCTAACCAAGAGAGAAAGATCCGCACCATGCAACGTGTACATGAAAAAATTATGCTGGGCCTCACATGGAGAGACCACAAGACAGCACAGTACATCCGGGAAAAGACAAGATTCAGGGACATTAGAGAATCTAATAAAAAGCTCAAATGGCATTGAGCTGGCCATGTTGCACGAATGGCGGACAACCGATGGACATTACGACTCACGACATGGATCCCCCGAGATCACATGCGGAACTGAGGCCAGCAGAATATTAGATAGGAAGACGAGCTAGACAAATCCAGAAAGTACTGGCTACGCAACGCCCATGATAAAGAAGTGTGACGAATCTTGGGGAAGGTCTATGTCCAACGATGGACGTTGAAATGATGATGATAATGATGATGATGATGATGATGATGATGATTTTCAATATATCTTATGTATTGATGATGAATTGACTTCTTCAGGGCTCAAGCCTGGGCGTAGTCTGTGTAGATGCCTAGTCTGCAGAATCACCTCTCGGCTTTGCTGACCCAAGTCCAACTAAAAGCAGATAAATACATTTGACATCAGCTCAGCTGCTGATAGGAAATCAAGGTTGGCAAACAGCCGTCTCAAAGGGGACTCAACTCCTTGGTTTAGAATCAGAGTTTTCCGTCTCCTACATTCAATCAAACCTAGTGAGCCCAGTCTGCCTTGATATTTACCCATAGCTAGGGAGAGAAGAGATGGATCCATGGCTCCCCTAAAGGCATTTGTGCGGAGTGAACTCAAACCGTCTTTGAACTCGGCACGCCGATTCCATATTCTTCGGTGCTAACCGTTAGGCCACCGACAACCCTACTGCGTGTATCAAACCCTCGAAAAAAGATAACACTGTCCAGTCATGTATCACACTTGTTTGGTTCAATTTTACTCACATACCTTATTTTACACCGATCGCCGTGGCTCACTGGTAGAGGGCTCGCCTCCGATTCGGTAGACCATGATTTGATCCACCGCTGAGTCAAACCAAAGACTTGAGAATGGTACACAAAGTCTCTCCGCTAAGGACTAGGAGTGTGTAACCTCTACTTGAGGATAGGAGGGTTACGGTTAAATCGCTTTGGATACTTAGTAACAACGTCGGTGACCACTTGGGAATACGAGATGCTGTAAGCAAAACGAAGTATCTACAGGCTTAGAAAGCCGGAATTGGGTCTTACTAGCAATTGTTGATGTATATTTGATCCTCATGACACTCTCAACAAGGATATAAGTGGAAAACAAAGATATATACATACACACACACACACACATATATATATATTATTGTCATCCACAGACAGCTGTTTCGTTGTATTACAACTCTTCAGTGTGGCTATAGACTATCCATTATCTCATCCAGTACCAGGAGGCAGGATTAAAACCTTCGCTTCAGACCCGGAGGCCGGTATCCTACCGCTTGGCCATTTATTTAGCTTCTTAAATTCCCTATCCACCAGAGTTCTCTATTCCTATGGAAGAGCATTGCATAAGCTTGCAATGAACGAGTTACCTCACTTAAAGAGTGTTCAACCCTGAATATATATATATATATATATATATATATATATATATATATATATATATATATATATATATATATATATATAAAATTAATGCTCCCTTATTCAGGGTTGAGCACTCTTTAAGTAAGGTAACTCGTTCATTATAAGCTATAATAAACAATGCTCTTCCAACTCTGGAATAGAGCACTCTGATGGATGGGGAATAGTGCTTAAGTAAATATATCGCTCAAATTCAACCTTACTGACCATCCAGTTCTGTGTAGGGCAGGGGTAAAATGCCAGCCTCTGAAGGTTTCGATCCTACCTCGTGGTACTGGATGGGATAATTGATAGTCTATAGCCACACCGAAGAGTTCTAATACAACGAAACAGTTGTTTGTGGATGACTCAATTACTTAATTATGTATATATGATCACAAATTGCGTTATATTATATAGAAACTCTTATTTGAAGTGATCTCCCGTCGTCACATGTTTAATGGACCGCTCGAATTAGACAACGTAAATAGAATAAATAATAAAAGAAAATGGGGCTGCTGCAGGAAATTTTCTTAAATTGTTAATTCTATTTACGTCGTCCAGTTCGAGAGTTACATGAACCGTGTAACAACGGGAAATCATTTCAAATAAGAGTTCCTATATAATATAACGCAGTTTGTAATCATTCTGTCGGATCATATACACCCATTTCTCATTATATATATACATATATATATATACCATATTTTATGGCATGTAAGACACGCTCTCTTTCTAAGTTCTCTCTTGCAAGGCGAATTCTTTATCAGTTGTATACTAACGTTACAGCACCATGCAAATATTGTAAACAGCCGGGGGTTAATACAGATTTTAATCAGATTGAACATTAACGTATTAATAGTGTGGAAGACTTCAGGGATCAAGGCAAAGAAGATTCGTTTATTTTTTCTCGAGAATATGCCTCAAAAATTGAAGCGCATCTTATATGACTGTGCATCTTATATCCCAGAAAACACGGTACTTAATTTTTCAGTAAAGGTCAAGACTGGTCGTTGATATTTTGCAAGCACACTCAAGTATCCAATAAGTACCAAGCAGCCTTGGATAACTCAGAATACACTCAACGAACCCGGTCGGTCACTGGAAAATGTCAACAACAACAACAACAAAAAAAAGATTAGTCAACAGACTGTTGAATTTTGAGGACTTTAAATGTTAAATTAATCTATAAGAGACTGTCAACCAAAAATCTCACCAAGACTTTAGAAATAGATTTCTTCAGTTTTTAAGGTGATCTGTCTGTCTGGCTATGTATGTACATTAAGAAAAGTGTTATGAAGTAAAATACTCTAATTTGTTACACGTAAATTTATTAGCTTATGTCAAAATAGTATTCGTCATATTTAATCATAAATTTACTTCGAGACAAAGTAATAAGTTTAGCTTAACAAATAACTCGACAGGGCACTCTATTGAAGCTAGAGGACTGCAATTTTAAGCAATTACTTTCATTTTAAAAATTATTCCCCAAAATAGGTTTTATAGTTGATGGTCCCGATTTACAATGTAAGTTTATGCTAAATTAGTTACTAGTTTGTGCCCCGTTGTTTTTTTGTTTCTTGGGGAAAATTTGAACTTTTCAGTGATCCAACATTGGCAATTTATTTATTGATCACCACTTTTTCCAATTTTTCGATTGATCACCCGAACATGGCATGCTGCCAAAAGACGTTGGTGAATTGACGGTTTCTGTTGAGTGACTAAGCAGACCTGTTTTTGATTCTTTCTTTTCTTGCCTAAGCTGATCTCTCGTTGCTAACAGTAGAGTCAGTGATTTTAATCAATGGTTTAGCGGTAAAAATCGAAGGGTCCTCGCATGGGCCCGCCCCCCGATTAGGCCCTTACACCGAGGGTGGTGGGGTTTGGAAGTTGGAACCTCATTGTCAAAAAAGAGTGCAACATAATTGTTAGACGTAACCTCAATTCAATGTTCCCATGTAAAAAGACTCGCTATCACTTAATAATTCCATCGAAGAATAAATATGATCAGATTAAATTGTAATTATGACATCACATGAGTAAAAACAAGAAGAAAAAACATCTAAAAAATCTAGATCCTGGGAAATCTAGATGTTATTCAAAACTGCGACAGAATAAGGCTCCCAAAAGTCAAAAAAAATACCCTCTCTCTCACAAAAAAAAAAAAAAAATTAAAAGGTGGTATAGTGGACTACTGATGCCAAGTCTGTAGACAAAACAGTATGGCCAGGAGTACTGAAACATACAAACACATAAAAACAAACAAACAAACATATACACAGCATAGAACCCTTCCTCACCTTTGATTGTTCAATTCTTATGTTTATTACACCACAGCAAATGTATGTTATTGTGTAAATATGATTTTTATCTTGTATGCTTGTATATACAACTTGTAAACTTTTTCATACAAAAGTAAATGTTCTATTAAAACATACCAATGCAGTTTTAGTAGCCATAAGAGATAAGTCGTGCCAATAATCTTAGAACCACTTCAAGCATCCAGTGCGTGCATATCGTGGAAGCGTCTTGAAGAAACGTGTGAATCTTTTTTTAAATTTTTATAGCACACCCCTCTTGTTTATATATATATATATATATATATATATATATATATATATATATATATATATATATATATATATATATATATAAGATTTTAGAAAAATGTATGCAAATTTTTCAACTTCTGGGTAAAAGAAGGCAAAACGCCTACAAAATGAACCTTTTTGTCCATAACCGAGAAATGTCATTATTTTTGCCTGAAAATGAGATAGCGCCATTGCTTTTTGTTGGGATAAAAAGGGACAAAAATGCATCCCAATAATCCTAAATTAGCTTCTTTTGTTCATGACTGAATGTAGTGAAAGAGTGCACTAGTCAATTAAAAATTGTACCAAATGCTCCACCTAATACTTTTGTTAAAAGAGGAAAAAATGCACAACATGAAATTTTTCAACGCACTGACTGCTAAAAATTGGATGGGATATTGGTTCTCGTCTGCAAATGTCTGACATCATACCGAGAATAATAAACAGTCAGTTCTTCGTCGTATGAATGATAATTTCGCTGGTTACTCACATTTGTGCCTAATAGCTGTTTACGTTTCAATAGCCACGAACAAAAGCAATTGAAGAAAAAAGTCGATTTGCAGAACAGGGAAACCGGAAATTCATATTGTTCGTCGACCCAAAAAATCGAAATGTAGTCCACAGTGGATATTCTTTCTCACACTGAAAATTCACCCATAGGCTTGCCCGAAATTTAACGAGTTTGGTCCAAATTAGTGGAGGGGGGGACACAGTTTCACCCCCTGGCTCACACGCCTATACATTCACCTGGTATCATCGGATTATCAGTTGCTTGCGTTCTTTATCTCTGAGGCCCCCAACCTTGTGCTCATCGACCCTTCTGGTTACCATTAATGTTTTTTATTCAAACTTCCCAATACTACCATCGATGGTTTTAATTTTCAAATGTTACAGTTTCATATTTTGATACTTTGGGCGAACATCTTTTGCCACCCGGTTTCCCTGAACCCCGCTTCAAAAAAAAAAAAGAATGTTACCGCCAGATTCCCAAGCCCCCAAATAATTGTCATTAATCGTTGTTTAATTTCAAATCTGTTGTCGTAATTATGCATCATAGTCAAATTACAATAGATTTTGCCTCTGGAGTCTTTATTTTTCGTGAAAATATATTCATTGATTTTGTACCTTTATGTTACAGTGCATCACTGACTTTGGTTTTTATCATTAAGTTCAAATATAGATTTGACTTGAAGAGTAAATGGTGTTCTCCGTAGAAGTGCTCTTCGATAAAAAAAAACAACATATATATATATATACTTAATTATTGTGTCATCCACAGACAGCTGTTTTGTTGTATTAAAACTCTTCAGTGTGGCTATAGACTTTCCAGTATCCCATCCAGTACCACACTTCAGACCCGGAGGCCGATATCTACGGAACTGGACGGTCAGTAAGGCTGAATTTAAGTGATATACTTATTATAGGTTAAATTCCCTGTCCACCAGAGTGCTCTATTCCAATGGAAGAGCATTGCATAAGTGTATATATATATATATATATATATATATATATATATATATATATATATATATATGGCCAAAACTTGCCAAAAAGATCTTAGAATGCAAAATAAAAAGATATGAAAAAACGGGCCAAAAAACGGCTAAAATGTTTAGCACGCCCACGCTAATTTACCGTTTTTTCGCTCTGCCAAAACAAGAACCGTTGTTAACAACATTGCTGCCTTATCTGGCCAAAAATTTAAAGAACTCTTCCACGTTCAAAATTCTGTTGACAAATTTATTGCGTTGAAGCCAGAGTCGTTTCATCAAGATGGAATTCGAAAAACTTCCGGCAAATTGGCATAAGGTCATATTTAGCCGAGGAAAATATTTTCATGATTAATAAATATCATCATCATCACCATCACCATCATCATCACCACCATCACCACCATCATCATCAGTCTTACATAGGCCTTACACAGGATCTGCTACTTTTCTCAATCATGGGCGTTGCAGAGCCAGTATATTTTAAATTTGTCTAGTTCATCTCTCCATCTAGTATTCTGCCGGCGTCGGTTTCACATGTGATCTCTGAGGATCTATATTGTGAGTTAATAAATATACTTACTAATTATTTATTAACTAATCCATGATACAATTTGTGAGCTGCCAGTCTGTCTGTGATGACAAACAGAAAGAGAGGAAGGGGATATTGTGAACATATGAACACAAAATGCTGTGTGTATGTAAGTCTATTCGTTAAGCAGCTAGCTGCTGATAATATAATTATAGCTATGACTACAGCTACCCCTGTCATTGTTGTGTCAATTTCGTTTTTATGAAAATAAATATAAGAAATTTTGTTAACAATACTTTGAGTTAACCTTTCAAATTTCTGTGTAAACATACTGACACAGAACACAGCTTGCGGAAACTGTTTGCAAGGCAACAAGTATTTACTAGTTTTAATCTTGAAAAAAAAAACGCTGCTTTTGGGAGATAAACTTGATAATAGTTTTATACATTTCAATAGCCATTCAGTGCACCTATGCCTTTTTCTTGGCTGAAAAATATTTCAAAGAGATGGGGCGTTATTAAAAATGCTTGGGAACCATTGTCTTAGTGGATAAAAGGCGATTGTAGAGCTGGATGTCGTAAGTTCAATCCCTGGGTCAGTCAGTGAAGAAATAAACACCTGACCGTTGAGTGTCCTGAAACTCCCAAAAGGGTAAGAATTGAAGGCAGTTAGAACCCCAGGTGATCTAATGATAGAACCGGATAAATCAATGACGACCGGAAGGACCCCGGATGTGACAGGTGTAGGAATTGGGATCAACGTACCCCAGTGGGATGGGCATCTGCTGTGACAAAACGGGGCATTTGACCAACTCTTGAATCTGGCCCTCTCACCTCGGTAAAGAGGTTTGAACCTCAATGCCAATAAAGGATAATCGTGCTGTACAATTGTTGAACGACCGTAAACACCAAGGGTTGCGAAGTATTCTATCTTTTTTATATATGTATGTGTATGTGTTTCAGCGTTCTTGGCCATACTGTTTTGTTTATTGACTTCGAAATTGGCACCAGTACTCTATCACACTTCTTCTAATATCAAAAATAGAAAAGTTTTTGACCTTTTTGGTGCTTTATTTCGACAGGTTTATTAATAACATCTTGATTCTCCAGAATCTAGACGTTATTGATTAATCCAGAATCTAGATGTTTCTAGATGTTTTTTGAAATTCTTTCTTCATTGTTTTCCCGTAGAGAACGCCAGTGATGTCATAAATAGAATTTATTCTGACCATATTTATTCTTTGATGGAATTTTATCTATCTGACTTCAAATTTTGACGCTCGGGTTGTTGAATCATCGACTGTGGTAGTCAGTTTTATGTAACCCCATCGTCATCATCATCTGTCTTTTAACGTCCGTCGTTTGACATAGACCTTCCCCAGGATTCGCCACACTTCTCTATCGTGGGCATCGCAGAGCCAGTACTTTCTGAATTTGTCCAGATCGTCTTTCCATCTAATATCCTGCCGGCCTCGGTTCCGCATGTGATCTCGGGGGGACTATGTCGTAAGTTGCAATGTCCACCGGTTGTCCACCATTCGTGCAAAATGGCCCACTGCCATTTGAGTTTTTTAATGGATTCTATGATGTCCCTGACTCATCGTTCTATCATCCACCTAAAGAGTCAATTTCTGTTTTCTGGGATTTCCTGATCCTAAGATGGCAGATTAAAATGTTACAAATGTATTCCATATCTATTTTTTCCACAGGCATTACTTCTTCAATGAAATTGAATAAACTGAGCGACTTCAAAAGATGTAAAAAAAAAAAAAGTCATTGACAGTGATGTAGTACTGCAGAGGTCGGCAACAAGTGGACTGCAGTCTGCAAGTGGGCCACTGAAGCGTTTTCCATGGGCTGCGGATCTTTCTTAAAATTTTTTCTTTAATATATATGTTGGTCATTGAGCCGTTGATGGCTTTTAAATAGTCTTCTGTGTTATGATTTGTCTGATTTTTGCTTACTTGAGCATTACTTGTATAATTTGCTTACTATAGGCATTAAATACTTGAAATTTATATGCCCTAAGGACAAAAATTCTATACGTAAGATGATATAACAAACATGTGAGCCATAAACAAAACTGAGAAAAATCAAAAGTGAGACATCACCAGTAACAACAGCTGCTTTTAACTTCCTTTGTTGAATATAGACCAACCCAAAGATTTGCCACACCTCTCTATCATGGGCATTGCAGAACTAGTAATCTCTGAACTTGTCGCGCTATCCTATTTTTTGCCTGTCACAGTTTCATATAGAATCTCTGGGACTCTACGTTCTGAATCGTGATGTCCAGCATTTGTGAAACATTCTTGCAACATGACTAGCCCATTGCCATTTGTTTTTTTTTGATGATTTCTTTATATCTTACTAATGTTATGGCTCTGATATACTGTGCGGTATCTGGTCACTCCATGTGTTGTTGAGCGTGATTCTCTCCTGTACACGTTGCGCAGTTTCCAGTTTGAGGATCAATCTTTTGGATAGGTTCCATGTTTTAGCTCCATCAGTAGAGGATGCATTGGCTGTATACCCGTTTTAAGGATTAATGGGATTTTCTTGTTCTTGAACATTGAGCTTGCTCTACAGAAAGTTTGCCAACCAAGAGTGATTCTTCGCCAGGTTTCTTATCCTTTTGGGGATTTTATGAAGATTTGTTGTCCCAAGTAGATGTAGTGGTCTACTCTCTTCAGCTTTGCATTTTCGATTTTGATCGTTATGTCTTCGACTGCGACTTGTTTGTTGTACATATCGTTTTTTTTTAATTTAATTTTTTGCAATTAGTTTTCATACCGAAGTCCAGGTGGAGACCAACTTCCTTGCTTTCTTCAATAAGTTCGTCTAGCATTATTTAGAGATCATGAAGTTTCTCGGCAAAAAAGAGGATCTCGTTAGCAAATCTGAGGTTACCTAAGTGATAGCCATCTATTCTGATTCCTTCATTTGCTCAGTCTTTGTTTCAGATGATCATATCGAAACATGCTGTGAAGAGTTCAGGTGAGCTGGTATCATCTTATCTTACGATTTTTAGAGTTGAAAGGATTCATAGTCTTTATATAGCCTTATAAAGGAATTGCAGTGTCGGTATGTTTCAAGACTCTGACATATACCTGGTCAACGCCTTGTTGTTTGATAACATCAATGACCCTGGGGAGTCAGAGGCATACTTGGAATCAACATATGCTACAACCAGTGGTATTTTATATTCTGCTGTTTTCTCTTTTAGTTGATTTACCGAATAGAAATAACCAATGGTCGAGTTGCTTCTTCTGAAGTCAGACAATTCCCGTGGTTGGTTTCCATCAAGTTTTTTGGTGATTCAGTTGGTAATTACTATGGTAAAAAGTTTGTTGATACAGTTGAATAGGCTTTTTGGTCCGAAGTTGTTTAGACGTTTTGGGCTTCCTTTTTTTTGAAAAAAGCAACAACATTATGATTATAGTGATTGTATTATCATGTGGAAAAAAACACATTCACACCGAACACAAAAATTCGATGAGAGCTATTATGATTGAACAGTTCAGCTGATGACAAAAGAACAACTTCCAGCAAACAAAAATGGAAAAAACATGCGAGAACAAAAACCAGACAAAGATTTGACGAAGAATGAAAAGTTTTAAATCAGACAGGAATACAGAGACGACGAAAGGAGAATCTCCACGACAAAATTATCCCATATTCGTAGTTGGACCAGTAACCCTCTAGGTATTTCCACTGGACTGAAATGCTGAACGAAATGGACCCTAACTTCATAGCTGGATATTTACTATTACCCCACTGCCTTACCAGCCGCTGGATGGAGAGAGAGATAGAGAGAGGGGGGGTCGCTTCTCGTATCTTTCTTATCTGATGCTACTACAATTCAAAATTACCTGTTGCTTCCTCTGTCAACACGGCGTCTTTGTTTGAAGACCAATGAGGAAAGAGAACTTCTTTTAACTTGTATGCTGATTGGCTAGGCGAGTCAAAACACGCCGTGAGGGAGACTGTGATCAGCTGATCGACCCCACAACCTATTCCCACTGAAACTGACGGTCCCTCTTCCTTTGTTCGATGAGCGAAACGTGTTTCGCTACAGAATCTCCTCAAGCATTTTTGAATAGAATAACTTCTTTGTTTGCGATGTCTTCACCAGCTTTTTCGAGTAAGTCGATGTCAATACCTGTCTACGCGTCTTTCCTTTTTTTGTCTGTTCGATATCTTGGTTCATCTTTCTCAGCGTTACTTCTGCGAATCCTTAGGACTAGATGCTCGTGTTTTGCATATCTTGTCCATTGCTTTATGTCCCCTGTCTGGGGGGATAAAGATTTTTAAAGAATTCTCGGGCGCTTTAACTATTCGGCCCCTATCCGTTGTTAGGTCTCCATTTTCTTAAACTCTCTAGTTATTTGCATTCTTCCCCTACTGCTTAAATTCTTGTTCTATCAATTTGTTTGTACACAAATTGCATTGGAGTTATATACATACATATATATATATATATATATATATATATATATATATATATATGCAAGCTGAGAGGTATGCAACGTGCACATGAGAGAATCATACTCAATCTTACATGGAGAGACCACAAGACAGCACAGTATATAACGAAGAAAACGGGTGTCCGTGATATCATAGAAACTATTAAAAAAACTCAAATGGCAATGGACAGGCCATGTTGCAAGGATAAAAGACAACCGATGGACATCACGTCTCACAACATGGATACCCAGAGATCACATGCAAAACCGACGCCAACAGAACACAAGTTGGAGAGATGAACTTGACAGATTCATGAAATACTGGCTCCGCAACGCCCATGATAGAGAATTGTGGCGAATCCTGGGAAAGGTGTATGTCCAACGACGGACGTTACAAAACTGATGATATATATATATATATATATATATATATATATATATATATATATATTGAATCAAGGTACCAACTCGCTACACTCGCTAGAGCAAACAGCCCTGTGTTCCCTTGTGTCTTTTTTTAGCACTTCACTATTGCTCAGCAAATGCTTTCCGTCAACGATAACAATAAGTGCATGAAATAAACTCGTTTATGACAAAAATAAAGAAGTCTTGTAAACAGCTTTCAACTTTGTTCAAGGTCAACAAGACGGAGACACATGATCTCAACGTACTGTTTCATAACAAGACTCAATTGTCTGTCTTTATTTTGCTGATTTGTATCCACGAGACAAGCAGAGAGAAAGAGAGACAAACTTCGCCAAGCCCACATTACGAAACGATGTAATTCTTTGCCCATCCGCCTCGCTGGTCTGATAACAGGAAATATTTGTTCTTGGTAAGCAAGAGCAGGGTTGCCTCGAGGTACCGGCAACAACATGGGAAGTCGCCCAGGGCCCCATGTACTGTGGGGGAGGGCGCCTGTCATGTGTCTGAGACAGTAGGATTTAACAAATTCAAAAACGGGATATTGATAAATTAAATAGAAATGAAAATGATATCCGTACCTTGCTTAAATGAATCACTGTGGCCCGCACGTGGACTAGAACTAATTATCTAAAACAATTATCAAAAATTATCTAAAAAAATACCAGCACAAGATTTGAGTATAGTTGATCCCGAGATGACCATAGAGACCCCTCAAAATACTTTTTAAAAAAGTTTTTAGATGGTGTGCTGAGGTGGTCTCGTGCAAATTTCAAGCCCCCACAGACAGATGAAAAATAGAGAAGAACATGTAACCCACTAAGCTGGTTGGTCGGGCAGGCCATTCGTGGAGCGAAGGTGATTCGGCAGTTGACATAAGAAAATTCCCTGAAGTTGGATTTTTCAGGAATATCGGACAGTTAGATAGTTTTCCTCTGGGTGAAATTAAAAGGAGTGATTGGCGAAGAAAAATATCATAACCCGCGACAAGTACAGTCAGGGTGATAATGGGTGCTCACAGTAGCTAGCACCTGGAAGGGAAGGGGGTAATATGAGGGAATTTCTGAGTCACGCTTGCATTCTGTTTTACGATATGTCAACCCAGTTTAGCAATTATAAAGAAAAACTTCATGATAAACTCTTTATGCATTCTTATTTATTTTTCTCATCGTGAAACATAAATAAATAAACAGGTCTGGTTCGTCATTCAATAGAAACCATCGTGAGATCAACGTTTTGTGGCAGGATGCCGTGTTGGGGGTGATTAATCAAAACATTGGAAGGAGCGGTGTTCAATGTATAAATTACTTCTCTTGTCTTTTGTTGAACAGTAATCTTTAGAACGTCTTAATTTTCAAACGGTCTCGAACTAGAGGCCACTTTAGTAGAAACTTACATTATGAATTAACCCACCCACCAAAAACCTACTTGTGGGTAAATTTAAAAAACAAACAAAAACGTTTTTTGTAGATATGATAAGGAGTAAATGGTTAACTTTTCAGCCCTCTCGCTCTATTAGTGCGACCAGTAAGCGCAATAATACACACATATATAGCCAGCCAGCCGGACCAACTTGAAAACTGAAAAAACCTATGTTGATAGTGTTGGTGATAGTTTTAGTTGACGGTTTTTAATAATACTACACTTTCAGAGCATTATTGAGAGGCAAATATCTGAATTGACCTTTTTGAATGGCTAAAAATTGCTAGATTTTTACTGCGCTTCATATAACTATTATTATTTTCGATCATATTTTCGGTTGGTTTATAAGGCAGATTTTGAATTAGGGTTAGTGGGTAGGTTTAGAGTTAAGGTTTGGGGATGAATCATATTCCACCATCACAGTCAATAATTGAATAACCGTAGCGGCAAAATCTGAAGTCATGTGAGAGAATTTCCATCGAAGAATAAATATGAAGTTTAAAGCACCAAGTGCCAACCGATCTCACTGCACAATTGTAGTAAAGGTCTACTAGACTAGTTCATGAACCATGGGGTGCCGTCGTTATTTACTAAGCTAATCAAAGCCCTTCACTGGGGCCATAAATGTAGTGTACCTTGTGAGAATCGAATGCACGTCTGAGTAGTAATAATTGTCTACTAGACAAGCTCGCTAACCATTACTCCAAAGCGAGACACCAGGATTATTTACCAAGTTAAACTGAGGCTGGTACGAGGCCATATGAATGGAGTGTCCGGTGTGGATCGAACTCACTACACCAGTGGTCACCTATCTGTTTATGCCCAGCGCCCACTTTTGGGACTTTTGAGAGGGTAAAATTTCTGCACCACCCACTGATATTCTAAATCTAGTTAGCCACTTGACGGTCATTTAAAAAAAGTGGCTGAATAAGTCGAAAATGGCCAAATTCCGTAGATTTAATTCCCAGGCAACTAGATAAGTGTATATATCCTAGTAGAAAAGGCTCCAAAAGTAAGTGTACGACGTATTCTTCATTTATTGAGGCAATAATGATAATGAAAACCCCTGTTTACAAAAAAAAAAAAAAAAAAAAAAGAATAGAGCATTTAAATTATTACTTACTGGTGCGAGTATATACTTACCTGGCACAGGTTTTTGGCCCAATCTTCGGAATCAAAGTGTAGTATCTGCTCCACGGCATAGACCGAGGAGTCGGTACTGACGCTTGTCCGTTGAGTGGGCCGGAGATTGTGTGCAGGGTATCAAAGACCGAGTGCGCCGGTGCAAACGTTGGCCAATGAGGTTATACCGAGGCTGCTTTTGCTAAGCGCAACGGGAGGCCTTTGGACTCGTCCTTAGGCACTCCCATCATTACTCGGCCCAGCTTTCGCAGGTAACTGCGTCGGCTGGAGCCATTTTTTGGCGGTAAGGTACTGTTTCTTCCCACGTTAAGCCCGACCTTGTGTCAGATATTGCTGCTGTGGGACAGTGATTAAATAGACTTACTGGAAACGAAACTTGCTATTTATGCAGATTCCTGTTCAAAATTTCGACTCTTTTCTTCTTTAATGGACACTTTTCATGACGAATAGTTTTCAATTACAGTCGTGACGTTTTTTTCGATCTCAGCTATCGCAATTCGATCATTTTTATATGACGTCATGAGAAAGTGTGTAGTTTTCAATCGTAGTTGTGACGTTTTTTCGCGTTCATCCGTCACAAAGTCAACCATTTTTTATCATATATGTCATAAAAAGTGTATCGTTTTAAATCATAGTCATGGCGATATTTCGATCTCACCTGCCACGTATTCAACCGTTTTTTGTGACGTCATTAAAGAAGTGTATAGTTTCGAATCGTGGTCTGCTCATCTGTCAACAAAGCCGACCGTGAAATACTTCTTCTCGACGTATACAAACATACCTTGTGACCCAGTGATAAGTCCATCACCCACTCAAAAGCTTAAATCGCTCACTAGTGGTTGGTGAGCACTGCACAACACAGTATCTTGTTATCTAATGTTTCACGGGGAGGCACCCTATTCTTATTGAGCATCAAATTCTGAATTTTGACAAATGTAGTTTTGTGTCTCGGCTGAGGCTATCAGATATACATCTGGTAAAACATTTGAGTGATTAGACCCTTGTCAAGGTTGACTATGGTGATAACAGCTTTCTGTTACTATTGCCTGGCCACGTAAGGTTGTTACGAAAGATTCGTTTTACCAAGTGTTCACTTGACCGTTCTCTGCTCCGTCAAATATTTGGTTATGCCACTGACCAAGACATTTTGTCAAGACATTTTGTGAAGACATTTTGTCAAAACATTTTGTCAAGACATCTGATAATGTTCGTTCCCAGGGAGAAGTAGATTCATGCTTTTCCCAAAGTAGATAGTGGGAAGTGAGCATAAGCAGGGTAAGTCGAAAATCGATCTCTGTTCGCCGAATCTGGTTTTCGTGTTGCGAGCCATAACACATCAGTAATATCCTCACCCGGGAAAGGTAACTTACTTGAAATCCAAACTGTTCAATTATATTTGACTTGCTGTGTTCCAGATCCTTTACAGATTTGTTGTAATGCAGAATTCAAGGCCAAAGCAGTTTACTTCTACTGTCTAGAGTTTTGAGAAGCGTCAGTAACATTCAAAGAGTTTTTTTCGGACGATTGAGTGTGGAAGTTCAGATTTTAATCTAAAGTGGCTTCCGATAGTGGCAAAGAATGGGAATCCAGGCCTAACAAGGAGAGAAAGAGATACCACTCGAACCTAACATGGTAGCACTGCTAGCAACGGAAAAAATCTGTTCAAAACCATCATAATCGCATAGTACACCTGAAGAAGGCCGTAGAATGGATCGACTGAAACGTCGGGTTGATAACACAAGCAACAAGTTGTTCAATCGCCAGAAAAAACCCTTGATAACTCACTTATGTAGAATAAATTACCTAATTGAAATTACTTACATTGTGAATTTACATCTCCCCCACCCTCACTAAAAAAACCTTCTGGGGGTTTTAAAGGAAATGTTTTCTAGACATAATGAATGAGTAGATATTTAAAATTGCATACTCTAGCTCCGTTGGGACTGCCTCCACGTGCCATACGCAGACATAGCTAAGCAGCCAGCCAGACTAACTTAAGAACTGAAGAAACCTACGTTGAGAGTTTTGGTTGAGGGTTTCCAATATATTCGTTATAAACGACGTCTGTGCGGGGAGTGTCCATCCATTTTGAATGTCTCAGGAAATCAGTCACGTGGCCGTCATGTAAATCGGCAACCAATCAGAGGATAACTTTTGACGCATGCGTGAACTTACACGTTCCCGTGGGGTTATTCGTCATTCAGTCAGCAGTGGAATGCCACTGAGTGATCTTGTGTACTGAGTGACCGTGCGATTCACAGTGATCGGGCCTGCTCGTTCTCCACGACCCAGGCAGGGTGGTTTTTTTTTTTTTTTTTTTTAGGAAACGACACATCACCGAACTACTCTCGCCCATCTGTGACACCTGGCTTTTCGATCTTGAAAGGGAGAAGATTTCAGACTGGACGGGATTAATAAAAATGCGACGAGGGCAGCTAATACACAGAAACCCATATTGGCAGTTTTGGTCGACGATTTCTAAAAAAAAAAAAAAGAACCATGATCTTACTCCCTGACCCGACTGGAATCCATTGCATTTTCTCTGAACTTGGGAAAGTACACGCATGCTCGAGAAGAAACTAGATCGGTATTTGAGGCGGGGGGGGATAAAGATCATTAAAATATTGTATTTCCAATATTTAATTATACCAAGCGCCCGACCGGTGCATAAAGGGTATGGAACGCCGCAAGGGATATAAATTCAATGAGTTTAATCTTAAATAGATTCTAATTACCGTCTGTGCAAACTCAGATTTCACGGGAATTTTCTTTGAAAAGGTTTAATAAGTTCGCATTACATGGTACAAGAGCAAACGAATATAGATGTGTGGGGCTACGGTAATTCGGTAGATAGATAGATGTGTACAAAATGAGAGACGTAGCAGCAGACTGTAATATGATATATAATTTATATTACAGGTTTTCCCCCGCTATCCAAAAATAGAGCATTCCAATTAAGGGAATTTGCAGTTCTTTTAAACATCTTCACATCGTTCAAAATCTAAAAATCCCCCCCCCCCAAATAAACAAAATATCCGTGAGCAACCGAGACACGTCTGACGAGTAGGAGCTCAGAGACACAACTGCGTGGCGTGGGTTAAGGCAAGGCCGTCTCGGAGTAATTACTCCCACTGTGCTCTATAAGACCTGGCAGAACGCAATGGATGTGAACGAGATTACCTTGGTTGAACGTGGGTCGTGTCAGGTCACATTTGACACCAGAAGTGGGATTTTGTGTGCGGACATCAAAGAAAAAAAAAAGATTAGATTTTAGAAACTTTTCGGTTTATAGAATTTAATATAAAAGACTGTGTACATGCAATGACCTTTAAGAACCAAAGAAATGACATCGAAGGCAAAGGTGGAAACTAATTATTAGAGTATTTCTTTCTCAGAGTCAAATGCCCTATTCTTTGTGGTAGCATATTGAACTTAGATAAAACGTGAACTACTGAATAAATAAAATCTATTAGAAAGAAAATTGTGTTTCTCAAGCCGTTACAATAGATTATTCCACTTGAAGGTACCATTTTTTGCCAATAAAAATATCTTATTCGAAATAAGGACTCTTCCACTTAAACGGGTTCAGTCACATTTTAATAAAATCTCAAATGAAATTGATAAGCAGTGAACATCCGTAAATTGAGAACCATGCAACGAGCACATGAAAGAATAATGCTGAGACCACAAGACAACACAGCACATCCGAGAAAAGACAAGAGTTAGGGACATCATAGAATCCATTAAAAATCTCAAATGGTGGTGGGCTGGCCATGTTGCAAGAATGGCAGACAACCGATGGACATCACGACTCACAACATGGATCCCCCGTGATCACATGCGCAACCGAGGCCGGCAGAATATTAGATGGAGAGACGAGCTTGACAAGTTCAGGAAGTACTGGCTCCGTGATGCCCATGATAGAGAAGTATGGCAAATCCTGGATAAGGTCTATGTCCAACGACGGACGTTAAAAGACTGATGATGATGATGATGATGATGATGATGATGATGAAACATTGATTAACACAATTGACAGCTTTGAAGTTGTTAATAATAAAGTCTTGAAGTCAGTGAGAGAATGTAAAAAAAAAACACTTGAATTCTACAGGGAGATATTTTTATCAAATGCTTTCAAGGCCTCCAGTATACCGTATATCTCGGTGTATAAGACGACACTTGAAGCACCCCTCCCCTCCCTAAAAAAACAGAGATAAAACAGTGATCTAAAACCATCAAATTCAGATTGAAATTGGAGTCTAATCTTATCTGAGTGTTTTCTTATCCGCCAAAATATACGACATTGAATGTATTCCCCGGCGCCCCGGGGAGCTGCGCTTAACTCCCAGGGCCGAATTTTTTCTCAATCGATACCATGAAGTTAAAGATAAAAAAAATGATTTGAATTAAGTATTTTTTTTTCTAAGTTGTAGTATCTGTTTTCGTATTAATTGGAAAGTTTTTATTAAACATTACGCTTTGTTAAAGCGATGACACAACACACTTTGGGGGTACTGACACACGAAAGTGAATGTAATATTTTCTGATTTGAGCTCCACGAAAAATTGTTAAACAGCAGGGTTTTCTAAATCTGGGCGACATCGCCCTCAGATCGACGATTTCAACTTATGGGTGGGCTGTAAACTACTGCGAAATTATTGGGCGTTCGGAAATTTTGAATTTAGAGTAGTAAAGTCGGTGATAGACAATAAAAAATGAGTCAACAGTTTCCTATCATTAATTTACTAAGCTTGATAGTGATAACAAATAATATAAACCCAATGTGTTGGTACTATGATTACATCAATGATACCTAAAAACGGTATGGGTGTCAAACATTCGCTGTCACTACCTTACATCGCGTTAATTAAAGAATCAACGAAAGCCGTTCATTTTCGTTATTTTGTAAGATTTGCATATTTTTTTTGGTATTCTATTGAATATTTAGAACACGGGTGGACGGTGGAAAAAATTTCCTTGTGAAAGTTGGCGGTGACACCAAAAAGGTTGAGAAACAGTGAGGGCGCCGTGATTCGGAAAAAAAATAATCGAGAACCATTGATATGCGTAATTTGTATTTTTTTTTTTTTCACTGACAATAACTTGTAAGTGAATGAAAATGAAGTATGATGTGAGATCTTCGAAAGGTCAAAACCATTACGGCGAATTTTTATTGTCAACAACTTGGGCGAATGACACCAAGAATAGACCAATAAATACTCAGCTTTGGTCAATATAGAAGGTCATTTTTCAGCATGACAAAACGACGTGTCCACTCAGCAAAACAAAATTGTTTTCGTGAGTCGCTTCTTGTAGGATGACCGCACTTCAACAGATCAGATGCCCGGCTCTACAAGTTGCCGCCTTTCGATGCTCGCCTCTCACAAAGATCTTTACTACGCAAACGCGTGTGCGCTCACACACGTACGTACATGCCTGTGTGTATCGTTGGGTGTATGTGTGCGTCCGTAAGTATGAATCATAGCTATATTTGTAACTATGGTAAAGCCACTTCGTTTGTAACCATGCCAAGGAAACGTAGTAATAGAAATTTATATACATAGTTCATCATCATCAGTCTTTTAACGTCCGTCGTTGGATATAGACCTTCCCCAAGATTCGCCACAAGTCTTTATCATGGGCGTCGCGGAGCCAGTATTTTCTGAATCTGTCTAGTTCATCTCTCCATCTTGTGTTCTGTCGGCCTCGGTTTTGCATGTGATCTCTGGATATCCATGTTGTGAGACGTGATGTCTTTCATTCTTGCAACATGGCCTGTCCATTGCCATTTGAGTTTTTTAATAGTTTCTATGTCACGGACACCCGTTTTGTTTTTTGTACTGTCTTGTGATCTCTCCATGTAAGTTTGAGCATGATTCTCTCATGCACACGTTGCATACTTCTCAGCTTGCAGGTTTGTCTCTTGGTTAGGTAGTTAATCTTCATTAAAAATACATAGATATACATGAATTTTTACGAAATAACTCTTTTAGAAATACTGAACTTGTTCAAATGGAAGAGTCCATTAATTAGAAGAATGGCTATTTTGCGTATTCGGCCGCAGCATCCAAAGTCCCATAATCGTGCCTCTCCAAAGTCTTCGTTTGCGAAGCCAAGCCATTCATGCATTTATTCATTCATTCATTCATATATACTACCAGAATTGCCCGCTCATGATGTCATTGTTTTAGCATGTCCCTCGGTATCCGATCCACTGCTTCAAGAGCAAGTTTCTGGGCAATTGTGCATTCATCCCTAACGAATAATTGACAATTCTTAAATTGAACTCTTTACGGGTACAGCAAAAGTACCCAGCCTTCCCTGGGTTTATATATTCTCTCTGTAATATCATTGCTCTTTTTTATGTCACTCAGTGCCGGATCCACTACTTCAAGGGCAAGTTTCAATTGTTTATAAATTGATCCCCCACGCACAACTGACAGTTCTATGAAAACAAAACAAGTATACAGTACAATAGAGGTACCTGGCCTTCTCCTGGTTTACATATTCTCTCCATGGTGTCACATCTCTGTTTTATGTTCTTCAGTGTCCGATTCACTGCTTCAAGGGAAAGTTTCTAGGCAATTGTGCACTTATATCCCTAAAACAACTGACATCTCCATAAAATTTGAAAGAAATAACTCTTCACAGTACAGCTGACGTATCAGGCACATTAACATATTCTCTTCACGATGTCGGTGTTCTTTTTTTAAGCCCTTCAGTATCCGATCCAGTGCTTCAAGGGCAAGTTTCAATGTCATTGTGCATCTATCCCACACAAACAATTGACAGCAATATGAACTTTAAAAAAAATTAACTCTACATGGACAGCAGGGATATCCGGCCTTTCCCGGGTGTATGTATCCCTTCCAAGATGTATTGTTTTTTTTATGTTCCAGAATGTATTTGTTTCATAATATGAAAATATATGCGGTGATATCTTGAAATGTGCTATTATATTGCAGTAATGAAACTTGAAATATGCAAAAAAAGCACAAACGAACCTGAAATGAGTGTTAAAATAAAATTTGGCGCTTAAGATGAAAGTATATATTTATCTGATAAGATTTTGAAACTAAAAAAAAAAAAAAGTGGTCCTTCATTTGTAAATTTGATAAAGAAAAGACTTGCACCCACTTGAAAAATTTTGGGAAAAAAAATTGTACCTCCTCCTTTCTTTTTATAAAATGAGTGAAAAATCGGTAAAATTTTGAAAAACAACATTTTGATCCATTCACATACAGTCAGAAAAAGTTTCATAGTCAATGACCTTTGCTGTGAAAATATGTACCCCACTGACAAATGTCAGCTTCCTGGGTGCAAAATTGTGGCCTATAACTTGCAACAGATATACAGACATATACTTTCATACATAAAGATATATATTCAGGCTAAAGTTTTCAGTCATATGAATTCATAGCCTCGTTATTCAGTCAACAAAGCATTTTCCCTTGTTTTCCCGTGACGCTACCCATCAGCTAAATTATTTACTTCATCAGATTTGGTTGGAGGAAAATTTTCTGTTATTTTTCAAAATTAGCATCAAGTCAATTAAAGCAACTGATCTTAGGCATGTCTGTTAAGAATATTTTCCTAACAAGCATGTGAATATGTAATGTTTATACTTTGAATACAATAAGCATTTTGAACACTATCACATACCCGTCAGCAAATTGAACTGAAAGCAATTTTATTAGGTAATCTATTTTTAATAATTCATGCATCCTAATTTCAAGTTTTTTTTCAAGATTGAACTCAATTCAGGCTGTTTTAATGTGTGATCAAAAAGTTTTGTGACATAAAGTCTTGAGTATTTCTGAGACGTAATCTTCATTGTTATGGCACAACAGCCTATCTCATTTTATTACAACCTTTTGATTGATTTTTTTAGCTACATTAATCTCTTTCAAATCGACCAATCTATTGAAAGTTCTAGTTTATAACAGGTACTAGCAAAAACATACAACTAAAAAAATATATAATTACACATACTAATTGGCTTTTAAATGGATAGATTACATTCATACAAGACATTAACTTATTTATTTAATAAATATATCTACAACATCTCGGTTTCAACACCATAAACACATTATCTAACTCATAGCTGTGAGAAAAAGAAACAAAATTACGTTTCATATCCATCCAGTGAATCACTGTTGAATGTCCAGTAGTGCTGACACAATTTATTTGTGAGTTGAAAAAAAAAAATTCTCAAAAACAAAACAAAAAAAGCACCCCTCCTCAATCAAAAAAAAAAAAAAAGATTTTAAAATTGTATCTGCCAACCCCAATAATCCTCATGGGACCCTTTGGAGGTGTCAAGACCCCGACTTTGAGAAGCCCTGGTTTGCAACACTTCATCTAATAAATAAATAATTTAAAAATTACTGATAACTTTTCAACCGAATTTTACCTGCAGGAAAATAGGGAAGGGGAGAAATGTGCTCACCGTGAATTGGACAATACTTATATGCACGTGTGTGTGTCAGTGCTACTGCTACAATTTCATCCGAATAAGCGATACTAGTACCAGCAAAAAATGCTTTTTATAAAAAACATTCTGAAAAGGTGACTGCAAGATGTACTCATGAATATTTGCAAGGTTCAAGACCAAAAGGTATGTCCAGTAATGTTGACACAAGATGAAAAGAGCCAAAAAAAAAGACCTTGAAAAAATGTTGTGAGGAAAAAATTCTAAAAATCCTAAAAAATGTTTTCAAAAGAATTCAAGCGGGGTATTCATGCACATTTGCAAATACTTAGGCCAGATGGTGTGTCCAGCTGTGCAGACGTAACAAAACAGTCGAGTGAAAAGGAAAGAATCCCTTGCCATTTGTTTGGGAGGCTGGTGACAGTGGCAACGTCATCTTCAGCCTTTTAGCATCCATCATATCTTTTGAATTTGTCCACACCATCTTCTTTCCCATTGGCCACTGTTTTGCATATGATCTATGGGGATTCTAATGGGATTTTCTTGTTCTTGAAGGATGAGCTTGCCAACCTAGAGTGATTTCACACTATATTTCCTCTAATTTTGAGGATTTATTTGGGATTCGTTGTCCTAGATAGATGTAGTGGTCTACATTTTCCAGCTCTGTGTTTTTGATTTTGATCATTGTCCAAGTCTTCAACCTGTTTGTTGTACACGACCTGAAGTTTTGTACTATTTACTGTATTTAGAGACCATTGTTATATGTATTTACTATGCTTAGTTTAAAACTGTACAAGACCACAGTAGCAGTGTTCCCTACGAGGATCAAACTTTCCACAGTAATCATCATCTGCAAGGTTAGCTTGTTAACCATAACAACATGATGATGTCCTCAATTACTAAGCCTAGCTTATCATAACATGTGCCACAAGTCAAGATCAAACTCACTACAGTCGTGATGGACAATGAGCCTAGCTCGTTAACCATTGCTCTATGGAGAAGTATTTACTAAGCTTGGCTTAGCACAGCACTGTAGAAGGCCGCTAGTGTTAAGCATCCAGTTAGGATTAAATTCACTTCCTTAGTAATGGTCAGTGAGATTTAGGTATGTACTTAGCCTGGTACAAATTATCACTAGAGTAGGGCATTCACCCAGGATTGATATCCTGAGCCCCTTGGACTTGACTTTATAGAGCAGTGCTTCACCTCATGAGGTAAGGCCCCATTGAGGGTAAATCTTTTAGTTAGATTCCATACATCAGCTCCATAGGTGACTATCGGGGAGATACATTGGTTGTAGACCCTTCTAGGACTAATGGGATTTTCTCGTTTTAGAAGGATGAGCTTGCCAACCTAGTGATTCCTCATGATATTTCCTCTTCTTTTGAGGATTCATTTGGGATTCATTGTCCTAGATAGATATAGTGGTCTACTTTCTGTCTGGTCTTAAAATGGTCTGAACTCGAGACAAGAAACCAGGAGCACCATGCTATGTTCCGTTTCTAATTGGTTTTCCAGTAAGTGAATCAGCATTCCAGACTGGGCCGGCCAAATCTACTGATTTAAATTTAATAGTAAACGTTTGGGAGGAACTCGAGAATGCTTCAGGTGAAGAACACAAAGGAAAACCAATGACTCGAGAGTTTTAATAGCAGTTATCCAGTCTACCAGGGAAAATAAAACTACACTTGAATATCCAGATTCGTTATACGGGTCAATGCCTTAAAAGATTCAAGCAACATTGGTAGCAAAAGGCATGAACACAAAATATTGACTATATCAACTTTTATGTCAAAATAAATAACATGTGCCTTACTAATGTCATTTTCAATGAAATGATGTAATAATGAAACACTCTCATTCATAAATTTTCTGAATTCCGCCATCAATGGGTTGTGATGCTTCCTTTCAGAATTTTTACCTTTGAAGTGTGAAGTACACAAGTATGGGTTGAACCCTCACCCCCCCAAAAAAACAATGATGCACTTAACTATGAAATTGAAGAAAATAGTCCAAAAAAAATTTCAACTGTTACAAAATTTTTGACTGATGATACAATTTTGACATACACTGTACAAAATACAATGTGCATCAATATATATATATATATATATATATGCTCTGAAGCGAAGGTTTTAATCCTACCTAGTGGTACTGGATGGGATATTGGATAGTCAGTCTGTAGCCACTCTGAAGAGTTGTAATAATACAAAACAGCAGTCTGTGGATGACACAATTATTAATTATTATAAACATTCATATATATATACATATATATATATATATATATATATATATATATATATATATATGTATGTGTGTGTGTAACCTTAGACAAAAGGCAAGGATGCGGCACTTTGATCCTACGCAGAGTACACAGGTACTTAGATTCTAGACAGAATCCGAATACGGTGGCCAATTTGAATAAATAACGAGGTCACATGACTATTATATTAGCCATAAATGAAATCCATATCTTATAACCTTCAAAATGATACATAGCTTACCAAGATTTCTTAAAAAATGAAAAAAAAAAAACACAGGCCTAAATCCACCTATTATGTCCTTATTTTATAACCTTAAAAAAAAACAACAACAAAACAAAACAGGCCTGAGTGAGCAGAGAACAATTCTGAGTCATTCATAGCAACTTTTCAGCTTTAGGCAATGTAGGTAATACAGCTAGTACTCAATATTTCACAAGGTTAGGCATAAGTGATAGGAGAATATGTACCTATATATGTTTCTAAAATCAAAATTTGAAAGGAATATATGTAAATTATTTCCTATTGGAAAATTCGCTTGTGAAAACAGAAATTTCTCTGACATAGGTATGTATCTTATAGGTTATCAAATAGAGTATATATTGAAACCTTTAAAAAAAAAAATGTTTGAACTCTTTGTTTTTGTTCACACAATATTTCGGCCGATCCCGTCTCCAGCCTTTTTCAG
Source organism: Thysanoteuthis rhombus (assembly GCA_963457665.1). Lineage (NCBI taxonomy): Eukaryota > Metazoa > Mollusca > Cephalopoda > Oegopsida > Thysanoteuthidae > Thysanoteuthis > Thysanoteuthis major. Next base: position 8,913,645 of record OY735242.1, read on the forward strand.
GGTGTACTAAATGAACGTGCTGTTGGTGAAAAGGATTCCCAATAGTAGAAACTGGCAGGCCTCTCAAAGTTAAACTTGACGAGCACAAAATACAATCAAAAGCAATACAGAAAAGTCTGGGATGGCTGATCATATGTGGAGAGATAGAAGCAAATGCTCTCCTCTCTGAAAAGAAGTCAGGACTATAGACAGGAACAGTGGAAACTGAGAAAAATCATGGAGGCGGCCGACTGAGTGTATTAGTCAGACAAAGGTGGAGTTCGCTTGATGTGGCTTCTACTAAACAACGGAGACAAGGTACGGAAATCCAAGCCTAACGAGTAGAGGAAAAATATATCTACCTAATCCAATGTTGTAGCGGTGTTACCACTGGAAAAATAGTTTACCAACTTAGCATTCTGATAGTATACCAGAAGAAGGCCATAGAAAGGATGGTCTGAAACATCATGTCAACAACACAAACAAGGAGTTTAATTGTCTGGAAAACTCTTCATATGTTAATGACACGTCACAGAACTATAGACAAAAATCGAAAAAAAGAAAAAAAAATGTCCAAGATGAAGGATTATCATTATTATACACCAGGCATGGGAAACCTATGGCCTGTGGGCTGCATGTGGCCCTTTGACTGCCTGTATGTTATGCTTAATGGTTTTGTTTATAAAAATTTTTCATTATCAGAATAAATGCATAATTTTCTTTCAAAATAATTTTTTTTGGTGCACTTAGTACTAAATATGATATTAGTTAATTTTTCTATTTTGTCCATGCCCGTTATACACGGATTTATTCGGACTAATGTCCATATCTTGTTGTATCTGATGACTCAAAATAGCACAGTGTCTGCAATCATGTGTCCAATATGTCGGGAAGATTTCAGAGCCTGGATTTCCTGGATTAGCCTCACCAGCCATTCCCAAACTCACCATTCGGAACCGTAGTCACGATCATCTTTGACTACGAAGGAAAGGGGCGAACATCATCATAATCAGCATCAACAAACAGTGAATAACAATAACAACAACAACAAACCAACTTACCAGAGAAAAGATATTTTATATCAGCAAAAATAAATGAAATATTAAAAGAAGAAAAAAAAGGAGAGAGAGAAAGAAAGAAAGAGAGAGAGATAGAGAAAGAGAGAAAGGGGGGGAGAAAGTCGAGAAGAATCAGTGGGATGAAAGAGATGAAGACTGGTGGGACGGTGCTGAAGAATCCAATTCTTCGGGATGTGGAGGGGTGCACTCTGTTGAAGAGAAGTGCCGGGGTGACAAGGGAGACAAGGAAGGCGATGAAGCTGAACTTGTGACGACAGAGAATGGCTCGGATCTGTTAAAATGTCTTCGGGAGTTTAATCTAAACGGGGAGGAGGAAGAGGAAGAAGGAGGAGAAGAGTCCATGGCAACACTGGTTTCTTGCGACAGGAGTCGTCGATGATAATGGAGGAAGGATGATGCTTCACAGGAGTAGTCATCGGGACCATGGTTTTGTGTGTTGTCACCATAGTGATTTTTGTCACTGTTCTCACAGCTTTCAGATGTGTTCTCGTAGTCGTATCCCTTACCGGTAAGTATTCGATGGAGAAATGTTTCTTGTAAGGGTACCCGTCGACATGTGCAGGGTACCATCTGGCTACCCAGGTAATTTGCTTGCATGTGGTATTGGAGCAGCATTCTGACTGTGCAATCGTTTTGCGATACAGGGGTTAGGTCACACACCATAGTCTTTTAGAATGGACCTGGAAAAGAGTAAGAAGTCATTGAGGATTAAAAAAATGGATTGATAATGAGGAGACTGAGATGGATTCAGATAGATAGATAGGTGCACAGAGATATAAACAGATAGATAGGTGCACAGAGAGATAGATAGATAGGTACAGAGATAGATAAATACAGAGATAGATAATAGATAGAGATAGATAGGTGTACAGAAAGATAGATGCAGAGAGAGAGATTGATACATAGATAGGTCCACAGAAATATAAATACATAAATAGGAGCACAGAGATAGATAATAGATAGATAGGTGTACAGAAAGAGAGAGATTGATGTAGAGAGAGAAAGAGATGGGGCAAAGTGAGATAGACAGAGAAAGAGATGGGAGCAAAGTGGGAAAGACAGAGAAAGAGGTGGGAGCAAAGTGAGAAAGACAGAAAAAGAGATGGGAGCAAAGTGGGAAAGACAGAGAAAGAGGTGGGAGCAAAGTGAGAAAGACAGAGAAAGAGATGGGAGCAAAGTGGGAAAGACAGAGAAAGAGATGGGAGCAAAGTGAGAAAGACAGAGAAAGAGATGGGAGCAAAGTCGGAAAGACAGAGAAAGAGACAGGAGCAAAGTGAGATAGACAGAGAAAGAGATGGGAGCAAAGTGAGATAGAGAAAGAGATGGGAGCAAAGTGGGAAAGACAGAGAAAGAGACAGGAGCAAAGTGGGAAAGACAGAGAAAGAGATGGGAGCAAAGTGAGAAAGACAGAGAAAGAGACAGGAGCAAAGTGGGAAAGACAGAGAAAGAGACAGGAGCAAAGTGGGAAAGACAGAGAAAGAGATGGGAGCAAAGTGAGAAAGATAGAGAAAGAGATGGGAGCAAATTGACAAAGAGAGATAGGGATACGTGGGGCAGGAACCAAGTTAGTCAAGTTGAGTAGTCCGGTCCTTAAGGAAGAGTTCAGTCCATCTACAAAGTTAAGTAGTATTGTTTTATTTTGGCATCTCACTCAAAAAAATAGTGGTCCCGAATTACCAACCCTTAACCCTAAAGAGGTACAACAGGAATGTTGGTTAAGTACTACTTGTTCTGTAATAAAGACCACATATTTCACTTTATGGAATACTTGGATTTTATTTGTATATTTACAAAAAAAGGTTAAAAAAGTACAAAGATATTAGAGATTCAAATTAATCTTTTATCAAGTTGAATAATTAAACAATAGGAACAATGTAAAAAAGGATTAAGTTTTGAAATTTCAGAAAAGAAAAAAAAAAATGTTTCTCAAAATTTAAACTTGTGCATTTTTTTAATATTTATTTCATGATTAACTCCAGAAAAAAAAATGAATTAAGATATAAAACTTGGAAAAATATTCTTTTTACCTACATGTATATTTCTGTCTTTGGTTTTTATTAACTGGAATAGAATATGGAGGAAACTATTATAATCATAGATAATGTTACTAAAGAGTTATCATTATAAAAATCAGTGAGTCCCAAATACTTCATTCAAAATGAATTAAAAACTTAATTAAATTCATATTCTGCTTGTCACAGCATACAACCGTTTGGTACTGATTGGTTGGAAGAGAGCCCAATCAGAAAAGAGAGAATTTGGGAAACCAGAAATTTGAATGAACCAGACAATAAGAGTCAAGGCTGTTCTGTGGAACAGATTCTCTTCATTCATTTCTTCATATTTGTTGTGTCACAGAAAAACAAGTTTGTATAAAAACTGGGTTAAGATTCGGTTTGGCAATCCAGACTGATTTTTTATCAAAATGTCCAACTTATTTTTAGATGTGTCAACACATCTGTATAAGATACTTTTCAGTCGGTCCCAATTATGTTAAACAACAGAAACAGGAAGGAAGGAAGAGGTGTGATGCTGTTAAAAAAAGTGATGTCATTGAAATAACATCTATTCCAAACAATTTTATTTTAGCTGGTAATGATATCGAAATAAAATGTCTGAGGCCTGCATTTATGTATTTAAAAAAGCCCCCAAACTGCTGAAAATGGACATTTATGATTTTTATTGAAGATAATACTCGCAGAATATTTCCATACTGTAATATTTTACAAGTATAAAGATCGTTTGACTCGAAGGAAGATTACTTACTTTAGTTACTACAACCACCATCACGGATGGTGTCTATAAGAACATAGGTTCTTATTTAAATTAAATAAAAATATTACCTAATTAAAAATGTTATTTCATCGCTATATACAGGAGTTAGGTAGTTCAATAAAAAGAGTAGAAAGAACGAATGGAGAAAGAAAAGGGTGATTAGGTAGGTTACAGAAAGGTAAGAAAAGAGAGGGCCAGAGTTAGATAGTTTACTGAGCAGATAGGAAGAAAGGTGGACTGAAAATAATATTATAAAAGAGTAGGAAGAGAGAGAGGAGAAAAGGAAGTTAAATAGTTTACTAAGGAGGTAGGAAGAGAGTGAGTGAGAGACAGTAAAGTTAGGTAGTTTACTGAGTAAGTAGAGAGAGAGGGATTGGGACGGAGTACAGTTAGGTAGTTTACAGAAGAGGAAGGAAAGTTTTTGCATATGAAACTAATCCATGTTCGTATATTTAGATACATTCATGGACAGGCAACGAAGATTGGAAGGGATAAGGGAGAGAATGAGAAGGTACAAGCATAGCCCGAATGAAAGCAAAAAACATAAGGTAATGGATAATCTTAGTCGTCAACACCCACGGAATTTAATCCAACTCGTATTCACAGCGATCATATTTTTTTTCAAGTTGTCTATAAGTTATAACTGTGATTTTCATAACAATGAATGGATGGAATGTAAATTGTTACAATTTTTATACACTCTGTTTAATTTTATCAGGCGGCTATTGTTATTTTGAAGACTGTCCTAGACTGATCACAATAAGCGGCTTCCGCTGTAATTATATTCTACAAAAGTACTGTATGAATAATGTGTCTATTTTTGGTCAAGTCTCTAATAATAACGGTGATCACCCTCGCAGTCTATTTCTGTGCAGCTTCGTTAATCAACAGTAAGGAAGAAGCATGATGCCATTATAAGGTGTGACGTCATTAAGAGAGCATCTAATCTGATCAATTTTTTTTAACCAGCTGCTATCATGTCATAATACCATAAGCCCTGGGAGGGATTCATAAGAATCCCAGTATTAGTAGTTCAACTGGTAAAGCAGGAAAGCGTAAACGGTGCTCGCTCCATAAAGGGTGAGGGTTCAAATCCCATCTAAGGCTTTCTTCATTTTTCAACTACTCACTGACAGAGGGATATCGGTCTGAGTAAAAGTTGCAATAAAAATAGCAATTATCAAATTAAGATGAAGGAAGAAAGCAGTCATCAGAGAATTATGATCAGTTATTTATTTTTTAAAACCAAGTTAGTCAGATAGCAAGAAAAGGTTCTAACTTTGGTTTCTGACTAATACAAAAAAAAAAAATTGAAGGATTTTGAATGAAATAAGTTATATTTCAGTCTGTTTGATTTAAATGAAATGAGGAATATTTTTGATAAAGATAATATTGTTGACAATTCAAGTCGTATTCAAGTAATACTTTGATTTTAATAAAGTTAATATTGTTTCAAAAAATTAAACGTGACTTTTAAAAACGTCAACATTTATTTTAAAAAGTAGTCATCTTAAAAAACATTCCTCATTTTATCAATATATATATATATATATATATATGTGTGTGTGTGTGTGTGTGTGTGTGTGTGTGTGTGTGTGTGTATAATTGGCAAAAGATATTTATTTCGGTGAATAATTTCTCATTATACATTAAATGAAATAAAATAAAATGAAATGAAATTCAATAACTTTTTTCCATTACGTTGTTCCTCCCTAAGACTCTTTCCTCTACAACCAAAACAAAAAAACAACTGTATGGAGCCCTTTATGAAATAAAACCTATACATTTTCCTGAGACTTTTAAAAAAATGTCTAAACTACTTTTTAATAAGAAAAAAATAAAAGAGAAGACTATTTAATATCTAGTTTTCATCCTTTCTTTTCAAACGAAGAAGTGTCCTTGAAAATAAGTTGGAAAGAAAGAAATGTATCAGAAGGAAGGAAGGAAGAGAGAACATTCTAAATGGACGAATAAAGCAAGCACTGCCTGTGGAAGAGGGACAAAAAACATTTTTTTTATTATTAAAAATATGTTAATGGTCGCTTTGAAACAATAACAATCTTATCAAACAATACGTCAAATAATAATGATAATAATAACAATAGTAACAAACGTTAAATAAAATTTAAAATATGCCATAACACAAAAGTTAAACAATGAAAATGATTCTAGGAGCCCCCAAGAGGAGAAGGCCTTGATGTTGAGTGTCTAACCTTTGTCAATAAAAACAATAAAGAGATTATATTTTTTTTCTCTATTTATATTAGATATTAAACAATATAGATAAGCGAGTTTAGTAAATAACCCAAGGTTTTGTTTACTTTCTTCATCAATTGTTTTTTTATTAAAAAAAAAGAAGCTTTTTTCTTTTCTATTTTTTATTGTTAATTAAATTTCTAACAAAAGGTGAGATATGGGCTTTTAAAAAGTATTGATTTAGTAAGTAAAAGATCATAAGTATCAAGTATTTATATGAAATAATTAGATAAAGAAACTTGAATATTCACTATGAATGCTGTGTCATTCAGTATGAGGAAGACAAAAAAAAAATTGTTTTTTTTCGCGAATTATCCAGAAAACCGTATAATTATTTAAAAGATTTTTATGCTTTTAATTAATTATAATCTTGATAGATAAGCCCTTCATTAAGCATAAGAAAAAGTATGATTTAAAAAAAAAAAATTCCAACATTTTCGTAGGGGGTCCTCTCTATTCACAATATGTAACTTAACTTTAATTCTGAACTGAACCCTTACTTTCCGCCCGTCGTTTATAAATAATCCATTTGTTTTTATTTACAAGCACACTGTACGGAAAGTGGCCCCGATCGTAAATAAAATCAAAATGAATTGAAAGTTTCACACTCTCGCTCACTCGATGTTAAAAGCGGCGCACAAATGAGAAGAAAGGAGAGAATTAATGAAAACAGAAGTGAATACGTAAATCATACTGTTATTGCTTCGAATAAATTAAATTGTTTTCATTAATTCGTGTGCCGGTCTTAATATCGAGTAAGCGAGGGTGTGAAACTTTTGGCTGGGAAAGAAAACAGCAGTGAAAGGAAGGAAGAACACAGACCGAATTTTTTTTAAATTCGAAAGTTAAAACTGATTTTTTTTTTCTAAATGAAATTTTTAAAAAAGAGACCGAACAAAACCAAATGAAAGTGAAAATCTTCAAAATAAACCAAATTGACACAAAGGAAGGTTAAAACGTTTTTCTTTAAACTATAATACATTTAAAAATAATTTAAAAAAAAACGTTTTAAATTTGAATAAGACGGGAAAGAAATGACCCATCAGTTTATTATACACACACAATATATATATATATATATATATATATATATATATATATATACATACACAACAGTGAGACGTACTACCTTCTTATGAGAGAGAAAAAAAAACTATTTTAAAATTCAACTGAAATCCCGGTGAAGAAAGGAACAATCACGAATGGCATCTTCTAACTTGAAGATATTTGTTTTGAACTTTAAAATAAGGAAAACCAACTTTGGCAAATGAAGTACATGTCTCTGTTAAAAGAAATAAAGATATATATATCCTTCCTTCCTTTGGTTTTCCATTCTTCTAATTTTCAAATCAAATCATCTTTTTGGTTTTCAAACTTCAGTCCAGTCAACCCTATTTTTTTTTCTTTTTAGCTAAGACTAATTTTTAAAAATCCTTGTAAATTATTCGGCCAAATTCCTCTCTTCTTTCTCTCCAGATTTTTCCTTCATTTTTTCGTTCTTAATTCTTCAATTAAATATAAGTGATCAGTCTTTTCCTTCAGTTCAGTCAACCCTTTTTTCTTAGTTACAACTATTTAAAAGAAGAAAAAAATCCTTGAAAATTAATTCGGCCAGATTCTTCCTTTCTTTCTCTCCGTTTTTTTTTTTTTCTCTTTACTAAGAAACGAAAATAGTGAAAGTAAATTCATGTCCAACAAAATCAATTCAAGTCAATATTGATAATAAAAAAAAGAATGGGAAAATATATTTAATTACCTTCAGGTCTTCAGAGAAGGCCAATCCTGAATTTTCCGACTTATTTTCCGGGTCAAAACACGAATTTATGAATCCGTTTCGTACGTTCCCCAACAACAAAACAACTGAATTAAGTCTCACCCTCCACGGTTTAACAACTTCTAGGCTCCTGATTTTTCACCAGTGACCTTTTTTGTGATAATCTCACAATAAATGTCAATATATGTGTATATTAAATAAGCTTTGTTTGTAATTTCTGGTTTTTTTTGGTACGTTGTAAATTCAAATGGTAAAAATCGCTAGTCACCGTCACGTTTTAAATGGGTCTCTCAAAAGGAGGTTCCTGATTTTTCCAAACTGGTCGTTGTAGTTTCCCCGATAAGAATAGTGTCAATTGGTACATAGATAGATATTTATATTACGTACATATAAGTGCGTGTCTATATGTATGTGGTTAATGTGTGTGCATATCTCCAACGTGTGGTCTGTGTCTATTAGGCGATATGAATGTCAGTCAGAGTCAGGAGAGAGACGGATATGTTAAGGTGTGGTACGTACGTAGTTTATATATATAATACATACATGTGGTTAGGTAAGAGATACTTTTTTTTTACTCTCTCTCCAAACACATACACTCACGCATATATGTATGTAGGTATATATGTATATATTTACATACGACACACTTCACAGGAACTCATAGTAATAGAAGAAGGAAAAAAAGTTGAAGGTCTTCCTCGCAGGCAAAATAAACCGACCGCAATTTTTTTTTCTTTCAAGTACAAGGTTAAAAAGGAAAATATCGTCCAAAGTTAACCGTCAATAATAATCAATTAAATCATTATATAAATTGGTTTATCCTTCACTTTTAGTCTCCTTTTTAAGGGAGTTGGTATTTCGGTATTTTAATAGATTTTTTTCCTCTTAGTAGGTCCGAATTGGGTCGTTTTTTTTATTCAGTAAATCCGAATTTTTTTACAAGTCCATATCAGAGTTTTTTCTTTTCCAAGTAAATCCGTTTTTTTTCCTCGGGTAAAGTCCGAGTTTTTTTTTCCCTTAGGGAGTCGTCTGGACTCACTTTTGTTTTTTGTAATTCCGTTTTTTATCCTTAAAAGTCAGAGTTCTTTTTGCATTATTTGTAAAAAGTCCGAGTTATTTTTTTTTTTTTTTAAATTCCTGAGCAAGTCCGATTTCTTAAATCTTTTTCTTCTTAAAAGTCCGAGTTCGGGTTTTAGGGTAAAAAGTCCGAATATTTTTTTTTCTTCTGAAGTCCAAGTTTTTTTATATATATATATAAGTAAGTCCGAGTCTAGCGGCCAGTGGCCTTGATCTTTGATACCAGAAGCGGATTTTTACAACACACCCAGGCACACACACAAAAAGAAATGTATTAATTAGTTTCCTTATACCTCAGTTTTCATTAAACCTTTTCACCCTCTCTCTTTCTTGTGTCTACATAACTTGGTTGTTCGTCATCATAGACATCTTAAAAAAAAAACTTAGAACTCCACTTCAGAAAGGGTTTCCCAGTTTCAGTTGGGGGAACGTTGAAAAAAGACGGGGTTCTGTACCGCTGGAAGTAGAGAAGTGTTGTCAGGGAGAGAGAGCATGGCCCTTCACAAAGGAAATCTCAAGTGCTACGGACCCTTACCAAGGTCACTCTCCCCCAGGCAAGCGGGGGCGGAGAAAAATAACGGGGGGGGGGAGGATTGTACACTAGAGAACAAAGGACAAAAAATAAAACAAAGAATTTGAGTACTGCTGAATAGAGAATGATTGAACTAAAGTCTTTTTTGTGTGTGTGTTTTACGAGGAAGTAGAGAATTGTGTTAGAATAATATTGACAAGGAAGGAAGAGAGGGTCGGGGCAGTGCCCTAAATTACTAAACCAAGTACTAAATTACCGGGGTGTAAATAGGGGAAGACAGAGTACATGCCAAAGATGTAGCCTTTGTTTTGTTAAACTGTTTCCTCCTTTTTTTTCTCCACGTAATTGAGATTTTTGAAAAATGTCTGTTTCTTTTCGAGAAATAAACAAAGGGTGATAGATAGGTAGATAGATATATAGAGAGATAGATAGAGAAAGATATAGAGAAAAACGGAGATAGATAGAGAGGAAGAAAGGGGACTGAAATAGATAGAAAGAGAGGAAGACAGGGACTGAGATAGATAGAAAGAGAGGAAGACAGGGACTGATATAGATAGAAAGAGAGGAAGAAAGAGAATGATATAGATAGAAAGAGAAGCAGAAACAGACTGAGATAGATAGAAGGAGAGGAAGACAGGGACTGATATAGATAGAAAGAGAGGAAGAAAGAGACTGATATAGATAGAAAGAGAAGTAGAAACAGACTGAGATAGATAGAAGGAGAGGAAGGAACGAACTGAGATAGATAAATATATGGATAGATAGATAGAGAGATGGGGAGAGAGAGACCGACTGAAATAGATAGACAGAATGAATGAACGTACAGACAGATAGATTATATAGAAAGAACGGACTGAGATAGATAGAAATAATGTGATAGATAGATAAATAGAAACAGATTGATATAGGTAGATAAAAAAGGAAGAAATGTATTGAGATAGATAGAAAGAAAAGAACTGCGACAGATAAATAAATGGAATGATTGATAGAAAAAAACTGACATAAATAATCCTTGATTTTGTTTGTTGTTGGTTGTGATAAGAGAACTTCAACTACGAACCCTTGTTTTTTTTTCTCCCCTTTTAAAGATCTCTTTTGTGAGTGAAGTCTAGTTTTCTTTTTGAGACCTGTGAAAGAATACTTTCCCAAACCCGGAAACACTCACAAAAAGAAAAAAAAAAAATTCTTCACTCTCATTTACTGACCCCCACAGCTTATCGTCAGTATCATCGATACTTTTTATTACCAATTTTTTTTTTTTTAGCTGGAAATTCTGACTCTTAGATAGATAGATAGATAGATAGATAGATAGATAGATAGATATGAACCAAGATAGATCGATAGATAGATAGATAGATAGACAGATAGTTAAATAGATATGGACTGAGATAGATAGATAGATAGATAGATATGGACTGAAATAGGTAGATTGATAGATGAATTGGTAGATAGATAGATAGATAGATAGATAGATAGATAGATAGATAGATAGATAGATAGATAGATATGGACTGAAATAGGTAGGTAGATAGATAGATATTGACTGATATTGGTAGATAGATAGATAGATAGATAGATAGATAGATAGATACTGACTGATATAGATAGATAGATAGATATTGAGATAGATCGATCGATAGATATATGGGGACTGAGAGATAGAGAGGTGGATAGATCTATCTCCCAGTTCCTATCTATCTATCTCTCGTAGCAATTTATAACTAAGGGCAAAGTTAGGGTGACGCGTTATGTGTTTATGAGTACACACAGGGCGTAGTTAGAGATTTTTGGGTCCGGGAGCATAGTTCCTTGAGGGTCCCCATCCAACATTTTATGGGATTCGTTATTGATATTGTATTGTATCATGTAAAAAATGCAAACGAAGAACTATTCGTAAAGCTTTTGAGGGCTCCCTCCATTGGGGGTCCATGGGGGTTTAGAATCACCCCACACACTTCCTCGGCTACTTCCCTGGGTACATATTGCGTATAGTTATACGAGTACAACGCTAACACACGTTTGTGTTTCACACATGCAAGTATGGGGTATATAGATTATGCCCAGGGGTATAGCTTGAGATTTGGGGGTCGGGGGGCTTGTCTCTCTCAGAGGCTCCTCCAACATTTAGTGAGTAAAAATGCAGCTGATGAACTATTATTTATAAAGCTTTTGGAGGCCCCCTCCATAAGGCAACTGGGGGGGGGGTAGATAGATAGATAGATAGATAGATAGATAGATAGATAATGTACTTAAATATATGTGTGAATATGCAGTCTGAGATAGATATATTATGAACAGACTGAGAGATACAAAATCTCTCTCTCAGGTAAAAAAAAAAATCGAGAGTTTGCCAGGTATCAGTATCATTATTAATTTAAACTTTATGAAAATTTAAAACCTATCTTTCACACCTACGTGAAATCTCATTTTTCCGGTTCATGCCTTCTCTGTGGGTAATTTTTTTTTAATGACCGTTCGTTTTATTAAGTGAACTGAAACCCCCACCGCGTATATAGATGCTGGTGGAGTGCTGACGTAGTCAGAGAGATAATTTTTGTTATGAGCTTTTTTTAGAAACCAATAAAATACTCGTCTAACTCTCTATATTGTATTTATGTGTTATGATTGATTAAATAAATGAACACATACGTAGATTTCTACGTATATTACAATATTGGATCACCGACTTGAATTTAGAGTAAACATGCAGTAAGCTCGGTGCACCCAATGCACTAAAATTTCACGATCTACAGGCTTTTTAAAAATATGTCTGATTGTTGTCTGATTGTTTGAGCAAATAGCGGACCATCATAGAAGATCTGCTAATAATCTAAAAACAAGTAATTCAATCAAGCTTTTCTAAACATACACTTATCTGTTAGTGTAACACCAATACTGGGATATTTTTGTGAGTGATAAGTTTAGTAAAGTATTGTACCATTCTACCAGGTACCAACCTCAATGACGCAGACTAAAAGTAGGTCTGACTATTTGATATTGTTTTTCAACAACACGATTTATGAATAATAGGCTGGTATTGATTATTATGGAGAATAATAATGAATATTGAATATATACGTAGATAAATGCAAAGTCTTTACACCCCCGCCTACAAGGGTCAGACGTCTGATCTCGAAGTGTTCACTTTTCTTTCATCCTTTTTTTTTCTTTTTTCTGAATATACCCTCCAAGTCGGTAAGCCAAATTTTTGATCGCCAAGAATGAATGAGAATACACGAATTATATCAGCAACAGGGAGGAGGTGCTCGCATCTCATCAACTACCAACGAACACAGTTACTAAAAGCAGAGCATTGGTCGGGTGGGATCACGTGGCCAGACACCAAAAATGAATCAACTCTAATGTTAGCATAGCAATTTATAACTAAAGGCTAAGCCAGAGGAGGCGCCCGGCTGACGGGTAGTGTCTATATGCGTACATACAGGGGCGTAGCTGGAGATGTGAGGGGGCCCAGGGGGGAAGCTTGCTTCCTAGAGAGTCCCCATCCAACATTTTGTGGGATTCGTTATTGATATTTTATTGAATCATGTTAAAAAAGCAAACGAGCAACTATTCGTGAAGCTTTTGTGGGGCTCCCTCCATTGAGGGTCCAGGGGGTGTAGAATCGCCCCTCACACGCCCTCAGCTGTTTTCCTAACGAGCACAACGCATACACAGGTAGGTGTTTCACTCATGCAAGTATAAGGTGTAAAAATTATGCCCAGGGGTATAGCTTGAGATTTGGGGGCGGGGGGAGCTTGTCTCCTTCTGACGCCCCTTCTACATTTGATGGGTAAAAATGCAGTTGTTGAACTAATATTCATAAAGCTTTTTGAGGCCCCTCCATAAGGCGGCTGGGAGTCTATCGATAGATAGATAGATAGATAGATAGATAGATAGATAGATAGATTGATAGATAGATAGATAGATAGATGGATAAGGCCTGAGATAGATAGATAGATAGATAGATAGATAGATAGATAGATAGATAGATAAGCACTAAGACAGTAGGGACTAAGATAGATAGGTAGATAGATACGCAGTGGGGACTTCTAGCGAACTACTATTTGTAAAACTTTTGGGGGCTCCTTCCATACGGCTCCTGGAGGTCATTTTCAAATAGCCCACCCCACCTCCTCAGCTGCACCTCTGATTATGTTTGTTCATATCTATCTATCTATCTATCTATCTATCGTCTAGAAAGCTTTACAGCTTTGAACACTACACATAAAGAAAAATTCCATAATTTCATGTCATTTCAGTGCGTCATTCCCAATATCTGTTGATACAATTTATGTAATTTTCTTCAGTGTTTATTTTGATGTTTTACGCAGAATTTGATATTATGGAACCAAGAGTGAATCTTTCTTGTTGGGATCATCAGTTGTTTACCAAGTATCTGTTTCGGGTATTTAAAAACAAAACAGTCTTATTAACACGACCCCCAGCAGTGTTGATAAAACACTAACTTCCTTTCAGCTATGATCTTATTATAGTTTATTACATACACTTATGTATTTCAGTCTGGCTATCTATCTATATGTGCACGTATGTGTATTCTGTTACACAATGAGAGTGGAGAAGAAAGATCTATAGTGGATGTGCCAAACAAGAACCATATGTTCAATGATACGTCCACCATCCCTGGTAGTAGAAGCAGAAGGAGGATGGGGAGGAAGGAGAAGAGCGAATAGTCTCTCTTCGAGTCAATTGATTCTTAAATGTGTGAAATATTGTGATAAAAACGCATGGAAAATTCTGCCGCTATTATTTTAGATAAAAATCGTGAATGGCCATTTTTGGCTTTTTTTTTTCTTTTTGGCTATTTTGGTATTTTTGTAATAAAAAAATGCGGACTTTGGATTTTATCCTGGTGCATTTCATTTCGTTCATATATTTTGGCATTTTTTGTTTGAGGAGGTACAGAAGCAACGCTCTAGTAAGTTCGGGCAGCACCGCGTCCCTCGAAATATACTTGCATTATGGATGAGACTGTGTGCTTATTTCTACCTACGCTGTTAATTGATGTTCACCTTGGGACCACACATACCGATTCCTGCGCCCATCCGATTCTTTTGATCAAAAAGTCAGAAGGGAGCCTAATCTGGGCTGTAGGGGGACACAGACCCAGGTGATGCAAAACCCTGCACGGAACTTGAAGAATGACTCGCTCGGTTGTCATTGTGAATTCATCGTGATAATCTTTGTGTTATTGATAAGAAGAAACACAGACCCAGGTAATGCAAAACCTTGCACGGAACCTGAAGAATGACTCAATCGTTTATCATTGTGAATTCATCGTGATACTCTTCGCGTTATTGATTAAAAAAAAAGTTTGTAGAAAATTATCATCTAAAAGTTATTTATGTGGACCTCTGGTTTCGAAACTGGGGTCCATGGACCTCTGGGGACCCAACAAATAATACTTAGAGGTCCGCAGCGATGTTCGCTCTAAACATGACTTTGCGAATCCGATGACAGAGAAACACCATCTTCCATCGTACAACTATCAAAAAAACATAATTATTGTACACAGATGTGTACTATATACCAGAATTTAAAAAAGTAATCCATTTAGAATAATCGTGATCTTATAAGGTAAAAAATTGTCTATCATTTTAGCCCATCGATTACAGCTTGAAAACTCAATCCTGAAAATAGATGTCCGCCAGAAAATGTCCTTTATAGAAGGAATCCTTCAGTTTCCAAAGGCTCGAAACCGCTGATATAGACAACATGAACCCGGCTGAAAACCTATCGTGGTTGAAAACATTAACTTGATTTCACTCGCGCACAGTTAGTTATTCGGGGTCGGGAGGTTAGACCAAACAAACAAACAGTTTTGGTAGACGTAATAAGGAGTAAATGTTGTGATCTGTACACATAGGTAGCCAGTCAGCCAGCTAGCTACACCAACTTAGAAACTGAAGAAACTGGACAATCTGGCTTTCGATCACTCTATCCTCCGTCCGGCGTAAGGTTACGCTGGGCGTTCATTTGTCTACCTTTTGGGGTTGAGACTAAAAAACTTATTCAAATTAACTCACATATACTTGGAACAGAGGGAAGGGAAAGCCAACAGCAACTATATGAATAATGAAAATACGTTAACGCTTGTTAAATGTTAACGTATTTTATTACATGTTGTTGCCAACAGAAAGGAGTCACGTCAAGTGGGAAAGTTTCCAACAAAATCGCATTCATATATTAAAGTGATATTTGACAAATCAGCAATTCTTCCACAAGTATTTTGCGTAATTTATAAAAAAAACTTTTAAATATCTATAACTCATCATTAACAGCACGTTCAGGAGAGTCAAGCTGTCAGAGTTCTAATAATATTTTTTGTGGGCCGTGGACCCTAGGCTTGGAACCTTGGTCCACTGTTTTTGTTGTTGTTTTTTTTTGGGGGGGGTCCTCTTCCTCCCTCTCTCTCTTTCTCTCTTTGGCCATCATTGAACGAACACACACAAAAAAGACGTGAACTCAATGAATTTGAGTTCATTCTACATTTTCATCTTGTATTCAAAATTAAAGCATGATACAACTGTGAATTATTCAATAACTAGTACATACCCGTCAAAAATGACAGGATTATTTATGTAGGGGTCGACCCTAAGGAAACTGAAGCTATTCTATTAGGTAATTCATTTTCAAGAATCTGAATATCCTGATTCTCATTTTTATCATTTTGTTTCTTAGTCTCAACTCAAACTGTTTTATAAGGTGATCGGGTATATAGCCTTAAGCGTTTCTGCGACTTATCTTTGATATGCCACAAAAGATTATCACATTTTATTCATCATCATCATCATCATCATCATCATCATCATCATCATCATCATCATCATCATCAGCAGCAGCAGCAGCAGCAGCAGCAGCAGCAGCAGCAGTCTTTTAACGTCCGTCGTTGGACATAGACCCTCCCCAGAATTCGCCACAATTCTGTATCATGGAGCCAGTACTTTCTGAATTTGTTTAGTTCATCTCTCCATCTTGTGTTCTGTCGTCCTCGGTTTCTCATGTGATCTTACGACCCTTCAATTTTTTCTTTTTTTCTCAGCTATGTTAATCTAATTCAAATGGACCAATCCATTATAAATTTCAGGGTGTAACAGGAACCGGACAAGACAGACGACCAACCAATCATACAATGAAACATTCTGATTTGCATATATAGACAGATTTTACATTTTAATCATAGAATGAAAACAAAACGGAGCAATATGAAGAATGTATCAAGCTACTCCAACGGTTTTTTTTTATTCAAAAAAATTCAAAAATGCGCCACTCTTGAAGAATGTGTTTCAGGGAGCGACTGCCCCCCTCCTCTCTTCAACTGCTCTCCCACGATCTTAGGAGACAGTTTTGGATGATGGTTTATGATATTCATAAAATTATGATGTTCGATTTAAAGTCCTTTTACAGATCAATGGTCTATCTCTGTAACACACATATGGGCAGCCATTGACCCGTGAACCAAATTAGGCCCGAAGCAATTTTTTTTTGTGGGCTACGACTAATCTAAACATAGCAAGTCAGTCAGCCAGAACAACTTGAAAACTGTAGATACCTATATTGACCAGATTCTAATATTCATATAAGTAGGATATTTAATTTAACCGAAATTCCTTTATGAATCAATCATCTATCTCTATTTGAATTGATGAATTCACAAACAAAATGAAACGCTGAAAAACTTTGAAAATAAAACACATTTGGGCTAGGGCTTAGAATTCTAGGGACCTGGCACAAGTGACTATGTGCCTTAGTAAGCTAACCTTCTGAACAAACTAGGATAGATAGATAGAATGAGATGGGTAGATGAAGGAGGGGGAAAATAACAAATAGGTCACTCAACAGAGACCGTCACGAAACCGATATCTTTTGTCAACAAGCCGTGTTGGGGGAGGGGTCAATTACAATTTTGGAAAGAGAGGTGATCAATGAATAAGATACTTCTCTCAGCTTTTGTTGGTCAGTGATCACTAAAAAATCAAAATTAAAAAAGAAAAGAAGAACGACGAGAGGACACAAACTAAGGGATCGATTTAGCGTAAAATTACATCGCAAATTGAACCCACTCACTAAAAAATCTATTCAGAGGGTCAATTAAAAAAAAAACAACAGCCCCAAAATACGTTTTTTCCCTAGACATAATAAGAAGTTCATTTTTCAACTCCGTAGGTTCATTGGTGCGGTCTGTACCGTGATAACTACTCAGCCAGCCAGCCAGCCGGAATACCTTAAAAACTGGAAAAACCTCTGTTGACAGTTTTGGTGTCAGTTATGGTAGATTGTTTCTATCAAAGAAAGAAAAGAATGCCAAGGACTGGGCTAGACAGGTATATCTCTCTGTACGAATTCAATCATAATCAGTTTATCTAAAACCCAGATAATTTTTCATGCGTAAAATTTCTCTTCCGCAGACCGAGGGAAGAAATGTCCTGCCTCTTCGTACTGGTCGTTTATGGGCCGTGAAATCACGCATTTAACTACTAAAATATTTGTTTCAGTTCAAGGCTACATTTCCAAAACAATGCATTGGAAATAAACAATATGTCGCCGACTCGTAGATTCTTAGGATTGACAAACAAGGTCGCCATTTTGAACAATTTTGTGGCCAAATTTGAAAAGCATTTGGCAGTGAACTTTTTTGTTTGTGAATATTTATTTATCCCCTTTATCTTTGAAAACAAGAACCGAAAATTAAATGTGGCGTCCACCGTACAGTTTATACGCCATTATTGCCAGATCTCTGGGGATCCATGTCGTGTGTTGCGATATCATCGGTTGTCTGACATTCTTGCAATATGGCCAGCTCATTGCCATTTTAGTTTTTTTAATGGATCCCCAGTGATCAGATGCACAACTGCAGCCGGCAGAGTATTAGATGGAGAGACAAGCTAGACAATTTCAGAAAGTACTGGCTCCGCGACGCCGACGATAGAGAATTGTGGCGAATCCTGGGGACCGACGTTAAGAGATTGATGATGATTGCCAGATCACATGACCCCGAGAAAAAGATAATTTTGAGTGGGGAAACATCTTATCACAGAACCTCTTTCTATCAAGTTTCAAGTAAATCTGACGAAAATCAATTTGAAAAAAAAAAAACAACATAATTTCAAACGACATTATTGTCATATCACGTCACCCCATGTGGAAGATTTTTACAAATAAGAAGCATCTTGCCAAGTGACACCTTTCAACCAAACAGATGAGAAACATACATACCGTCCCACAACCCGACCGACAGGGTCTCTTATAGAGAGGAGAAGTCACCACTAAAAAATGAAACCAATGAAACGTAACCATATTTAAAATTGCGCGTCTGCTTTATTATCATAAACCGTCTGCCCAAACTGTCAAAACAAGTTTCTCCAATTTCAAATAGGTCCGACTGAATGGTTATGTATGTATGTATGTATATATCCCGTTTACAGGCCGTACCAGAGGAGCTAGAGGGCTGAATTTTTTCAACCCTGACTTCTTATCATGTCAACAAAAAACGCTTTCGTTGTTTTTGGAAATTCCCCCTAAATAGGATTTTAGTGGGTGGCCCAATTTGCAGTGTAAGTTTACGCTAAATTGATCTCCAGTTTGTGTCAACATTCTTGATTGCTTTTTTTTGTTGTTGAAAATTCAAGTTTTCTTCGGGATCACTGCCTAACAAAAGGCAAAAGAAGCATCTAATTCATTGATTATCTTTTATTTTTAAAAAATCAACCTCCCCAACGTAGTATGCTACCAGATGACGTTGGTCACGTGACAGTTGTTTTTTTTCTTGTTGAGTGATAAACCAGGCTTATTTCGTTGTTGTTTTGATTCTTTTATTTGATTCGTTTGAAAATACGAGCTGAAAATAAAAATAGAACCCCTTTCCCCACCTCAAGAAATGTTATTCACTGGACCCCATCCCCATCAATGGTTAATTCAGCCCTGGTATTTCGAAGAAAGGACGAGCAATCAAGATCTCAGTCTGATTGGACGGGCATTCCCCTCTTCTGGAAGATTGTGTAGTACTCATACACAATACGTTTGTTTTTTGTTTTTTAAAAAATACGTCTTTCTGTATTTTAATCCTTCTCTCAATCTTCCTCCAAACCTACGAATATCTACCGCAAATCTCTTACCCACCTCCCCGTACACCCACCGTCTATCCAGAAAGTTCCCAGACATCTTGAATATCTGGAGAGTCAGTTGCACGGTCTTGATGCAACTTAGCAACCAATCAGAAGAGACCTTACTGCGCATGCAATAACGGACACTCTCCCGTGGAGTTACTCTGTCAGCTGAAAGATGCCACTAAGTGAACTTGTGTACTATGTACAATACTTCGTCTACTAAACTAAACAAATAGATTTGATTACAACTAGCGGATTAGAAAAAAAATGATGTCTAAAATAACGTTCTACTAACTGTGCGCGAGTGAAATCAATTTAAAGTTTTCAACCACGATAGGTTTTCAACCAGGCTCATGTTGTCTATATCAGTGGTTTCGAGCCTTTGGAAACTGAAGGACCCCTTTTATAAAAGATATTTTCTGGCGGAAATATAAAGGATATTTTGTGGAAGATTGTGTAGCACACATCTGCAGAACGTTTGTTTGGTCACATAGGTCACATGACGGTTTCTATTGAAAGACTAACAAGGCGGCGGCTGCTTCTGCTGCTGCTGATTTTTAAAAAAAATTTAAAATTATCCTTTTTCGTGTGACAAACGGCTTTGATTGTTAACATCTTGAAGAAAAAGAAAAGCAAGACTAACTGAAAATATTCGCGGTCCTGTATGTCTTCTTCAGTCAAAATTTAAATGTAATTCAAATTTAAAAACGTTAAAAGGTGCGTTCTGCAAAGAAAGACGAAACGAAATTCGAACGTCTCACATCAAAGTTCCAATAACGAGGTGTTTTTTTGTTTTTTTTTTAGAATGATTCAAGAAAAAGTTGAAAAGGTGAAACGTGTGTTCCGTCAAGGAAAACGAAATACAACTTGAAAGTCACACATTATTCTCTCAGAAAACGTAAAGTATTTTTAAATCTTTGGTAAACAATTGCCAAAGAGTTGGTTGCGAATACGAATCAGTCCGCCGAAATCATTATTCAAGCCATCTGGTTCATGAGTTTTTAGCCTTAACATCCACTTACTCTTGTGTTGTGCTAGAGCGTCAAGGCCTCCCTCCACTTCCTCTAGGACATGTACCCAGAGGCCATTATCGAAACTGCAAGTGTTGTTTTCTCTGAAGTGCTGGCTCAGCTCCGTCGCTGCCGATTCATTTTTAACATCGCAGCGATGTTTGGTGAAACGCCTGTGGTAATTGCAAAATCCCACGTATAACAGGTCATGTTTTGCACATTCCGCAGCGTAAATGATATTTTTAGATTGACAAGAACCTCCTGAAATTTTGCATGTGTTGCTAGATCCAACATTTTTCAATGTTTCTGTGAGTTCCATGTGGTTAAATAATTTGCACGGGCGACTGCGCTTATTTTCAATTCTCTTGTGTGCATCTGATGCTTGGTCCTGGCATTTCTTTAAATTTTGGTTGACAAGAGACGAAGATTGATCGGAAGGTTTTGGTCTCGGCGGTACGAAACTATTGGAGACCCTGGAAAGACCGCGGCAAGTTCTGGGTGATCCTCGATTAATACCTAATTATTTCTATGCAGGATAGGAGTAAGTTCTTTAAACTTTCTGTGTCAGTTAACTACCAAGGGTACTATCATTAAAAGCTTTATTTCTTTATTTAAAGATGAAAGGTCCAGACGATCCCAACAACTTCTCTTGCTATCCGAATTAGTTCAACTCGAGGATATCCCCTGCGAATTCCAATGAATCATCATTTTGCATTTTCACGCCAGTTGCCTGGTGGTCACAGCTGGAGACTGAGTGACAACAAGTCTTCTCAGGTCTCCAGCCTCCCTCTCAACACTCTCGCAGTCCACAGCAGTGCTGTGGTTTACAGTTTCATACCAGTTGTCCGGTGGTTATCGCTGGAAGCTGAGTGACAGTAAGTCTCTTCAGGTCTTCAGCTCTCCTCTCATATCTACTCCCACCTATCATAGTAGTGCTGTGGTTCGTACCGCCACCACCATTTGTGATGATTTTTTTTTTATTCAATACTATCATTATTATTATTATTATTATTATTATTATTATTATTATTATTATTTGGAATCTCACACCAGTTGCCTGGTGGTAACCGCTGGAGTTTGAGTGACAGCAAGTCTCCTCAAGTCTCCAGCCCTCCTCTCCTAGTACTCATAGGTCGCAGTAATTCTGCGATTTACAGTTTCACACCGGTTGCCCAGTGGTTATCGCTGAAGGCTGAGTGACAATAAGTCTCCTCAGGTCTTCAGCTAACGTCTCCTCTCTCTTTCGCATATCATGACAGAGCTACAATTCGTTGCAGTACTTATATCTCTAGCACCTTCCTCAGTATCCGTGCAGTTCCCAGTAGTGCTGCGGTCTGTACGGTCTCTATCCTCCCCCTAATCCCGATCTCCTCCAGTCTCTCCCTCAGCGTTTTGGGGACAGTTCCTAGTGCGCCCACTATGACCGGTACTACCCTGGTTTTCATGTTCCACATTTTCCTTAACTCCCTTGCTAGGTCCTGGTATTATTATTATTATTATTATTATGAGTAAACAAATGGGATTCAACCATGCGGAAAAGTGGTATAAGCACAAACCAGAGGCAGCCCTGGAGAATGGAAACCACAAATTACTCTGGGACTTTGACATCAAAACCGACCACCTCATCCAGGCAAGAAAATAAATCGTAGAATTACTGCGACCTATGAGTACTAGGAGAGGAGGGCTGGAGACTTGAGGAGACTTGCTGTCACTCAAACTCCAACGGTTACCACCAGGCAACTGGTGTGAGATTCCAAATAATAATAATAATAATAATAATAATAATAATGAAGAAGAAGAAGAAGAAGAAGAAGAAGAAGAAGAAGAAGAAGAAGAAGAAGAAGAAGAAGAAGAAGAAGAGAGATCAAGGATTGCATGGAGGGGGAGGTGATGGCCTAAACGTAAGTTGACTTTGTTGCTGGGGTATACAAGTTCTAATTTTTGGTGTGCACTGCAGTATCACAATGTTTTATGAACAATTTGGGCATTCGGCGACTTTTGGACGTTTTCTTGGCCAGAAAGTCTCCAAACTCTACCATCTGGCAACTCTGAAAGACATGGTCTGACTCATTTGAAAAGAAGGAAATAAAAGTTCCTGAGTTTACTCGGCACACAGAGGCGTAGCTGAGGGTGTGGGGACTATTTGATCCCCTCACCTCTATTGGAAGGGGTGGCTTCGAAAACTTCATAAATAAAGGCCTCTCTTGTTATGATGCGTGTGTTGGGGTTCAATAAAGCTATCAAAACTGCGATCTCTATAGCTATTTTGGAGCTAGATCTAGCTACTTTATTTTTAGATAAATCTATCTATTTTGGGGTCTTGCTCGCATTATAACGCAAACGGTTCTATAACAAATCGCGTTATAACGGGAGAGGCCTGTAATAGATAACCTCCTGCATTTCTATCGACAGATTATTGGATGAGTCCCCTCAAGAAACCAACCTCTTATTCTTGTGAAAATATCTGGTGATGAGGCAGAACACAAGAAGTGGATTCATGCCTTTCTCAGGGGCATGAGTGTGATGCGAACATAAATTATTGTGCCCATAATTTGAATACGCTTCGCCAATGCTGATAACCTGCAACTTGTGTTGACAACAAAAAGAGAGAAAATGGCTAAATTTGCTGAAAAAATATCGCTAAAAATGTGCCAGAAACAGCGCTAAATATTGAATTTTCGTGCTGCCAAAACGAGAACCACGCTGAATTTAGCACAAAAAGTGCAAAATTGCTCACACTATCAGCGGTCGCTAACCTTTTTATGCCTAATACCCACTTTTGAGACTTTAGTGTTCCACTCACAATACCTTAGATTCAGATAGCTGCTTAATAGCCACTTTGAATGACTAAAGTTGCTGGCTAAAAGTGTATATTCAGAGATATTACTAAATTTTGAATTTTCTTGCTGCTTGAACAAGAAACGTGCTAAACTTGGCGCGAAAAGCGGTAAATTGACAACACCGAACTCTCCATGCACTGAGAGATATTTTCAAAAGAATTAATTCATTGCTCGCCTTTTTCACCAATCATCATAATCTCGCATCTGCTCTACATACCTAGACTATCTTCCTGTGGCAATCTAACTATTATTGAAGGAATTGCTGTGTGTTCATGCACCGCGATTACTCGATAACTAGCCACTGTACGAAGTTGACATTCGCCAGATATATTAACAAGGAAGTGCAGTCTCAGGTTTGCAGTCTTTTGGATCAGTGGTTCTCGGGAAATCTATGCACCGCGGTCACTCAACAATTCGCTATTGTATGAAGTTGACATTCGCCAGGTTTATTAATCAGCACACAATCTCGCGTTTGAAGTTGTTTAGATCAGTGGTTGTTGAGGAATCTAATCAAAATGAATAAAACATTGAATATCAACCTTGACTTTGCTCTTTAGAATTATCTAAATTTAGGTATAAAATATCTAAATTGGCAACACAGAAGAGAAGTAACCAAAGCCAGAAAATTATTTTACATGATAATTATGGCGGCTGCTCCATACATCATAAAGTTCAGCCCCCTCCAAACAAGCACCTTCGGAACGGGCACGACACTAGTACATACGATTTCAATGATTGATATATATATATATATATATATATATATATATATATTCAAACGTGTGATGATGAAGAGAGGGAAAATAAAAGTGGGGGATTATTATGGGAACCTCATGTCCAGCTTAGTTGATGATAGAAAGCTTTCTGTTTCGGGGGGAATTATTTCTCTCACCTATCAGTGAGATCTCCCCCCCCCCAAAAAAAAAACAAGCTAGGCTATCTGCGGGAACGAGGTCGCCAACATGAACGATATGCATGAATATAATACTTTTTATTAAATACGCAATCAATAAAATCAATTCCTCGTATCGGTACTACGGTAGACGAGCCAACAGACTAGTAGTAATTTAGATGTGCTTATTATTCCAAACACTGATATCATTATTATCATCGGTAGTCTTACAGATATTCCTATAAACTACTGCTAAGCCACATACTGTATTATGGAACTGGAGTATCGTAGTGTAAGTGCAGATCTATTGCTGGTACTTACCAGTAAGCCAAATATAAACTTTGGTGCAAGCTTACCGTGTCTCAAGACTATAAGTTGGCATATCGCTCAGTCATCCACCTCTCAACAAAGTTAAAACAGGTATACTAAATATTCATTTATCTTTGTCCGTTTGTTCATACACTATCTCCGAAAGTTCTCAATGACATTTTATGTACGGGTGAAACATGGGCTAAGGGAAAATTGATTATATTTTAACATTGCCGGCTTTGGAATTCGTACGACGACAAATCTTTTGACGTTTTTATTCCCGCTCATTCCTCTTCCTGGTAACGATTCAATTGAATATTTTCAGAAAATTAAAAATAAATGAACATAATGTGATAATCCTTTGAACTCGACCAGCGGTGAAGAAATCTGAGAAACTTACATACTCTTGGCGACAGAATCGAGTGGTCAAGTTAGATCTTATAGACTGAGTTTAGCTATATATGAACTGATTTTGATTCAGTTTTTAGTTAGAATACGCAAGAAAATCACACTAGTCCTAAGAATAAGGGTATACAACCAATGTATCCTACCGATAGTCACCTATGGAGCTTAACAATGGAATCTAAACCAGAAGATTGACCGACTAACTGAGAACAATGCAAGGTGCACACGAGAGAATCATGCTCAATCTCACATATAGAGATCATAAGACAGCATAGTATATTAGAGAAAAGACAGGAGCCCGAGACATCATAGAAACTGTTAGAAAACAAAAATGGCAACGGGTTGGACATGTTGCAAGAATGTCGGACAACCGCTGGACATCTCGTCGCACAACTTGGATTCCCAGAGATCAGGTGCGAGACCGTGGACGACAGAAAGTAAGACGGTGTGACGAGCAAGATAAGTTCAGGAAAGACTGGCTTCATGATGCCCGTGACAGAGATGTCTGTTGGATCTCGTGGAGGGCCTATGTCCAACGACCGACGCTGACAGACTGATGATGATGATAATGATGGCGTTGTCAAAGATGCGTGCTCTTTGAGTGCATTTTAGCTTTTTTTTTTTCTTTCTAAATTTTGCAAATCAAGATAGGAGTGCACCCTTGAGGTCCAAGTGTCACAGGCACCGGGATAAAACGGTATCTATTAAGATAGTGACTTGTTTAATTTGACGTAATGCCGTTCGAATTAACCAGATTAGGGTGAGCGAAAGTTGGAGGTTATTTAGTTCGAGTGGAGGCATAACGACAACAACAACAACAAATCCCTGAAAGAGTCTTCGTGACTCCCCGGCACTACCACCGCTGATGTCCCCACTTTCAGAAACGCTGGATGATGAGATAACACAAGTTTACGAACGGAAACACCCTCACCACTTTCAAATGATTTCCTTGTTGCTACCTACTGACGTAAGTGCTCTTACGTACGAGCTGAAATTGTATAAGGTTGTTACTTATGAAAAGTGGCGGACCAAGGAGGGGTGGCACCATCAGATGGGGTGACTCCAATATAATTCCAATTTTTTTATAGCGTTTCTTTGTATTTTTTTTAATGAAACGTCTGTCCCCACAATATCTCCAAAAGTGCACAATGAATTTCAATGACATTTTTTAATGGGCGGGTGATTAAATTTTGGGCGGACCCATGCAAAATTATCTCCCCTCCATCCTTATCTTATGCCAACACTACATAATATCGTTCATGTCAGTTCACACGCAATCTCCAAAAGTTCTCAATTGATTATAATGTAGATTCATAGAGGGGTGGGCAATGGGCTACAGAAGAGGTGAATAAATTTTGGGCGGATCCATACATAATTAATTTTTCTGAGAATGGCGATAGTAGAGATATGCACTCTCTGGGTGCTTTCTAGTTTTATTGCATAGTTTATTTTTAAAGACACTGGATAAAAATATTTTCATGATACCCATCGTTATTTTCTTCATATCATTTCAAAAAGTCAGAACTAGAAATTTGAAAACTAAAGATGAATAGAATTGCTTGTTTAGCATCTGGGGCCAGATTTAGAGAGAGAGAGAGAGAGAGAGAGAGAGAGAGAGAGAGAGAGAGAGAGAGAGAGAGAGAGAGATTTATCGCCACAGTTTAAATATCGTAAAGATAAGAATCTGCTATCTGATTGGCAGTTCTCTGTGACGTCAAAAGGGGAACAAGGAATTTACCATTTCTATTTAGACATGGGGGTTAGAAGTAGATCCTTTCCAAAGGGCAGATAACTCCGTATATGAATAATTTTCTTTAGCTGGAAAGGTGGGCATTACACTAGTAAATATAGGCTTATGCTATCATATTCAATAATATGGAAGAATCATAATGAATAATGAATAGTATTAGTACAAAAAAGATCGCAAAGATCCCAGATATTCTGGAAATAGATCAAGCTCTTGAAATGGTGAGGGTTGAGACAATGAACTTCCGTACTGCGTGATACCAACAATAGGCCCGCCATTGTTTATAAAATGTCGTTTTTTTGAATAATAAGATGAAAATCATTCGAATGATAATATGCTATCTTTATAAAATTCTTTAGGTTTAGAGGTCTCAGAGTAAACGCACGAATTATAGTTTCCCTATTATTAGTGATGTTCCCATTGCCTGTAAAGATGATAATCTGTTCGAGGAATGATTACTGGATATTGAAGATGCTGTAAGACATAATATCCTAATACTCTCAATTTAGACAGTTAACTGAGAAATGTGTGGAGTGACACTGACATGGAGCATTTCATTCAGTTCATTCGAGACCTATTTTCCCAAGCTTTCAATCTATCCTATTGCTTTGAGATGACGTGATATGTCAGCTTTTGAAGTCTCAGAGTCCACAGAAAGTGCTCAAACAGTTGATTCACGTCGAGGGCCGTTGGCCACCGTTGTTGATAATTCTTCATCATTAAGAACAGATTTGAGCCTCCCCCAATATTGGTATCTATACTCTCAGACTTGGACCTATTCAACCAATGCCGAACAGTTTGCACTGTGGTAGTGTTCATTCTAAATGCTTTTCTGATGTTGTAAGCTGCTTGACCCGGATTATGTCCGAATTTCAAGTCGTACTTGAAAATTCGTCTAACTTCCTGCATTAACACCTTTGCTGGTAAAGGCTCAAAACCCTTCCATTATAATGAATAACATCTTTTATTTACGTTGAATTAGTAAAGAATTCAATCACTTTAGTAACACGTTTAACATTATTTTCTATGGTGTAAAAAACATTCGACGTGTAATAATATTTTTACATCCGCCTACAGTGTTAGAGGTCTGATGGAAAACTGTCACCATCATGAATCCTACCTTTACAGGTTCGTCAAATTTGAAGATCTTGCGTCAGCCAAAATGAGATAAAGTTCCTCCTCTTTCACACTTTAACAACCAGAGAAGAATTCTATTGGGTAACGTAAAAAAAAAAAGTTCGTTCGGTTTATTGAACAACAAGAAAAACAAAAGACTCTATAAGAAAAACTGCGACGTTGTTCATACATTTCTGACAGCATTTGTCTACATTTGGTTCTGTAATAAAAGTATTCGTTTCCAATAGAGTATTCAAGCTAATCCCTTCTAAAGCATCCGAAAGAAAAATAAGAATTGCATTCGAGACGGAACGTAAAATATTCAATATAATTCATTTGCAAATGAAAAGGTTACAAATATATATGGAATGTATGCATTAGTTATAAACACGATATAATCTGCTTTCTTTCTTCCTCTATCTTCTCTCTATCTTGTACATTCAATATTAGTTATATCGAGAATGGATCTAAAAAAAGGGAATAATACGTGACGTAATGTGACGTAAAAAAGAAAAAATATTCCATTTTCCTTGCTAACTCTGTATATCATATCTTGCTATCTTTACCAATTCTACGAACTGATTAAAAAAAAGAATACTGTCTATCACTCTTTAGACACCCTCTCTTCGAGTCACTTAATTCTTTACAGGCGCTGTTAACCGATTTGAAAATTGGTCTTAACATGAGATTTCCCCCATTCTAAGAAGTATCGACTTTTGTTGCAGTTGAAAATAAAGCATCAATCAATTTTTCAACAACATATTTACGTTTCGTTTCACGATCCCTCTTCAGCCAATTTCAGGATCCCACTCTCCCGAAAAAGAACTTCTCTAGGTACCTTTTGCAGTCTACAAGGGGATCTAATATTTTGTTCGTTAAGGGAATGTGTGATTAATCCGACTAATCAGCGAAAATTTCCTTGCCAAGCTATTTCAATTTTTGCAGTTACCAAAGAAACACGTAGTCGGGTATTATCTTGATAGAATATTACAGCCTTTCTTTTTATTAATTCAGGACGACTGGTTTTCGTCGATCGCTCCCTTCATTTGGTTCAATTAGGAGCAGTACCTGTTCGAGTCAATCGTTCAAATCAATCAGGAGCAGTACCTGTTCGAGTCAATCGTTCTAATCAATCAGGAGCAGTACCTGTTTGAGTCAATCGTTCTAATCAATCAGGAGCAGTACCTATTCGAGTCAATCGTTCTAATCAATCAGGAGCAGTACCTGTTTGAGTCAATCGTTCTAATCAATCAAGAGCAGTACCTGTTCGAGTCAATCTTTCGAATCAATCAGTAGTAGTACCTGCTCGAGTTAATTCACTATGTACACAGCATCACTTTGGATACGATTAGTGATGGTTCATTTCGCTTACCTTACGATTTCCTGCATTCCGCGCGGTTGAGAGGTATGCACCTTTTTTACAGTCCGGTATGGGTTTTTTCTCGATTTAATGGAAGTCACACTCCAAAGTGACTAACATAACCAAGCAAGCGCTTGATTTGGATACTTGAAATATGTTAGTTATCTCCTGAGTTGTAAAATGTTTATAATTCTCAAGTAATGTCCTAATTTGATCGTTCTCAACATCAATTGATCTTCTCGATTAGGTAGCATCGTTCAACGAGAAATTTCCGGTACGAAACTTAGCAAACTCTCGTGAAACATTTGATCATCCTTTGTGAATTCACCATTAACTTCACAAATCTCTATAAAAGGGTCTGTCGGTGAATTGGTCGGTCAGACCATTCCCAGTACGTTCGAAATCGATTTTCGATCCACGGTAGAAAATTTTTTTTCAGCCCTTCATCTTCACCGAGTTCTAACCGAGAGAATAATACTAAATCGGGTAGTTTCCACCCGTTACGTTATGTTTTAGAAGAGGGGGGGCAATTGGATATTAAATTACAACATGGAACTGGTTTTATGGCTACTTGAAATTACATCATTCAGAGAATTTAAGAAAAAATTCTCTGAGGATGTCATAAAAATTCCTAGAACAAAACGATGTGAGCAGACATTATTTCTTTAGGAAATGGGTTTTAGTAAGTTAAAGACTTATTGTATTGTAGTAATGGTTGGCGGAATGTTGATGCATCGTTGGACTAATGTCCTTCTTTGTATTTAAGTCACATTTTTACCTTTCTTAAAATTAAAAAAAAATGTCAAAAAATATTGCTTATTTTTTCCATCTTCAATGTTTGAATCAATCATAGATAATAAACCAGTTCTTAAATTCAAAAGATAGAAGCATTCGCGTAAACAACGTCTTTTGGCCACATGCCTTGTTAGGGTGATCAATCAAATAAATTGTGAAGAAAGGGGTGATCTATGAATAAGTTACTTCTCTTGCCTTTTGTTGGGCAGTGATCATTATAAGAAATTCTGAATTTTGAAAAAACAAGGGACACAAAGTAAGGGGTCAATTTAGCATAAACTTATATCGTAAGTTGAACCCCCACTAACATCCGATTCGGTAGGATAATAAAAAAAGAAGTTTTTTTTAGACATAATATCAAGTAGTAAATGTTTAAAATTTCAGTCCTGTAGACTTGATACATACATAGCCAGTCAGACGAACACGAAAACTTGGAGAAACCTATGTTAAAAGTTGTGGTGATAGTTTTGGTCGGTGGTTTCCGGTAAAGTGTGTTAAAATCTAATGACAAAGACAGGACGAACTTTTTGGTTAACCAAATATAGAGTAGGCGAAATTCCTAATCATCTTTTGGCCCTTAAAAAAAGAGAAGTCCCATCAGATTTCAAAATGGACGTTGTTTCGTACTTCGAAATGAAATCATTTGAATCAACGAGTCGCCCAATTTAGTTACCTGGTCATTAAATACACTCTTGCTTTCTCAAGGTGTGTCTGTCGTAGTTGGCCGTAACAAGGGAAAATATTTTGGGGGCCAAATTGGGGGGGGAGAAAGGGTAATTAATTGGGGGGGGCAAAGGGGAACCAAACCAAATGTAGCAGAGGGTTTTGAAGCATCTCAGGGCCGAAATTCTTTGAATTTAGTAGAATTTAGCAGTCTGAGATGATAAGATATATCATTTTCAGCAAATTGAAACGGTTCTGGTAATTTCGAACTGAACATGGGAGTAGACAGTTCACATTCCACTGTCCGATACCATTGTATTTAGTAACCAGCCTAGCAGTTGTGAGTTCAATCCTTGAGTCAAGTAATGCAGAAAAGTCTTATTCTTTGAAAGAGGCAGACATCATAAGGATGAATTAAATAGGAAAAATTAGATGATACAAGATATCCTCTGGAATGGACATTGGAAGGAGGACAATCTATCTCTATGAATTGAATAAAGGGTCCCAATCGAAAATCCCATTAATCCTTGCAGGAGGAGTCTGAACTCTATACTACACAGGAAGCGCCCCTATCCACGAACCTTTTATAACTGGTCTGGCTGCGAGTGAAATTAATGAACAGAAACAGTTTTCTCAATGTATTATACATAGATTTACTCGAACCAGAACCCTCATCTAGATTGTTATGGTCACAACGTTTCGGCTGTTGTACTTTTCGGTCGTCTTTAGGTATTATATACTTTAGTTCAGTGGAAGAAGCAGACAAGTGACATCGCAAGGACGAATCAACTGGCGTGGGCAGAGGAATGAGAGCATTTGGCGCGCTAAAAGGGTTATAGCAGATGACAACAGTATGGCTAAAAGATGTTTGACGAGGGTATACAGGGTGGGGAGCTTTGTACTGCCTTATAGAATTCCCCTCCCACGGAACAATAGCCTTGTGGATGAAAACGTTGGTTAGGCGTATTTAGTAACCTCCCCATCAGTCGTGAGTTCAATACTCTGGTCCAGTTCAAGAGGCAGGCGATCAGCATCTCAGCGACAAATATAGTAGGAAGAATTAACAGATACGAGATATCCTCTGACATGGACAGCAGAATGAGAACAATCCTGGTATTGACTATCGTGAAATTTCCGTCGGGCCCGTTGGAGAAGGTTGGGAAAGCGCGAAGGTCTTTAGAGAAAACGATATGTGTTGTAACACAATGCCTGTCTGGAAATTAGCCGGCTATTTAATATAAACAAAAGAAATAACCCACCCTGGACAATAGCGTCTGAGTCCACTTCAAAGTACTCCCTTTGGGACCTCTTATCGTATCGCCTTTTCTTCTTAATCCTCGTTCTCCTTAATCTCGTTCGTAGTCTAAAAACTCTTTGCAAAAAGCCAGAAATTGCAGTAATGGGGGAAAGGGGGCTGACTGATCTGGACGATGCAATATCTTGCACCCCCACCCCCCCCAAAAAACAGCAGTGGGGCGTGAGGAATGGGCAGGATCGGTCATTGTGAATGCAGACGTCACAGAGTACACGATGTCACTCAGTGGGCTCTAACTACTGATTAAGCAACCTACAGGATAGTATCTGTTGATGCATCGACAGTAAGGTCTCCTCTGATTGTTTGCCGAGTTATATCAAAGCTGCGCAAACGGTTCTCGAGATATTCAACTTGGCCGTATATCTTCTGGACGGACCTCGTGTATTTTCCGTCGAGGTTGAGTTGTGGTTTTGTAGCTACTTTACCTTTGGAATATATGTGGTTCTATGGAATGAACAAGCCAGATAGGAGAGATTACGTAACGCCTCCGAACCGGGCAGAGAATACATCCGGATGGTTGTGGCAAACCTATCAGGAGCCGTACATCTCGAAGATGTCTTAAAAACATGCAACTAAATTCCAAATCTTTATCTAATCAAAAATCTCAAGTAGCCACCCTCATAGCTTTCCGATAAAGAGTGACAAGAATATCTCTCTCTCTCTCTCCCCTAATAAACTTTCGTGCGCACAAACATATATGTACATAAAAGTTCGTCTGTCAGTCCGTCGATTTCACGTTGTAGGCCACGATCCTGCATGTAAGAAACTGAAATTTTGCATATTTTTACATCGTTTCTCGGAGAACGAGCGTAAGATGTGGGAATTTTCTAAAAGATTTTACATGATAATGCAATTTTCAATGAAACTATAGATTTAAACTGGACCCTGAATTTTACATTCTGAAAGTTTTGAAGTCTTTTCTTCAATTGATACACTTCGGCTAAAATTTGACAGAATCCGCCATTGAGCTAGAAGGAGTCTGATTGAGTAAACGGGTAGGCTCAAAATGTCTATCCACGTGAAAGTAAATCAATCATACTTTTCATCAAGTTATTTTAAACAAAAAGTAATAACTATTTTTTTGTAGTAATTTTTGAATTTTTTTCATCATTGATTCCTTTCAGTATATTTTACAACTTCTCAACACAGTCTAAATGTCCTTCGGTTTTGTTTCACATGAGTGTGAGATATTTTCATAGAGGCACCCATAGAATTTATTTAGATATATATTTATTTCCTAAATCATGCGTGAACGTTTTTGATTTTTTAAAATGAAAACCGTGTCATTCATTCTATATTATGCTTATCTCAATAAATACATTCTTTGCTATTCAAATCATTGTTTCTAATGTTATTTTCACATGCACTTTATTTACTGTACCTCTTCTACTGCATATGCAAAATACGTTTACTCTTCTAATAATTTCATAACGACCTTTTATGCCGACGACTTAAGTGTAAGGAAGAAACACAAAATATCCCCCGCTCTCGTGTAAACACTCACTCTCTTAAATAATCAGTAGTCTGTAGCAGAGTTATATCTTGCTCCTATGTAAACACACGTGCTACTACTTCTATCACTAATGGCTGACCTAATGAAGATGGTCGTAGTATTTCTTCATCGTTTCGTTTCTAATCATAACAGTAATTAGTTTACATTAAGTGTACACGGGTGGATTGAGTTATAAGGTAGTATCTGGAGTCAGATAAATATCGTACCGCAACTAATTGAATCTCACTCAACCCTTGCTATTGGGTTTCATTCTTAAATCATATTTTTTCTTCATGTTTTATACTCAGCAATTATATCTTTTTAGGTTTAATTTTCTTGAACTAATTTTACAAATAAAAAAAATATGTATGTATTGAAAGTCAAAGACAGTCCTTTAAAATTTGCTGTTCAGTTCATTTTTTAACGATTTTGACAACAAACACAGTTTCGAAAAACTTCACACATCATAGCTGCCAGAAAAATTGAACAACCTCAGAGATGTATTTACATTCAATTAAAAAATATTTACACATTATCATTTATAGAAAGAGGTACATAAAAATGCTCTCAAGTCATTTAAGTTTAACACAAAATAAATGCTTCTATATACGCTGGGCACTAGCTAGTACATATATATATATATATATATATATATATATATAATCATTATTATTAATATGTCATCCACAGACAGCTGTTTCGATGTATTACATCTCTTCAGTGTGGCTATAGACTTTCCATTATCCCATCCAGTACCGCGTGGCAGAATTAGAACCTTCGCTTTAGACCCAGAGGCCGATATCCTACCTCTGGACTACGGAACTGGACGGTCTGTAAGACTATATATATATATATATATATATATATATATATATATATATATATATATATATATATATATATATATATATATATATATATATATATATATATATATAGTAGGCGCAAAAGAAATCCATGCATCTAAACAAGCGAAAGTGTTTTTTGGTTGGACTCGATTAAGAATAAGAGGCAGAAGAGAATCATTGCTCCTCTGGCAGACACCCACACATCTACTTTTAGGTAGTTCACGACCTGATGGAAGCTAATGAAATGTAGCTCTCCCAAACGAAAAGATCAGAGGGAGAAAAAAGACCTCTTCTACTCCCGACAAGCTCCTAAGATGTGATTTGATGGACAACCCTATCATCTCAGCCACTACAATGAAGAAAAAGTCGATCAATCTCTTGCATAATGTCGCTGTGAGATCAGTACAACATTGTTTACAAAAGCTTTTATCAGGTCGTAAACTGCCTTACTTGAACTCCAACATCTTGCACCACAAGAATCACAGAAACTACTTTCCCCGGCTGGGTCAAAACACGGGATTTCTCTTCAGTTGAAAGCTTAAGCCATCTCATGTGGCATCCAGAAGCAGACTTATAGTGCTCCAAAATGGCAAAAAAACCCCAAAAAACCAAACTTGCAGATCAAGTGGTCAATAGTATATCTTCTCAGATAGAGAATTTTTGTGCATTCTCCCGCTCAGAGGCCATTCCCCAGGCTGCCGCAGCGAGGTTATTGCTCTCTCTCTCTCTCCCTGTCACTAAGCCACCATTAGATGCTCAATAAATTCTACCCGTGACATCACGAAATGCACTAACATTTACTTCACATTTTACAGTGAGATATGGGTACAGGTTAATACTAGCTTACTAACCAGTGCTTTACGGTCGGTACAAGTTATGTAATGCTGTTCCCAAAGAGAAGAGCGGTCATTCACTCCAACAGAGATAGCAGTATTGCTTTGTTTTCGTATCTCATACTCCAACATTGCAGACATTCCTGTTGCACGATGTTAGGGTTAGGGGCAGAGATAGAGTTCGGGGCTGGTAATTTGAAACTGCAGTCATTGGAGTATGAAACGCGAAAATACAGCAACAAGGGAATATCTTGAATACTACAGTTTTGGATTGTGCAGGTTTTAGCGTGTTGTTATTATCTATAGCTGTGAAAATTAATGTAACTGGTATAAGCTGGAAAAACACATTAAATTATAATAAGACCTTGAACAGCGCAATTATGAACAGTAATGGAATTTTGAAACGAACTAATCGCACTGATCAATGTTTACCTGAAGTACTAGCTTCGTAGGAGGGACCGCACATCTTTTTAGGTATTACACCACCTGTACCGAGTTCTGGACGTTGCACAAAATAAGTTTTTTTTGTCTGTCTACCCTAAAATAGCACAATGCAATGACAATATTTGTAGAATCAACAACAGTGTCTTTTTAGAGTAAGGCACCTCGTTGTGAAGTAGGGACACTTTTGCCATGGAGTTGTGGTTAACAAACAAGCCAGGCAGATTTTATTACTGTTGACAATACTGAGAACGAATTCGGCGAACCGAGTTCAAACTCCGACCGAGACGGTTTGAGTTCACTTTCGCACTAATACCCTTAGGTATGGAGCTATGGGTAAATAACAAGGTAGTAGGAGCCGTCAACCCCCGTAATGCAGTTTAATTTGGGTGTCGGGCCAGTAGTATTTCTCAATTGCTATTCTCATGGAAAGTGTTCAGATTGGCCCCATCACCTGGTTCCAGCAATACGATATTTTCAAGTCAGAACATGATTTGCAATCTCTAATGAATACCGTCCATATTTTCTGATCATTTCACATAACTGTAGCAATTTCCACTCAGACAGCTTCCTACTCCGAACTGCAGTTCCGTGGAACGATCTTCCCCGAGAGTGCTTTCCAAATGTATATAATATCCATCTCTTTAAATCCAAGGTCAACAAAAATCTTGCTAACCTATCAGGAAATTACCTTTACTCTATACCTAGAGTGACCCCTGGGCTTTGTTATGGGTGACTCCAAGTATAAAAAAGAGAAAGAAAGAAGAAAAAGGCCCCTTGAAAACCTGCAATGATTGCAAGAAACAATACATGAGCTTCCTTAGATCCTTCGAGAAATGAAGACAAAATCATTGCTCCATGTGTCGTATGACTCAAGGAACAACTGAGTCTGTGAATTCGATCCGCACGGGGTACCCCACGCTAATGGCCATTTGCAGTATTAAATTAGGTTTTATAAAAAACAACAACAGGTAAACCTTGATTAACGCGGTTAAATCTTTCCAAAATGTTCCGTATTTTTCAAAACCGCACAGTTCAAGGTCTTATCATTTAATGTTTTTGCGAGCTTATATTTAGTTACATTGATTTGAACAGCAATGCTCCAACCACAGTATATGGAAATGTGCACTAAACAAAACTGCACTATCAAGGTATTCCTGTACCTATGCCAGTATAGGTATATGGATACTTTTTCTAGAAGAGGGACAAAAGTCTTGATTTCCCCGAAATTTTCTTCACTTAAGCCCGAATTTCACTGATTCGCCCGGAGTTTAACGCGTTCCGCCCAAATTTTGAGGGGCACTTGCCCCTGCCCCTTGGCTGGTACACCTATATATATCAGTCTTTTAGTGGGGGCTTCGTCCACATAGACGAATAAAAAAAAAGCCACGCACACCCACAGTCGGAAAAAAAACTTCACGAATGCACACACGCACGGAGAAGAGAAAAAAAAAACACTGAAAAATTCGCTAACCTCGATTAAACCCGCTTATGTTAAATATTACCCGAGCCAGTGTCGTCCGCAGACCCCTCACCAACACCAATCACTACCCTGCACACAACACACTTCAGCTCTCAACACGAAGAACAGCAGCCTTGGTAGCAGTCAGCACCAACTTGTACCATCCATCTACCTATATGCTTACCTACTTATTTAACCAGTTTTATATTAGTAGCGTACGGTTGAAAGCGGTTAGCCCTGATCTCTTGGTGTTTCACATACACGCGCGAACACACACATGCGTACACTCACATATACACCACGCGCGAACACACACATGCGTACACTCACAAATATATCAATGTGTATGTGTGCGTGTCTCTCTCCCTACCCCCCTCTCTCTCTCTCTCTCTCTTTATATTTATATATATATATATGTATATATATATATATATATATGTATATATATGTTTGTGTGTGTATATATTTACATTCCTTGTTATTCAAGGCGGCACGTGTGTGGTTTTTATGAGGTCAGGGACAACCTGCTAAAACAGCCTACGTCAAAATATCTTTCAGACTCACACACACACACACACACACACATTTACATAGTGGTATTTAGGCATATATTTTTATGGATATTAGTATGAAGGATGCTAGTCAGCGGGGGGGGGGAGTAGAGGGTGGTTTGAGCCGCAGAACTCGGAGCTATTTTCTTGGTTTCTTTCTTTCTTTTTCACAGTTAAACATCAAGTGGATGTTTTTCTTTCTTTTTTTTTGTCTCTCATTCATTTAAGTTGGGTAAGTGGGGGACGGAGGGCGGGGAGTGAAGGAGGGAGCCGAGAACGCCGAGACTGTGGGAAGGCCAACTCACTCTTTTCTTTCTTTTTTCTTCACTGTTTTTCCTCGTGTTTCCTTCTCTTTCTTTCCCTTTCTTTCTTCTTTCTTTTCCCTTACTTTCTTTTCCTATCTTCCTTGCTCTCTTTCTCCAATACTCTCTTTTCACCGTTTTTTTTCTTTCGACAGTGCTCCCCATTTGACTGTTCTCTCTTTCATTCTTACTTTCTTTCTTTCTTTCTTCCTAACCACTATAGCGTGCGGTGTACGGGGTCCTATCAGTGGTCGGGATTGACCGACGCTTTTCGGCCTTTTGGCTCAGAGCAACTTGCAGTATCTGTAATTATCAGCATGATATATAATATGCCCCTTCATATAATGACTTTGATGACTGTTATTGTATAAAGGGAAAACAATTAATCTTATGTCTTAGATGAAACAATGTAGTTTGATTTATTTCAAGGTTAAGAACCCTAATCCCCACTCAAATAATTATTAATTCATTGATAGATTTCCAAACCGACAACACGCGAAGGGTTTAGAGTAGAATTAGGGTTTAGCAAAGGGTTTAGAGTAGAATTAGAGTTTAGGGTTAGATGTAAGATTAGGGTTAGAGCTAGGGGTAAGGGTTAGGGACCAGTCTACCTCATGAGTATTAGTGCTATTCTGTTCAACATCGAAGCCTGAAAAATTTGTGAAACACTGGGCTACTGGGACCACTGATAGGGCCAGGTAGACCACACGCTTTAGTGGCACCCCTTTTTTTGTTTTTCTATTTTTTCTTTCTTTTTTCTTTTCGCTATTACTTTTGTCTCTCTTTTCTCTCGACTATCTTTCTGTGATATTTTTCTTTCTTCGCTTTCTTTAACCTTAATTTTCTTTTCGTTCATTTTTCTTCTTTTCTATCTTTTTTTTCTTTTTTTTTTTTTTGAACAACAGTAGCTGCCAAAGTTCACATTCAAATGAAGTTCGATTTCTTTTCATTTTCTTTCTCTCTTTTTGCCGATCTTTTCATTTTTTCCGTCGGATTTTTTTCTCTCGGTGATTAGATCACATATCTAATTTTTCCCTTTCCTTCTTTTTTCGTCACTCAACCCCTTCTCTCTTTCATTTTTTCTCTTTCCCTTCTTCCTCTCTTTCTTTTTTCTCTTTGTCTTTAATACTCAGCTACAACCCCACCTTTTTTTTACCTTTCTTTCTCTTTTTCTTTCTTCTCCTCTTTTTGTTTTCTGTCTATTATTACTAGTTCCCTTTCTGATCAGCTTGTATCTTTTTCGCCTCTCTTTCTTCCTACCTTTCTTTCTTTCTTCTCTTTTTCTTTTCTGTCTATTATTACTCGCTCCCTTTCTGATCAGTTCGTATCTTTTTCGCTTGTCTTTCTTCTTTCCTTTCTTTCTTCTTTTTCTTTTCTGTCTATTATTACTCGCCCCCTTTCTGATCAGCTCGTATCTTTTTCGCCTCTCTTTCTTCCTTCCTTTCTTCTCCTTACTGTCTACTATTTATTACTCGTTTTCTTTCTTTTCAACCCGTATGTTTTTGGCCTCTTTCTTTCTTTCTTTCTTTCTTTCTTTCTTTCTTTCTTTCTTTCTTTCTTTCTTTCTTTCCCAATTCTCAAAGTCGAAGTTCTTAGGAAGTGTAAAATTGAAAATTGCCAGCTTTTTACGTAAAGGTTTGGGATGTTTAAAAAAGTGTTCATGTGTTAAATTTCCACTCAAGACTTCAAAAATGAAACAACCCCAATTGTATGTAAACAAATCGTTTCTGGGAAAATATATGAATGAATAGGGATGTTTTTTTTTATAACACAAACGAAGTTAACCATGATTTTGAAGTACCCACGCACACAACCAAGGTTACCCGACATTTTGCTGTTAGTTGTCACTCGCAGCGATTAGGGGGATGTTTCAGAACGTCTGAGAATAGTTGCAATAAAAAGCAACAAAAATATTAAGATGACGATGAATAGTCGCATAAAAATGAACAAAAAATGTTAATAATGGTTTACAATACGCCATCAGCTAAAAAATAAATAAACAAATTTGTTTACAGTAAGAGAATTGAGGAAAAAAATGTATGTCTGAAATACTGCTCGACTAACAGGTTCCGGTTTGCAAGTGTGAACAATAGGAAGTTGAAGTTTTCAACAACGAGTTTTCAATGGGGTTTTATATTGTCTACTTAAATGTTTTTCAATTGAAAATTTTTTATCCAATCTTTTTCCGTACCAATAATACAAAGATTATTACGATGCATTTATGATTTCCTAAACGTTTTATGTTTTGTTTATACTGGACAGCATATTTTCTCTGATGTGGTTTTTTGAAGTACGCTGCAAAACTCTCTGAAATATTCCCATCAAACTATTCAAGACAGAATGGAAAAACCGTGAGATAATTTTACTTGTTTGTTCGTTGGTAAATTTTAGTTTAACAAACAACACGATTTTAAAATATAGAGCTGGATTGGCTCACCCAACCATAAATTGAGTAGTGCAGTTACTAAAAAGAAGTGCGGTCCCACCTACAGTATAGCTTTATTTTCGCATCTCATACTCCACTGACTGTGGGCCCCGAATAACATATCCCTAACCTTAACCCTAACGTGATGCAGTAGGTATGTCAGTAATATTAGAGTTAGGATGGTTATTTCCACATTTACCCATATGAGAGAGAGAGAGAGAGAGAGAGAGAGAGAGAGAGAGAGAGAGAGAGAGAGAGAGAGAGAGAGAGAGAGAGAGAGAGAATGTTTGTGGTTGTGTGGGACATTCATACAAGTTCCAAACCTGTGGTCTGCAGCCCCTTTCCCTTCCAATCAGATCTTTTAAGAGCCTGCGG
Organism: Thysanoteuthis rhombus; assembly: GCA_963457665.1. Lineage (NCBI taxonomy): Eukaryota > Metazoa > Mollusca > Cephalopoda > Oegopsida > Thysanoteuthidae > Thysanoteuthis > Thysanoteuthis major. Next base: position 8,954,425 of record OY735242.1, read on the forward strand.
TCCATGGTAAGATTAATTTGAATGAAAAGGGCCTTTATGAATGATATCTTTGCCTCTCGTTACCCCGACCTGAAAAGGCTGCGAACCTCAGTTTCATACTGACAAAAGTAGACTTGGGCTGGCTGACCGTCCGTCCCCATGGGGTTCATCAACAGTGTTGACGATGGCAATTAATAAAAATACTTGATAACGGTAATTTTGTATAACAATACGTATACCTTAACTATTGTTTTCAGTTCTCACTTCTTGAAAAGTATATCTAAAGTAAACTATATAAGTTTTTTAGGGAGGAAAATCAACGATCGGGGCGAAGCGGCGCCTGACGGAGGACTGAGCGCTCAGAAGCCGGACGGCCCGGTGTAAAGCCGGACGTCTAGCCACCCTAGTTGGAGTATGAGATACGAAAATAAAGCAATACCACTAGTTGTGTAGGAGTGGTCATGTGGAGAGAATGGCAGACAACTGCTGGAATTCAGGATTAACAACGTGGATCCACATAGATCGTATACATCAGATGGCATTACGGACGAGACAAGCTCAGAAAGTATTGGCTCCGCGACGCCCCACTTTTTGGTAATATTCATATTAAAGCGAATAAAAATGTTCTCTCCTAACTGGTTAAAACTAAATATAAAAATACCTCACATTTTTGATTTGTCGACCTTGAATAAGATGAGTTCGAAATCAAGCATAAAATTCCAGAAAATCGACTGATCCGAATATAAGCCAAGTCCATTATTTCGTAATGATTCTCAAAATTTATTGTATGACAGCTCAGTAAGAACTACATTACACGGCATTCGAACTCTTTACTCCATATATATATATATATATATATATATATATATATATATATATATATATATATATATATATATATATATATATATGTATATAATTATGGAGAGAGAGAGAGAGAGAGAGAGAGAGAGAGAGAGAGAGAGAGAGATGGGGGGTCTAGAAAGCTTTACAGCTTTAATCACTAAAAATTTTTTTGTGTCACATCTGTTAATCTAATTTATGTAATTTTTCCCAGTGTTTTTCTGTTTCATATATATACTTCGTTGTGGTATTATGTACAAATTTTCTCCTTTTGGGATTATCCAATCTTTACCATGTAACCGTTTTGGGGATTTTTAAAACAAAACAATTATATTAACACGGCGCCCCAGCAATGTTGATCAGACACCACCTCCCTTTCCAGCTAGGATTTTAATGTATAGCTTATGTCATACATGTAGTTTGTTATTCTATATAAGGTATTATAATGTATTCTATAAGGATGTTATTTTATAATACGCATCATTTATTTTTTTCTGGAACAGGGCTTACTTACGTAGGTAAGTAACACATTGGTATTGCGAGGGACATGTTTGAATACCAAATTCTACATAGTAGATCTACTAAGCCAACAGGTTACTAGGTGTGATCAGAAAATCGTACACGTATTTGAATGGTATTACTTCAAGTCTGCTCTTTGTCGCCCTGGCTCGGCTTCATTTGGAGTTTGTTAATTCTGTGTGGTCATAACGTTACCAAAAGGATCAAGATATTATTAAGGGGTCTTTGCAAAGGGCAACAAAGCTAGTGCCACGAATGCATGGCTATTTCTATGAAAGGAGGCTTGCAAAACTAAAAATACCTAGCGTGCAATACAAGGGGGTAGGGTAGACACAATAGAGTCAAAAGAGTTCATCCACAGATTATATAACGTAGTTGTTATGAAAACGTAAAATTATCACTCGAGATCATGTATTCAAACTATAAAAACTCAGATTTAATACAAGACTTAGACAGCACCTTTTTGAATGTCACTTGGTAAAACTATGGAAGAGTCACTCAGCTTCGTGGCAGAGGTCATCATCAGTCTTTTATCGTCTATCGTTGGACATAGACCTTGCCTAGGATTGGCCACACCTCTCTATCGTGGGTGCCATAGAGCCAATATTTTCTGAACCTGTCCAGTTAGTCTTGCCATCTCATATTCTGCCGGCTTCGGTTCTGCATGTGATCTCTGAGGATCCATTTCGTAAGTCGTGATGTCCTTCGCTTGTCTGCTATTCATGCAACATGACCAGTCCATTGCCATTTGAGTCTCCTAATGGTTTCTATGATGTCTCGAATTCATGTTTTTCCCCTCATGTATTGTGGTGTCTTGTGGTCTCTCTATGTGAGGTTGAGCATAATTCTTTCATGTACACGTTGCATGATTCTCAGTTTGAGGGTCAGTTTCTTGGTTAGGTTCGATGTTTCAGCTCCGTAGATGACTATCGGGAGGATGCATTGGTTGTGTACTCTTTTTTAGGACTAATGTCAGTACACTCAAAACCTTCAAGTTGACCAGCATTGGACTGGCAGAAGATTCTACGTACTTCAGTGTGGTACCAATATCAACTGTGCCCACAAAGTAAGGGGGACTGGAGCTCGTTGGGAACAGGGTAAGGTTGAATTATTCACTTTAATTTTGTTTCCACCAATTGATGGCGTCACAGTTAGCCTCGTTTTGGGAAGGAAAAATTTGGACATTTTTCTATCAAGTTTGGATTATCTGCGTTGAAAGCACGACACGATCAGTTTTGCATGGAAAACGTTTATTTTTTCATTCTGTTAAGTAACTTTACCTTTGACAAGCGAGTTCCTAGTTCATGCTGTATTGTGAGTTTAGTGATAGTGTTGCCTATGTTTATGAGAAGTCGCAATAAACAGTGTATATACTACATTTCAAACAGCTTCTGTAAGAACTTTTTCTTGGAATAAAATCTAAAGAAAACCATGTGTTTGGCACAGTTTGATACATTATAACCTGGGCAACTTGGTACGCTGTAATTGAATGAAATTGAGACCGAGGAAAGACAAAAAGCCAGCAAAATAACAAAACAAACTTCAAACAATTCATTGATGTCATTATTCTTTTCTTATAGTTCATTTTTCTATCTTCCACCTTATTACAAGAGATTATCGAGGTTCGCTCCCACATGATTTCACTCGTCCAACCAGATCATCGTTATATTCCAAAAATATTTTTATTTAAATACATTCTTCTGTCTGGTTTAAAATTTTATATTTCTTCATTATGACTATGTATTAATCTCATCTGTATCTATTAACAAGAGAACTAGTTTTCCCCATCAGATTTTACCAACTATCTCAACTGATGAGGTAGATTTATATACTTTTCCGAATGGTTAAATCATACAATAAACTTTACAAATGTTCCAGATTTAAACGACCCATCCAGAGGAAGTCTCTTTTCTATAGTAACTTTTAGTTAGAATTAATTCATTTCACAGGAAGTTTCAGCCATGTCGGTGAAAAATGTACCAACTAGTCATAGTGTCATCTATATTAAAAGTAATTTACATAGACACGATCAAAAGACCAAATCAAAGGCCTTCGGTCTAATCTAATCTGACACTGTATTGGATTATAAAATTGAAGTTATAATGGAGGCCTTTACTGTTAATCGACGTTTTGTAAAAATTATATCAATCACACGAACCCATTTCAGTAGTAGATGAATGGAACATTCTGTATACGTACTCATCACCAATTTTTCTCATTTATCTCTAAAATGGTTGAGATTTCACAAAATCTAGTGATTAAACTACGAGGTCGGTTTAGTCCGAAATGGACATGTACGAGACTCGAAGTATATTCTTGCGTATTTGGAGAAATCTCTGCAGCATACCAAGGAGATAGACGTAACATAGTATTGTGCCACGGCACACAGTTTGAGGACTAATGACTTAGCAAATAGATGTGGGCGCTTCGAGGGTATTGGTAGAAAGCTAGTCTAGCAGACCTCTACTATTGTCGTGTTTGATTACCGTTGAGTACATGGACACTTTAGAATGTGCGATCGGTGTAATCGCTACGGGAAAAATAGTCAGCAGATTGTGTTCTCTAGCTTTGTGTTGGCAACCAGTCTACGAGAAGGGTAACCGGTTCCAAACCAGGGTTGGAGATCCCCTAACGCAGTTCGACGCCCAATCTGATCTACTTCCGACAGCGAAGTTGATGCCTGACGTATCACTCTGATTTTACTCGGGGCAACATCGGCAAGGCCGATAGGGGTATTAAGGCTACTTGGCATCCCAGAATCGTTCCGCCCAGGGATGCACCCTGGAAGGGACGTTCCGTTGTCTGTAGAGATTGGATTGAGGCCAATCACATTAACTCTTTTAGCCTTGAGCCAGACAAGGCCAAATAGATAAGTTAATAGTAATAACATAATATAAAGTCTAAAGACTTACCAGTATAATTACTGTACCACTATGTTTGACACTAAGCTGTACAGATTGACACAGGTATTACCCACATTTCGATAGTTAGCTTTATTACTGTGTGACTATGTTTGATGCGAAGCCATATTCATTGATACAGGCATTCCTTGTATTTCAATAGTTAGCTTTATGCCACTCTTTCGCAGTTACAAAAAACAAAAAAAAATGAAAATAGGTTTCAGTGTTTGTTCAGCAGCAACCGTTATAGAGGCGGCGCACACCCTTTTCCTCTCTTTCCTACACTCCAGTCTCTTGTACACCTGTAACACCCCAACCTTCGATTATTTAGCCTAATATACCACCGCCATCATTTTGGGGGTCTGGGAACGCTCAATATTTTCCCCATATGGATTTAAGACAATTGTTTCCCCGCTTTAGGCCATTTCAATTCACGAAAGGTTTTTTTATAAGAACACTCAACTTCTGGTCAGCGGAATTGATGTCGCACTTCTTTAACCCGCTCAATTTTTTTCTTTTAGATAATCCTGTTATCGGAGCGTAACCTACGTGTTTATTTGTTTTTCAGTTTTAGGTAAATGCTAATAGATAAGCGTCCCATTTTTCTGATATATTTATAAAGCTAAATGTGTAAAAAATATAACTTGATATTTCAAAATATACTTATAAAACATACTATCTTAACGAATCTGATTCCAAACAATAAACAATGAAAATAAAATATACATTGTGTGTGAACTGGAAACAAACACATGTCTATATAAAGTTTCCGTTGGAATTACAGTGACGTCATTCTTTCCTTCTTCAACTTCTTCTTTTAAAAAGATGTGAGCAAAATGTGTCATTTCGTTTAGAACGGGTAACTCCATCCGTTCCCGAAGTCATTATGGAGAATGTGTTGCACGGACGATTGCCGTCGACGTACGCAAGAAGAGGCAGGCGGTCTCGCGCGGTTCGCCGTGACGTTGGGTGGCTTTGCAACCTATTCGGTGGAGGAGATTCAATGCTTTGGGGCCAATCAAGTCAAACATCTCGACTGCCACCGATACAAACTATTAGTCAGTGAGCGATATGGTCATCTTCTGCTTCTTAGCCTACATGGCCCAATAGCCGACGAAATCAGGTTGTCGTCTGCGAAGGACTCGCTGCAAGTGGCATCCAAAGTCATTTGTTTGCCGTCTACGAATGGGAAAATAGTTATTCTGCCCAGGTGTTTACCATCTCCCCGATCGAATCCGATGGTTTCCAACAAGGCAGGAAGTTCTGGCGGCATTGAATCCCCTTTTAATAATGTTGTTGTAGCTGGCAGGGCAAGGAAGGTGACATTTGTCGATGGTTTCCCCACGGTGGAAGCAGTGAGGTTCGTAGATACGAAGATAAGACGAAGAGGAATGCTTATGTGGACACAGTCATTGTTTAGAACAGGGTTTCTCAAAATTTTTGCACTCATGGAACCATTTGGCAAAAGTTTTCTTGATCCTAAAAGATATATATATATATATATATATATATATAAGACCCGGCTTGGTCCGGGTTATTAAGCATAGAATCTTGAAAGCCCGAAATGAGTCTTAAAGTCAACATACGTGATATCGTATGATTTTGACAATGGCAGACAACCGATGGACATATTATTAGATGCAGAGTATTAGATGGAGAGACGAGCTAGACAAATTCAGACAGTACTGGCTCCGCCATGCCTACGATAGAGAAGTGTGGCGTATCCTGGGGAAGGTTTATGTCCAACAATAGATGTTAAGAAACTGATGATGATGATGATAATGGTGGTTATCTTTATTTATAGAGTCAGTTATAATTCTACATTAAGCATGGCTTTCTTAATGAAAACCAACAACTGGAGTCTGGTACAACCGACGCATTTCTATTTTATGCATCAATACCACATTAATATTTCATTTCGAAACTGTGAATGGTTTATTTCTCAAGATCGGACACGGAAACGAGAGTTTACGATGCAGAAGTCAAAGATTCCACGGAACCCAGTTTGAGAAACCCCGGTATAGGTAATAGTAGGGCATTCACCCTGACCCAGCTTTACGACTAAAAAAATGAGTAACTGATACAAAACTATGATAATATCAAAACGGTACAGCGTTCCCAGGGAATCTTTCGTAAGCTGATATGGTGTAATGCGAAGAAGGGTTAACCATTTATATGATAACATTTTTCTGACTGATCCCAGTCATTAAAATAACTTTCTATGTCAGTCAATTTCACGCTGGGCCAGGTGTCACCAACTTGATCGATAACGATCCCAGGGGGCGATAGGACTATCCGAAGGGTCGATAAATGCCCGATGATCAAAAGGCAGTCGATAAACGCCGGGGTTTGGGTCAACTGCACTTTTCGGGTCAAAAGCTGACATCGGTACGAGACGACAGATAGGAAATGGAAGAAAATGGAGTGGGAAAAAAATTTTTTTTTTAATCAAGAAGAACCATGTGTTCAACGATGAGTCCACCGTCCGTGGTAGTAGTAGCAGAAGAGAGGAGAGGGAGAAGAGCTAGTATTTTTTTTAAAGTCGATTGATTCTCATTCTTGTAAAAAATTACGAGTTGGAAATAATTTGAAGTATCATTTCCAACAAATATAGTGAATGGCCATTTTTGGCGTTTTTCGATCATTTTTGACTTTTATGCAGACCTAAAGTGATCGAAATAGATGTTACACCTTTTAATGACGTCATACCTTTTAATAATATCAAACCTCTTCCTTCCTTCCTATTTCGGTTGTTTGACATAATTGAGACCAACCGACAGACCGACCGAAAAGAGTCTTTTAGAGATGCACGAACACACTCATAAAGATATTTCAATAGTGTTATATACAGAGCAAAAGCAAGTATCGTATTGGCTAATATATATAATCATGTAATTGGGATTTGATACGTTTTAGGAAGATTTGGCACGATTTAGGGTGTAGCTTTGGTACGTCTAATGGAATATCTTTACGAGCTCTCTTCGGCTTTTCTGGTACCTGGGGACACATTTTACAAATGGACTCACAAAATGAATCGAGATAAAGCATAAATGACCACAGACATAGTTCAAAGATATGATGGGTTGGAACCTTTTGTAAAAGCAAAATGGCGTAAAGCCAACTTTCGTAAAGCTAGGGATAACTGTATTTTCCTATTTCAGATGTAAATAATTCGTTGCGATTATAAAAAAAAAATAATGCGCCTGACACCGAAAAGAGAATTCTCATAAATTCTTGAGAATATTTCATGTATATTTGTTTTATAATTGTATTTGAAATGACTTGTAAAAATTCCAACTATCTCCAAATAGGTTGATAGATTAGTCAGCAATTAAATGTGTTTGAATCTCTTATGATACGTGGACTGTTGCAGTACTAGCTTTAATCATGCAATGAACTACAAGAACCACAAGTTCAATGATACATCCACCATCCATAAAAGTAGTTATAGCAGAAGGAGGAGGAGAAGAAGAAGGGGGATGAACAGGTAGTCAATTGATTCTCATACTCACGGTAGGGAAATATTCTGCTTGTATCATTTTCAAGAAAATCGTAAATAGCCACTTTTTGGCATAAACTAGATCACTAAATATACCTAATACATCCAAGCTTGGTGAACAATTTTGACCATTTAAAAAACAGTATTTTTGAACATTAAAACAGACACATTTAATTACAAAGTATATAAGTCCATTACAAACCAAATGAAAGTAGGTTAGGTTTATGGTCGCTTAAGTTAGCTTTAGGGTCAGTGTTCAGGGTGAGTATTAGGATTATATAACTGGTTATTGTCACCTTTCCCGTTTCGAAACAGCCGCTACTCCAACTGTAGGGTTAGTGTTTTTTAGGGTTAGTGTTTGGGTTATTGTCATCTGCTTCTTTGACTTTTAATACACCATCAGCGCCTGCCATTCTATAGTTGGAACTGTGGTCATTTTGAAAAGGGAAAGGTCCCAATTGAAAATCAATTATGGAAAAAAAGGTAGGCAGCAAAGTTTTCACTATCGTGATAGTAGTTTCACCTTAGAAATTCCGAGATGTTTTTCTGGAACAAAGCTCTAAATGTACCTAATTGCCATCATGGCGTCAAAATATGTCAGAAATAGTTTACGCCCTTCATACAAAAATGGCGAGTTTTCGCTACTTCAATATATAATTACCTAATACCTGATATAGCAATCAATCAACACCCACCCGAACTTGCCAACTGTTATCTAGGTAGTAGTAAGAGTTACCGCTTTGATCTTGACTTTTTAAGTAAAAGTGGTAACTTTTACTTCTGCCAAGATAACAGTTGGTGAGTTATCAAAATGACCGCCGCTACAAAATGCAGAATTTGAAGAAGCAGACGATAATAACCCTTTATGTTAACTCTAAAAATACTAACCCTAACCTTGAAAATACTAAGCCTAAAAATGCTAGCCCTAAAAGTACTAACCTTAAAAATACTGACCATAAAAACACTAACCCTGCGGTTGGAACTACAGCCATTTTGAAACGGGAAAAGTAACAATAGCCTAATTATCCGGAATAATTCCCTGGCTTTGATTAGCAAAAGTGGTAACTCTCAATACTGCCTGGATAGCGGTTGGCGAGTTCGAGAGGGTGTTGATTGATCATCGTATCAGTTATTTTCCAAGGCATTAAGATTACTACGTCAGAAGACATAGCGCGCCTGCTTAAGCCGATCTTAAACTACTGAATATTCACTGTGATTTGCACCGTTAAAATTAACTTTTCCCTTAACTGCTGGTATTCCTCCAGCAGACGATAGGTATTTATTCGCCACCCCACGAGGGTGGAATGTGATACAAGGTCAAGTTTAAAGAGAGGTGTGGTCACAACTTTTAAACATCGTAGATAGTTACTGTTACATATCCCGTGTAGATTCATTGTTTAAAATGTCATGTATCTGATTGGGTCATTGACAAAGCAGGCAGGTTAATATTACTCTTTGTATCCAATGACGTCATCGATAACGTCATTGTGAAAAGCGTGTCGCAAATTAGAGATATAAATCCATATATAGAAAACACAATGTATATCTATCAATCTATTTATCTATCTATCTCTCTCAATATGTATATATATATATATATATATATATATATATATATATATATATTGTGTATGTAACACGATGACGTCAAGACGTCAGATATCGCTAATTAATATGACGTGAATCGTTGCCCGGCAACAACAATTTAAGGATGCAACCAACAATAATTCTTAGATGTGTCCACACATCTCTATAATACGCTTTTCGATTGGTCAGTCGGTTGATCTGCAGGCCAGTCCCAGTGACGATAAACAATAGAAATAGAAAGAAATAGAATGTATAGGTTCGGCATTATTGGATTTTTTTAAAGGCAGAAATGGCCCCCGAATCACCCAAAATATTACCTTTTACGATTTCTATTGAAAATAATATTTTCGGAATATTTCCATATCCCAATATTTTACAAGTATGAGAATCCATTGACTCAAATAAAGACTGCTTGCTCTTCTTCCCCCATTCCTGCTGCTACTACCGCACATGATGGATATATCCTTGAAATATTATTGTGTAATACTTTTCAATGAGCGCACATGTATTACACTTTGATCCTAGGCAGAGGATCAAGGAGTGACATTTTGATCCAAGGCACCGATACGCTCTTTTAGACAGAAGTACCGATCCATACGTCCATGGGTACTATGCAAGTATAAATATAAGTTCAAACACATGCTACGAATGATTACCCCCCCCCCAAAAAAAAAACAACAACAAACAAAACAGCCGTATCGTGTCGCCAATTAAACAGGGATTGAAATAGTCTGGTTAACCCGGGAGCACGACGTATACCTACTTTTTGATTTGCAGTTTTTAAAAAAATTTTAATGCTAAACCTCACTTTGGGAGATCACAAAACAGCACAGTATATCAGGAAGAAAACGGGAGACCGAGACATCATAGAATCTATTAGAAAACTTAAATGGCAATGGGCTGGTCATGTTGCGAGAATAGCACACAACTGATGGACATCACGACTCACAACATGGATCCCTAGACATCACATGCGAAACCGAGGCGGACAAAATACAAGATGGAGAGATGAACGAGGTAAATTCAAAAAATACTGGCTCCGCGACGCCTATGATAAAGAAATGTGGCGGATCCTGGGGAAGGTCTATGTCCATTGACGGACGATGAAAGACTGAAGATGATAATGATGTTGGACATAAACCTTCCCGAAGATTCACCAATCAGGGGCGCCATGGAGCAAATACTTTCTGAACTTGTCTAATTCGTCACACCATCTTATATTTTGTCGGCCACGGATTCACATGTGATCTCTTGGGGTCCATGTTGTGAGTCATGATGTTCAGTGGATGTCTGCAACATGACAAGCCCATTGCTATTTGAGTTTTCTAATGGGTTTTATGATATCTCTGACCGGTTTTTTTCTAATATACTGCGCTGTTTTGTGATCTCTCCATGGGAGGTTGAGCATGATTCTCTCCTGTGCACGTTGCATAGTTCTCAGTTCAAGGGCTAATCTTTTGGTGAGGTTCCATGTTTCAGCCCAATAGGTAACTCCCAGGAGGATGTATCGGCTGTATTCCCTTCTTTCTAGGATTGGTGTAATTTTCTTGTTCTTGAAGGTTGAGCTTCCTCTACCGAAAGCTTGCCAATCTAGGTGATTCTTCGCTTGATTTCTTCTTCTTTTGAGGATTTCATGGAGATTCATCGTCCCAGGCAGATGTAATTGATTTCGGTTGTTGTGTCTTTGACCTCGATATATTTATTGTACATGACATTGGTTTTACTTGAGTTTAAGACTCATTTTCTTTCTTCATTCAATTCGTCTAGTATTATCTGGGGATCATGAAGTTATGCAAGTAAAATTTAAGACCAATCAACAGCGTAAAGCGGGGTTTTCCTGTATAATAATAATAATAATAACAATAATAATAATAATAATCTGGGACTTTGACATCCAAACCGACCATCTCATCCAGGCAAGAAGATCGGACGTGGTAATTGTAGACAAGAGGAGGAAAACCTGCCAAATAATAGACGTGGCTGTGCCTGCAGACCATTGAGTAAAGGGGAAAGAGAGTAAAGAACTGGAAAAATACCAAGATGTAGCGACTGGTGTGAAACTGTAAACCGCAGTATTGCTGTGGACAATGAGAGTGTGGAGAGGAGGGCTGGAGACTTGAGGAGACTTGCTGTCACTCAACCTCCAGCGGTAACCACCATGCAACTGGTGTGAAATTGCAAATAATAATTATAATAATAATGATAATCCATCAACTTTATATGGGCGCATAGAGGATTGAAAGGATACACTGTGCTCCCCCCATCACAGAAGATTTTGTAAAAGCCCACACTTAACAAGTGTTGGTCTTATTGCAAGAAAGTATTCTAGCCTCTTAAACACTTCATCCGTTTTAGCGGGTCAAAATCCAACAATGACTTAACTCTTCTACAACAATCCAAGCTGGAAGTTTTAATCAGAGATGAGTACTCATGTTCTAAAATATACTTCGGTATTATCGAGACTATAATTATAAGCCTATTAATAGAAGATATTTCCGTATTTAATGAATAAGTGATGAGAGCTTCACTTAAGCTTTAAATATGACGATCGATATTACAGACTCAATGTCAGTGAGCTGAAAAAAAATGCTGGGCAATACCATTGACAAGTCTTTGGATTGGCTGAAGTTATATACGAATGAGGATACAGGTCTGGTTAGTCACTCAATAACAATATATTTTTGCATCATGTCGTGCTGAGGGTGATCAATTGAAAAAAAAAACGGAAATAAGTCACTTCTCTCATATTTTGTTGGGGAGTAATCACCAAGAAAGTCAGAAATAAAAAATAAATAAACAAGCGTAGATGCTACCGAACACAGACCAAAGAATCAATTTAATATGAACTTACTGACCCCTGCGCCCCAAATCAATTTAGTATAAACTTACTGACCCCCTCAAAATCAATTTAGCATAAACTTACTGACCCCACCTCAAAATCAATTTAGTATAAACTTACTGACCCCCCCCCAAAAAAAAATCAGTTCAGTATAAACTTATTGAACAAAAAAAAAAAAAAAAAAAAAAAAAAAAACATTAAAGGGAGAGGATTGAAAAAAAAAAAAAAAAAAAAAAAAACGTTTTTTACTCGACATAGTAAGGAATTAAATTTTCAGCCCCCAAGATCTCCGAGCGGCCCCCACGTGTGATACATACATGGCCGGTCAGACCAACTTGAATAACTGAATAAAAATTATATTGACAGTATTGTTGCCTTTTTTGGTTACTTTTACTCACCCTCAGCAAGGCCTTTCGGCTATTCTTCGTATCAAAAGCTTAGTAAGAATGGAGCTATTTATGCCACAATCAACAACAGTAAAACGTGTTAAAATAGCTTATTGGTGTTAAACTTGTAAAGTTGGAAACATTAAAACACGAAAAAATGAAGACTTGAAAGATTAACATTTGGTAAAGCACTTGTTCACTCTGGATATAAAAACGTCAAGATTGTACTCGTCGGGAAAACATTCAGACGGGAGTTTATTCTACATAGCAGATGTTCTTAAGAAGAAGATATTTGCGTGGGACTTGCGATGAGTCCTTGTTATGTCTAAGATGTATGGGTGTGCCTTTAATTGAAGTCCAAGTTTCAACTGAAAATTCCCGGACAGGAGAGACTATGGAATGTAGTTCGTCTGAACACCTTCCAAGGAAATAACGGCAGAAGAGTGTTGAACTTGCAACATTACAAAGATAAGACAATGGTTGATGTGAGGGGAAAAACTCATTACTCAGTAGTCCACGCATTCGCTTCTGTAGTGTGGAAAGTGCCCGGTGAAAGGAGCCTGCCCAGACGTATGGTGCTCAGGTATGATAGTACTTGGGGTATTAGGAGCCTTCTCGGTCGGTAAAAAGATCCTACCAAGTTAACTGAGTCCTTGGCAACAGAAGGAATGTAAGAGTTCTATTTCAAATGGTTGATGGTTTCTACTAATGATGCTTAACTTGGACTAATGGTAAACATGCTAGTCTCACGAACTTATTTTTAGTTAGTCTTTGTTATTTTAGTGAGTGCAATTTTCATTGGTTGAAATGTGTTTTTTTCGTCGTATTCAGTAAATTTCTTTTTATGATTTCTGTATGAATCAAAGTATACTAGATATTATAAATGACTAAAATGATCTTGGTATCTTAATAATTGACAATCTTTCATTTCCCAAGTATATTACAAGTGCCGCTGGTAAGGCAAACTGAGCACGCTATTTATTTACTCTCCCACCAGAGCAAAATGTGACACAAGGTTGGGGCTTTACGTGGGGAAAATAGGAGCAACCCTTGAAAAATAGCTCCAGCCGACGCGACTTTGCTTGCAAAGCAACCAAAGCAACCGCCGCCGCGAAAGCGTCAGGATAATCCCGACCTGTTCCGTTAAGTGCAATGGAACAGTGTTGCCCCAGGGCACTTTATCCCCCGCAGCTGTGCCGAGTAAATGTGGGAGAGCCGAAGGACGAATCCAAAGGCTCCCAATGCGCAGCCTTAGTATAACCTCATTGGCGCACTCGGTCTTTGATGCCAATCACAACACGGCCCATTCGACAGGCAAGTGTCAGTACCAGCGCCTCGGTCTCGGTCGGGGAACAGATACTACACTTTAATTCATGCCGAAAAGACCGGAAAAAATGGTAGGCTGAGCACTGAGGCTGATCCAGCATACTCTCTCTTACATAGACAAGGAATCCTTCATTGTATCGTATAAGACGTTCGCCCATCCGCATCTTAATCACTGTACTTTGAGAAAGATAAAAGTCTTCTTCCAAAAGCCCAGAGACGAGGTCAGAGGGGTTAGGGCTGATATCGTTAGAAAAAAGGGAGAGATCGGGGAGACTTAATAAAAATATTCAAGATTATGCGTGGTATAGAATTAGTTAATCCTAATTTATTTTTTACCAATAGGGAGTACAAGAAACTGAGATTCCATGCATATACAATGGCAGTGAACAAAAGTAGATTGAATATCAGAAAATTCTTTCTTAGCAGTAGAAGGGTAGTAGCTATGGAATAGGTTACCGAAATCTGTAGTGCTATCAACAAATGTAGATGAGTTATGATGTTTATTACATCATTGCTAAACGTAAATGTCTATGATGGAGATAATGATTATTTGATGTGTGCTTTATGTACAAACTAGAACATACCCGTCCAAATGACGGGGTTATTTATATTTTGGCACTGAGGAGCCCAAAGCTATTTTATTGGGTAATTTATTTTTAATGATCCAAGTATCCAAATTTTAAGTCTTTTCAAAGTCTCAACTCACCTCAAGCTGTTTTAATGTCTGATTTTCAGACATAAAGTCTTAAGAGTTTCTATGGGATGATGTTTATTGTTATGTCATAATGAGAAGGTAAATCAACCAATGAGATGATCCCATTTGAGCGCAAACAAACAAACAAATGAATAAATAGAAAACGTGGCATTTTCTTAAACTGTAAAATAAATGTTTCAAATGTATCAATGTTTCTCCAAGATTGAACTGCTGTTGAAATTTGACCCCAAACTAACTAATTTTTGGCGAGAAAAGGAAATGCAGCCTAATTACAAACCGTCAATCAATACTGTTACCAAAACTATCTTAATAGGTTTCTTCAGTTTTCAAGTTGGTTTGACTGACTGGTTATGTATGTATGTATGTATGTATGTACCAAGCGTGCAGGTTGAATTTTTCAACATTTACTCCTTATAATGGCAACAAAAAACTTTTTTTTGCTTCTTTAAAATCCCCCCCCCCGAGTAGGTTTTTAGTGACAGGAGCCATTTGCAGTGTAATTTTATGCAAAATTGATCTCTATCTTGTGCCAGCATTCATGTATGCTTTTTAAAAAGAAAATTTAAACTTTCCCAGTGATCACTGCCCAACAAAACGCGGAAGAAGTAAGTTATTCAATGATCAACCCCTTTTCGAATGTTTCCGATTGATCATCCTTAACGTGGCATGCTGCCAAAAGGCTTTGATTGCATGACTGTTTCTATTGAGTGACTAACCAGATCAGTCATTTTTTTTCTTTTTAGGCTTCCGTACTTTAGAGTCATAGACGTTAGCTTTTAGTGGGGACAAACGGGAAAGGTTCGAAGTAATTTTTCGGACTAACATTATCATCTATTTTACTGGAATGTCTTTACCGGTGTGTTCTCCAGCCTTCACCAGGTGTTTAATAAGTATTCAGTATTGTTGTTGTTGTTGTAATAATAATGATAATAATAATAAAAAAATTAAAAAAAAAAAAAAAACATCACTAGGATATGGCAGTATTACCGGCAAAGCGAACGGAATTGGCGAACTAGGTTCGAACTCCAGCTAAAGCTGTTTTGGATCACTTTGCTCTCATGCTCTTGAGAAAGGCATGGGTCTATCTATAAATGGTTTCTTGACGAAATGTCTCGTTACTGGAAAGCCACAGTAGGAGTGAATGGGTGAGAACCACTTTCCCTTAACCACCTTATCCCGATAGGTCCAAATAAGGCCCCGCATCTAAGGAGACCCCGATAATCTCCTCGTCTTGTTAAATACCAGGCGCGGATCCAGGGAGATGGAGTTGTCCAGGTGATCCAGACTCGTCCACCCCTCCCATTCTCGGGCAAAGCAAAACAATTGAAAAAATATTTAAAGAAATTTTATGATTAAAAAACTCCGAATATTTTCAAGTAGTTGTGAATGAACATTGAAAACTTTGCTGCCCGAGTTTCTTTCTCACGTATTTATTTGTAGAAATATTTGTTTTTCATTTGGACTCCATTACTCAAAATCCTGGATCTTCCCCTGGATACACCCAACATCATATTGCAACATTTTTACTATACTTGATTTTAATAATATTTTAATTGTACAACCGTGGCATCAAATTATGAAGTCATGTTAAAAAAAACCATGATCAAAGAATAAATATGGTCAGAATAAATTCTATTTATGACATCAATGGCGTGTTGTACTGGATAACATCTAAAATAGAGTAAAAATATGGACACATCTTGAGTCTGGAGAATGTAGATGTTATTATTGAACCCATCAGAATACGACCCACAAAAGGTCAAAAAGTTTTTCTATTCCCCCAAGCAAAACGTTTTTAAAAGGGGTCGAGTGGTGTACTGATGCCAATTTCAAAGTCTGTTAATAAAATGGTATGATCAGGAGTGCTGGAACACACATAGTTGCCGCAAAAAGCTGTTATAGCCATTATCAGCCTTGATGGGGATTGATACCAACATCGGGGAAGCTAGCCAGAAAAAAATCGTAGGTACATAGCATATTATTACGGCACTGAAAGGCAATGGGCACGCCAGGTTGCAAGAATGACAGACGACCGATGGACATCAAGACTCACAACATGGATCCCCAGAGATCACTTGCGAAACGAAGGCCGACACAATACAAGATGGAGAAATGAACTAGACAATTTTTTAAAAATACTGGCCCCGTGACGCCCATGATAGAGAAGTGTGGCGAATCCTAGGGAAGGTCTAAGTCCAACGACGGACGTTAAAAGACTGATGATGATGATGATTTGATACTCGCGAAAAGACTCACAGATATATCTTAATTTCTATGAAATAATTTTTTTTTCAAGTAAAAAATATAGAGTGAATGTGTTTCAGTTGAAGCGTCAACGGTTTCAAATGGTCGGTGGGAGGTATTTATTTCTCAACAGCAAAGTTTGAAGAGTCCAGCGTTACGGACAACGGACCAAGGAGATCACTGTTCATTATTAGAGTAGATGCCTAATTCATAAAGAAAGCCTCTGAATATTGTACTCTGTAATTGACCGTGCGAGTGCAGGCTTTGTTCGCCCAGAGGAAACTGGGTCAATAACTGACGAATGACCTTGTCTCAAATCTGACGTCGAACGGATCAAGTGAAAAGTCACGTGGGAGACTTGCATGATGAAGAAGGCCGATTGTGACAGGGCTATCAGTTGCAGCTTCAGTGACTCACCAAGCTGCGAGTATGAAAAGTGGGAGGTGGGGGGACTTCTATGACGTCAACGCAGACCGGAGTCCTTAAAAGCAGGGAAAAAGGTTGGCGTAAATAACCCGTTCGGGGAAAATACGCGCTGTTCGTTACGAGCAACACGTAGTTGATTTTTTTAATCGTTTGCAGGACGTTTCGGTCACATATATTTAGACCGCAGAGAATGTACTCACTTTTGTTTATCTTTACTTATACACCATTTTTTAACATTGCATGGATGTGAAATTTTCACACTCACATAAAATTGCGCAAGGAATTTTTTTCCCTAATTTTTAGCCATCTGGTAATCCCCGCCATAATACCCCCAAAACGCGAATCTTGACCTATTTTATAAGTCATTTATAGAAAATCAAAATAAGTCAAGATTAGCTATAAAAAAAGTTCTTAAAAAGATTTATAAAACACTCAACAACAGACATATGAAATTATTGTACATTGCATTTGATTTATATATTATGTTTCTATTTCATTTTAAATTACATTTAGTCAGTCATTCTCGTCCTCAAAATCCAAACGAGACTGAAACGTCTGCGGTCTAAATATCTGCGGTCGAAACGTCCAGACTGAAATGTCTGGGCCGTTCCGCGCGAAGCCATCTTTTCTCATTTCGTTGCATTTGGTTTTGTATCTTGGGGGCTAAGGTGTTTTCACAGACATGGAAACGTCATTTACCAATTTCGGCATAAGCATTTGAATATCTATGACTATACAGTTAATTCCCGTGGAAAAAAAAATTCACGGATAGATCTGAATTTCTATGAGATGATTTTAAAAAATAATTAAAATAGAAGAGTCCATTGTTATCGACAAAGAAACAAAAAAAAATGACACCGTTCATTATACAAGTAGAATAAGAAAATTTATACATACTAGATTTTCAGGTCACTTCCAATTGACAACTGTGCTTATTCATTCCGACGTGAAAAATTTTCCGTTCCTGACATAATCTTTAGTTTGATGTTATTTACGCAACCTTGACATGATCGCTGCCATTTGGCACAAGTATGAAGGGTCCTAGGAGAGCACAATATCGTGTTTTGATTAGCCTGCGCATTGCGCAGCCTGTGCTTGAGAAAAGGGCCGGGTGGATAGTCCGGTCCTAGCTTGGCAAGGTGTTCTGTTAATCGACAGAGGAGCAAATTGTTGCTGTATACGACACCTGGTATTCTCAGACAGTCACCCATCTCGTAATTGACCAGGCTGGACGATGCTTAACTTCGGTGATCGTACAAGAATCCTAGTATACCGTGCGATTTGGCGGTACACACATACACAGGCACACACACATATACACGCACGCACACATATACACGCATGTATACACACACAAACATACGTACAGGCTCACACACACACCTACGCACGTGCAAAACCATCTTTTCTCGTTTCATCGCATTTGGTTTTGTATCGTGTGTTTTCACAGACATGGAATGTTATAAAAGTTCGTGATCTAGAAATGATATCGAGAACCTTTTTAGGATCATAACCTGGGCGCACAACCTGGTTAACAAGCAAATGGATATCTACATGCAGTAGGAATCGTAAATCGCCACAACAAAAGATTTGATTTCCACGGTACCCTTCAATTGAAGGTATTCTGTATTGTACGTCAAACCGAACCGACTTAAACTCATCAGGGAGTTGAAATGTTAAGTGACCTGCAAAATTGATAACCTGCCTATTATTTGTGCGATTCTCGGTTTCTGTAAAAAAATATCCTATTTTGATAGTAAAAGAAATAAAGTTCCTTGTAGCAAAACATTATATAACTTGGTCTGACTCTGATATTCTTGGTTATTAACAAAAGATTGATATTTCCCATCAGCAAATATGACACAGATATAGAGTTGAACACAAAATAACCCTCCATTTGGCCCAAACTAGAAAACGAAAATCTAAATACGTAGCCTACACTGAATATGGATGTCCAATGTTCCAACAAATTTTGGTATCCATCGTAGTGGCAAGGCAGCAATTATGGGTCAGATTTGTCGAAGTAAGTCCAGCTTTTGCTTTCAAATGATTTTCTTGGTCATTTCTGCTGTAACTGTCCACAAGTGTCGCAGTGTATCGTACCCTATTGCATTTAGTTGCAGATTCCTGGTAATGGAATCCTACGTAGCATGGAACTGATTTCTTTTCACAGGGACAGTTTTAACAGTCTTTGACACATTCACATGAGATTGTTTTGTTCATCGACACAGGCCAGGCTGACCGTGAAGATGGAAATGGAACAACATTTCCATCATCTAGGGACCATCCAGTGCATGGAGATGTCTGCATCTTTGTCAATGATTTTTACTAGAGAAGCCATCTTCAGGTCCAGGAGACATGCGTTCTCTATTGGGGGATAGAAGTTTTAAGGGGATCGGTGTTCAGGAACTTGTATGGTCCCAGTATGCCCAGATTAGATTTCTCAAAGTGATCAGCTGCGGCCGTGTACATACCTATGTTAAAGTCTCGCGCCTGGTTGAAGAGGTCATCTGTTATGGCATGGTTGGGGTTCCCACCAAACTCTTCGAGTGCAGGTATTTCCAGACTCATGCCTCCGTTTCAACCCTGCCCCATTGTCAGTGAAATATGGATAAATAATGGTATACCAACCAATCGGACTTTGGACAAAGAGCATGCCGGGACACAGTGAAGGCCCCAGCGCCTAAACCAGTTCATGGAAGGGCAGGTATGCATTCTGGGCTGTTCTCAGCCACAGCTCAGGTAAATCTCTGGGGTGGGTTGTACCATAATACAGGCACATGGTAATTGGTGTCTTTGGGATTGATGTCAACTCTGCGAACTCCTTCATTCTGGTAGCAACACATTAACAGATTCCACAGTGAGCACCATGCTTTTCGTGTAATTAAAACCATCGCCCAAGTAGAGATGAGTTAGGCCGCAAGAAAAGGCTTCAGTTGTTCATTCTCACACTTCATATACCTTGGCCGTATTTTCTTGGTCTCCTCTTTCGGGTGTTTCGTTGGGCTTACACTGGGATGGAGAGCTTTGTACCATATGTCATGCATATCCTTAGGTAATTTTAGCAACTCTAACTTTTGTTATGGTGCTGGTATTGGTTAAATTTGAACTAGCACCAAAAGCATTATTTCACAGTAGGCATTGAATTGTTTGGACCAATCCTATGGATTACCAGCAGCTAGTTGATCCGGTTGTGCACCCAGATGGTGATTCTCAAAGGTCTCACATACCATTTCTGAATCCAAATCTTTTATAACATCCTGAGTCTGATTTTACTCCCACCCTCCCAAAAGGAGGGTTTACTCCCCTTGTTATTGTGCAAGACGAAGCAAAGCTTAAATATTTATGATATTCAACCACTTGGAGCCGGGATATTTTCGTCATACAGGCCTCCGCCGTTATAATGCAGTTTGTTACGCCTGGTTTGCGTTATAATGCAGGTGGATAGCGGACCCCTAAATATTAATCTAACTCCAAAATATTTAGATTTAGCTCCAAAATAGCTAAATTTGATTCCAAAATAACTAGATGTACCTTCCAAATAACTAGATTGACTGCAGATAGGCTATAAGGGGGTAGACCTGTCGCTTGAGAACAAGCATTGCTTTCACCACCTTCATCACCATCTACAAATTTTCTTGAATCACTGATTCACAAGATTCAAAACAAAGACATTACTCGTAAAGGTATCTCGTCAGTCGTCCCAAACAATTGTACACACCATTATTGGAAAAAAGTTTACTTTTATTTTCAGAGTCCAAGTGATAAAGGAAATCACATACTAAAATTGTTTTCAGTAATTATTTGATGTTTCAGATAGGACCTATCCATTTTCAAGGATTTGCGTATTCATTAATTTTGCATCAGATATTTGGTTTTGCATGTTTTCATACAAAGTGAAACATATCTGATAACAAGAAGACAAAGGCAATTACCTACAGTTTTCAACCAGTGCTCTTAACAGGCAAATGAAATACTATATATATATATATATATATATATTACTCAACACCAAACTTAGTAACCATAATCACACAGATCTCTAATTCATAAACCTCCTACTAATAATAACATCTACCCCCTCCCCCAAATACATTCAATACTGGGAACTTCAAAGTCATTCAGACCCATAGCAAAATCCACCTTAGCCAGTCATATCACTTGTTCAACTCATAGCCAACATATTTTTGAAGACTTGTAAGGTTGATACCTATGTAGTTCCTTAACCTCATCATCCCTCCGTTTACACTATCCCTTAATACCCACAAAATCTAACTCCACATCACTTCCCTCCTACTCTGACACATTTTGTCCTCTCCAAGACCAACTGCTGCTGCTTAACCAAAGACTTCATCACTGGCTGGACTTTCTCTCACACAGCAGGATGCCTCTTGTAGCTTGGATACAATTTTTTACTCATAAGGCAAACCTCCTGACGGTGGATTCAAGTTCCACATCAAACTTTTAACCCTTAAAAGCAAATACTCACTCATACAGCACACACTACTGAAGATGGGAATACCTCCCGAAACATGTCTGGACCATTAATGACAATAACAACAACAAAAAACAAAAAAAAAAAACATCTATGTATAAATAAACCTAACTTCAAAACACTTCACTCCCAAGTCTGTCTCACTCTTTACAGTTCATATCATATAATTAGGCAGCATATTTTCTTTAATGCATCTTTCATTAAAAATGACAGACAAGGATCATCATTTCACTATTTTTTCTTGTTTTCGTACAAGTGAACAAATTGCTGGTTTCAAATTATATAGATACTTTCCAAACGATAGAGCGCTTTTGGCAGCACCTTCTACCGTTTTCAATATCAAGGATATTGATATCGTTTGGAAAGTATCTATATACCTTGAAATGAGAGATCTGCTCATCTGCACGAAAACAAGAAAAGATAAGTAAAAAATCAAAAAGATGTTTCTTGTCCGCCATTCTTAATGATCATATATATATATATATATATATAAATATATATATATATATATATATATATATATATATATAGTTCCTTGAATAAATGAATCACCGTAGATCCTGTATGTATCAGAATTAATTATCCACCCCAATATCATCTAAAATTATCTTTGAAAAATACTTCTTTAATCTAAAATTATCCAAAAATACCAGTATAAGATTTGACAATGGTAGGTCCCAAAATGACCATAGAGATCCCCAAAAGTACCTTTCTTAAAAAACAACTAGAAATTCTTTTTAGTAGTGTACTTATTGCAAATTTTCGAGTCTGTAGCCCCAAAACAATATCAGGAGTGCCACATTTGTGGGGCTAGAGTGATTCAATATATACATATACATATGAAATTGTATGCAGATAGGCCCCGCTTTATGGAAGTTTGCTTCACACCACTTCGCTTTTACTCAACGCTTCGGCCCCCATAGCTTTGAGCTGTGTTTGTGAACATCTGTGCTCCATCTTGATCCATTTAGTGCACCTGTTAGTAAGATAGTGGGGGATTTGACAATGGAAAAATGATCCTGACGTATTTCCCTTGGGTATGAACACAGCACAGTATGGTTTATTATTCATTGCAAAAGCAGTTCTCTATACTTTATTATTACTGCCCACCCAAGAAACAACTAAAAAAACTTTATTATGCAAATCTGTAGAGTAGTAAACACCTGTGTCTCATTGAATTCATTTCCTCACACGTCAGGGGTTAGTGAGCCATATAACACGACAAAATATTCTAGCATGAACCCGATTGAGAAGTCATGTCGTGGACAATCCAGTATTGCCAAATAAACGATATTCCGGCTAGATCTGGCTGATTTTTTTCTATTTATCTGATAAAAATCTACAGCAGGTGAAAATCAGGTCAATTTAAATGAATGATTAGTAATTTTGATGAAAGTAAACCTTTTAGTTTCACTAATAATTTGTTCTGAGGTTTTAGTAATTCTATTTGATAGGTGGACTAAGTGTATATATAAAACATTATAGCAATCAAGTTAGCTACAAATGAAAGTTTTAACCGATTTTAGCCATCACAATGAAAATATATGTCGTAATTGGCCTTTCTGAAAAGCTGCCCCCCACCCCTAATGGGGACAGGAAAAGGTGGTTGGGCAGGGGCGAGGTCAGGCTAATGGAAAATAACTGCAATGTTATGGGAAGCCAAGGATGGTTGAACTGTGATTGATTTATGAGCGAGTGGGTCATTAATATGGAGAGTCCAGCCATTGTTCTCACACTTGTTGGATCGTTTGCACAGAATGCTCTCCTTTGACCGAGGGTGTCCCCAGCCACTTCCTCAGGCCTTGTTGGACAGATATATTCGGGGGGGAGGGGGGGAAATATATACCCGGATGTTGGTCGTCATGTAAGGGACTACGGATTACCTATGCTGTCACTGCCCATAGTGAGCCCTCGATCCCCGGCCTCTATAAGGACTCATCTCTCAAACTCAGTCACCCTTGTTGAGAAAGCCTGATCAGGGTTGTATGTGTGTGTGTGTGTGGGGGGGGAGAGACAAATGTCCTACCACCCGCCCCCCACTGCCACCCCTAGCAGACAATTCACCAATGATTATAGTACCAGATTTTGACTTACGGAGGCACCAACTCAAAGAAAGCTTGGGGGCCCCCCTTATTACAAAGATTACACCATGTGTTACAAAGCTTGTAAACATAAATGCCTACAAATTTTTTGAGGCCCTGGTAGATTGTGGGTCTCTAAGTTGTAGTTGATTTGAATTATGGCTAACTTCAGCAAAACGAATGTGATGTGCAACAATCACGTCGGAGATAAACACAAAGCGATCCAAATCGAAAACGCAGAACTGGAGAAAGTAGACTGCTACTTTTACCTGGCACAGCGAATCTCCACAAAATCCTCCAAAGGAGAAGAAATCAAGCAAAGAATCACTCAAGGAGGGCAAGCCTTTGGCAGAGCCAACTCAACCTTCCAGAACAAGAAGATCCCATAAGTCGTAAATAGAAGGGTATACAACCAATGCATCCTCCCGATAGTCACCTATGGAGCTGATACATGGAACCTAACCAAAAGACTGACCCTCAAACTGAGAAGCATGCCACATGTACATGAAAGAATCATGCTCAAACTCACATGGAGATATCATGGAGATATCAAAGTACATCAAACGACAATCCATATTATCATTGGTCTCGGGAGAGAACTTTGGTGTCCAGACATTGTCTTGTGTGGATGTCTATTTGAATGCGAGAGTGGCAGTGGCTGTTGCACTTGGTGCAGATGAACAGAAACGACTAGGTTGTGAGGGTTGCTGTAGCACGCTTCCTACGATCCCCTTCCCTGCTAACAAGCTGACCACACCTCACATCCGAATCAGCTATGGAATTTCGGACAGTCTGTTGCCAGCCATCGCGATTCTCAGCCTCGGTTTCCCAGCAAGATGACATAAATTGTATTAAAATTGGTTGAGTTTTATGAAAGTTATTGGAAAAAGCAAAGTCGGTCATTAGTGTAAAGACTCAACTTACTCATATTGGAGATAGTGTACTAAATGCAACAGTCTGATTTTTATGGTATTTTTTGGGGGGTGTAATTATTGAACATGGCTTCTGTCTCATTTCTGTTTATTCTAAAATCTATTTCGATAAATTACAATGTTTTCTAACTAACCCGATGTTTCTGATATCAGTTCAATGTCATCAGCAAATTGTAAATGTTTCAAATATTTTCAGTCTGTTTACTCCCATTTTTTTCTTTTGAAAAGGTGTTTTAAGGCGCAATTGTATCCCCATGTCTCATACCTTTTTTCTATATAATTTGTATCTTTATGTAGACGAATTATTGCAGTGACATTTTTGTATAAATTCTTAATAACTTTTGTACAATATTTTTTAATACCCTGCTGTCACGTTGAATTGAAGACAGCCATGTGTTTTAAGGAATCAAATGCTTTCTCGTAATCAACAGCACAGAGCAGAGTAAATATGGCCGCAGGAGTGTTAACACAGACTGTTGGAAATTGTTTATTTGCACGCATGCCTCTAGCCAGACTTCCTTTTATGCCACAACACACAGTCATACATGTCTCCAATAGTATCACGAAACAGTCAGTTGGGGGATTGAATGGCACTCTATAGTGTTCAGTAATGAGAACCTGGGTTGTGTCAAGAGGCTTGTATTGAACCTTTGCCACCAATTTCAAAATCCAATGCTATTCCCATGCTTGTTTTGGGTAAGTCTCTGACATAAGGCTCAGATTATCTCCCCTTCTGATAACAGGTTCTGCTCGATGGTCATTTGTGAGTGCAATGTAGACCTGCGGAGCATCATTTTCCAGCTATTTGCCAATGAGACACAGGTCTAAATCCCAATATTGGGTGCCATAGGCTACAACTCTCAATGCCCCTTCGTATTT